>VWZN01009437.1:165549-183065 GCA_013396955.1 Regulus satrapa | reverse complement strand
TACCACTATAAACTTTTAACACTGGAAGCTACTGATAAACTCTGTAAAAGCAAACAAAATCAACAAACAGCAGCTTAGAATTAGAGTTTTTTGACCAACTGATGATGCGTATTTGGGATGAGAAGTGGTTGTATGTTCCATGCATTTTGTTCTGAAAGAAAAGCCAGCAGCTACTACTCAGATGTTTACAGCATGAGACTACTGTTCAAGCCTTCATTCTTCACACTCTCTATCTTAACTACTCAACTAAATAAACTGCAGAAAACAGACTTGTAGCTTCTCGGAAGTAAGGACAGAGGCCTCTTCCAGGAATTTTTTTATACTAAACTGCCCCTCCTCATATTTAAATGAATGCTTTTGTTTCTTTTTAAAATGTGTTTTGTAAATATGTGATGTAAATTAACGTGTGTACATTGCTTTTCAATTGTTCAATATTTTATGCTTCAGTATGTATTTGAGTGTATTCTTGTTAGAATTCTATAGGAATGTTTTTATTAGCATGAAAGAACAAGTGTAAAATGTAAGTATGCTTATAAAAAGGTTATACCTTATGTGAAATGAAGGAAATATTAATTGTTGGCCAGCTATGACTGTAAACTGTTATACTAGTTTTGAGCTCTAGGCCTCCTGCATATCTATATAGAAAAATCAATTTCTTATATGAACCTGTTAGAAAGAAAGCTTTTAATTTTATTTATTGCCAGCAAAATTGTATGATACCCTGCCTGCCATCTGAATCGTATTTATATGCATATTGCATGTGTATTGCAGAAATTATTGCAGTTGTTGCATATTATGATCTACAGGAACTCTTAACTGTTTCCAAGTGTGCCACTAGTGTCAATGTCAGGGATTTTAATGCCTAAAACGATGTGTCTGGGTGCGTAGAGTATTTTGGTATTGTTCTTTTTGTTCTTTTTATGTTTTATTTTTTTAAATTCTAGTAAACAGCACTTTTATTTCTCCAAAATCAGAAGAGCCAAAAATGTGTCTTCATTGGAAGAATATTACAGTTAGATTTTTAAGAGAATAATAAAACATAGTTCTAATAGTTCAAATGCTTGCAGTGTGGGATTTTCAGAAGCATGGTGTTGGTCGCACTATTCTGCTGATGACGATGGTGATGACAAAAGCAGAACAGAAGGGAGGCCAATCCCAAGTGTTTTTTAAAATTCCACTCATGATATATTATTCAATATAGCTATTTAAGGGCCTATTCTGGTAGAGTGCTGAGTGCTTCTATGATGCACTGAGGATCCTCAAGTCGATGACTGTCAATGAGATTGAGGTTGCACAGTCCCACTAAGAATTGGTCCTGTCTGTTTCTCTATTTTTGTGGTGTTAAATGTAGGAGTTACTAGCCTCTTTCCTTATCTTCCTTATTTTCTCTTTGCTTGTAATGTTATGCTACCCAAAAGTATCCCACTGCTAAGCATTATTATCTTTCCTAATATTTTTTTACATCCCTTGTTAATACAAAGGAAAAGGACCAGGTAATTTATTTTCTATGTTAATGCAAATATAGTGACCAAGATATACTGAACTGTTTTGTTTGTCACAGTTACTCAACTCTTTAGGAACCAAAGACTGACTTCTGCTTCCATAAAGAATGGAAGGCAGTATATATAATAAGGATTGTTTATCCATAGAGTGTTCTGTAAGATTGTTGATGAAGAATCCTAATTTTAAGTCATTACTATATGTTGGTTTCCTGAATTGCTGCCACAGATGATGTGGTGCTTTGTATATTTTAACTTTGTTTGACATAAACACCTTTTATTTCTTTGGCATCCCAGCAGCAAATTTTGCCCTTAGCCATCACTCAGTAATGTTAGGAGCTTAGCTGTAGGCATCCCAAATATTTAGTAGAAATATTATTATTTAATTTAGTAGTTGAGAACAATTGTAAGGGATATTTTCTACCATACTGGAATTACCTTAATATCTACCAGTTAATCTAATATGCTTTAGGAGTGATGTAATACAATGAAAAAAACTAAAAGTATAAAATGAAGAAAACATCCTTCAAAAGCATGCTTAAGTGGTTTTCTCATGTCCTGATAGATTTTTCCATAACTGGGTGTATAGAACATTCTGAAGCATATTGAAAAAGCTGAGATAATACAATGTATGAACAATTATATCTCCAAAATAAAATTAGTGTTATTTCATAGCACACTAATACAGTTCTTTAAGAACAGTTGAAGGAATCTTTAAATCCCTCATGTAATTTTGAAGTAATTTCTGATTTTCAGTACAGGTTCACCTACAATTTCACACCTATGATTATGAAACATCCTTTGCTACTGTAGGTCTATACTGTTTTCTGAAGCATGCTTTTGTGCCCATTTCTTAGGCATTCTGTGAAATTTATGTGCAATTAAAAAACAAATCGAATTCATATATATGTATGTATACTTACATATATACATACTATATTACACATATGCTGTGGCTGAACTAATATAACTTTACAGCTTTAGGTGATTGATCATGTATGGTCCTCGAAAAATGTGATTTAAACCAGTATGTGAATGGATTGTGACATATATCTGAGTTCTTAAAAAGTTTATATTTTGGTGCCCCAAAATGATGGATGTTAAATTTTGAATTGTTGACCAACACTCTTATCTAAATATCTTTTATCACTTTGTTGGGAAGTTTTAGATGTTGCCATCTTAAATTACATCAAAATAGCATTTGTATACTACCTGCTTGAACTCAGTACTCTTTCTGTAGTGAATTTTAACATAGACAGTGCCTTCAAACAAAATAAATATGATGCAGAACTAAGAGTTGTGCACATTCCTTTTGATAATTTCATGGTTCTTGTAAAATTTAGAGAGAAGCCAGTCACACTGACATTTGTATTGCTGAAAAGGCAAATAAGGGATGTCTTCAAGGAGTGAACATGGAGGGAGAAGAAGAAGGGAGTATTTTACAAGATTCTGAAGGTCTTGCAAATTAGCAAGTAAAAACATTACAGAAATATTAAGAGTAGAATCTGGTTAATATGCTAAGATACTCTCAAGCCCATTTTCTATATTTCAAATTAAAGTAGAATATAAAATATGAAGTCCATTTTGCAAATAGGCAGTGTATTGAAAAACAAGTGCAAAATGTCCGTTATCTTGAATCTTGCCACTCTATTTTTCTATTGTTATGTTTACTAATTGTTGTAGTGGGTTACTAATGAGCCAGCTGTTTAAAAAAAAATTAAAGGATCCATTGCATATCAGCAAGCGGAAGTGTACTTAAGATTATTTTATTTGTAGAGGTATGTAAGATAGGCTTAATGAAAAAATGCACTGAAACAAATGCTGGGAATTTCCTGTGTGCTATCATAGTTTTGGGTTTTTTTGTTGTTCATGAAAATGTTTGTACTTTTTTATCATTGTCTTTTATGAAATATAATGTTCTAAAGATTGTCTTGGTTTGTTTATTCTGAGATTCTGTGGAAAAGATATCATCTTTGTGGTTTTTTTCTAGATAAAATGCTCATTTTTCTAGTGCTCAATACCCCCAAGTAACAGCAAAAAGAAAGGACACACCTGTCCAAATACATCAGGTTAGGCTATGATGGGATCAAGCCTTAGGCTAGCAGGGAGTTTTCTCTTTCTTTGTATTTATAGGCTTTCAGATGTTGGTTTTATTAGGCTAAGTGACTCAATCTTTTTTCATACTTTTCCAATAAAGGGTTGCTATTCTGTTGAATATCCTAATTACTCTTCCCTACACAGAGATTACTAAAATGAGAATAGAAGAATTCGTCCATATTTCTCCTGGCATTAAACAGGAAACTGATTTTCTCAGGATTCATCAGTTATCCTTATTTTTATTAGCATTTTACGAAAGTGTCCGATGGTCTGAGGTGTGCATGTAACTCTGTTGGGGAGTACTTTAACTGGGGACAGTATTTGCAGATATTTCTGCAAATGCATGGATAAGCTTCTTCAGGCATGTTTGAGCGATATACTTTCCTGAAACACAGGGTTCTGGTCTGTCCTTGAAAGTGTCACCAGTTATGATATATTAGAAAACAGGAAAGAAGGTGATTTAAATGTGTGTAGCCAGCTTAGCATGCTTTGAATGTTGTTCTAGCATGCTGTTACCTTTACCTACTTTCACTTCTATGTCTCCAAAATCAGGATTGAGAGGTGAGTTTATCTGATAATTATGTGGAAGCCTGAGTAAGTAATCCCATGTGACTTCATCTCTTGTGGGCGTCATTAATAAATCATAGGAGATGGTAGCAGTGGATTGAATTTTCTGTCTCTTACTTTTCATGAGACACCTTTCACAGATGTGTTTTGTTCCATTCCTTTGCAAGAAGAAATTTAGTTTATCAGCTTTATCAACTATAGAAGACTTTGGTTTATTCTCAGAGTCCCCATAATGGAATTTCAATACATTTTTTCCTGAGGTTAATGTGGTTTTTTTTAAATCCTAAACTTGTACTCAGAAGGACAATACTGACAATACAGAAATGCAGAATACTTTTATTCGGAAGAGTATTCAACAACAAAGTCAATACACTTTTTCCTGAAGTTAACAAAGTGAATAAAAAACTACTGTTAGTGATTTACAATGAACTTTAAAGCTGTTGATCTAAGTTCTTGTAATTCGTGGAAATTTTAATTTACACAACTGAATTTTTATGCTTAATGTCAGCATCTATTGCACTGGCTCACTAACTACTGCTGTAGTTGAGTAAGAGAAGGGACTAAGGACAACCACAATCTTGTAATTCCGATTACCAGCATCATTAGCTGGGAACACAATCTGGAAAAAGAAAAAAAACAAATACAAGACAAAATGAGAAGTGATGTCTAGATAAAAGCCTAGATGGAACCATTGTGATTGTATGTAATTTCACGTGAAACTTCAGAAATACTCTCACTCTGAACTGTGACTGCCTGTAACACAGTTCTACTTGTTAAATACCCTTTGTTAAAAGTAAAAATATCACATTATTTGAGATTTGATTAAATTTATCTATTATCCAAATTGGCATTTCCTTGTAGGTACTCATAAGTAACAAGACTTGTCTTGTTTCCTTATTGCTTCCTTATGAAGGTCTACTATGAATCCCATTCATTTTCTTTATTAAAAAAATAAAAAAAAGCTAGCCCATTTACCCATTCTTTCAAGTGTTGGAGTGCTTAATGCTTTTGTTGTTCTTACCATGTTCTGTACTTCAAGGAACAGAATTAAACCTTGCTACACTAGCTATCATCAGGCCAGAGTATAAAACAATTAGTTTCTTTAGTTCTACTCCAAAATCTAGTAGTTAGAGAAGGAGTGCATTAGTTATTTGGCCACAGCATGATACATATGAATGATTTACCACAGTGCTATTAACATCCCCCTGAACAGCACATCCTGTCTTTTGATTTCTCACTCCACATAATACATTATTTTGTGCTGTGAGATGAGAGGTGTCAGCTTTAAAAAACCAGTTTAATAGCATTCTGTGATGCACAGCTTGTGCTCCTTTCAACATTAATAAAAGAGATGCATATGAAACAACCAGTGAACTGAGCAAAATATGTTCCCTACTGAGACTTATTTTTAAGAAAGAAGGCTCTTGCACTGTAGATTAAATTAATTTCCAATCGACCATTATCTTGATACACAATCAATTTACTTGCATGCTGTAAATCTTTCATCTTCCCTTTTATATTTCAGTTCCCACAGATGGCAAGGCTATCCAGCATTAACCTTTGTTATTGTCTAGTATAAGAATGTCATCTTTCATTTGTTTCAGGAACACAGAAAATTTAATCCAGGTGTTTGTCACCTTTTCTCTGTGGAGATAAGGAACAGCTGAGCAGATCTGTTACAGTCCAACAAACAACCAGTGTAGAACTGCTGCTACTGAGAGGTCATAGGAAAGCACTAATGCTGTTGAGGGGAAGGAGACAGACCCCAAGGAGTCCCAAATCCTTCAGCAGGCCTCACTTAGTACTGGCTTGGAACACCTTCCTCTAACCAGCTTATTTGTCCCATGCAAATTAAAGAGGCATGTTGTACCTTTTTTTTTTCCTGTTGTAAACTGGGGCTCCAAGCATCCAGAACATAGTACATACTTTGTTGTCTTTAAAAATCTAAATTATTAACTTTCTCTGTACAAATACTGTCTCTGAAAGGCAGGTAAATGATTTTCCCAGGGGACTTCACAGAATACTCCACTTGTCCCTCAAACACTTAGAATAATCACAAAAACCACCATGGGCTTAAGTAGAAGTATGGAAAACCTCACCATAAATAAGACATCTAGGAACTTTGAGACTTATTAACTAGGGACTTAGTAACTAGGTTCTGTCATGACTAAGTTGCTATAAAGCTTTGAGATTGGATTTAAAGTGATGTAGAAATATTTTAAAGTGAAAATAACCACATCATACACACATTCAACATACCCCAGATAGTAATTGAAGTCTACACATATTAATATCTTTATTCTTTGCAACTGAAATAGAGGAAAAAAGGAATACTCACATCAACATGGCGGTGGAAGGGATTCAAGCCCAGGCTCTTCCAGTATGACTCTGTATCAAGCTCAAGCTTGTATAACCCTGCTACAAATTGTTCTTTAGTTGTAAGCTCTGGGAGGCCTCCTTTTTCATTGGTTTGTCTGCGTAATGGTAGAAGAACACACTTTTATAGTTTGGTTAAAAGTCTGAGAAAGATGCAGTTTTTAGCAGCTTGAGTGATGTGCTGCTTAAGTAATAGGATGAATACTTCTATTGATCTGGAATGCCTTACGTCCATCTCTATTATGGATGCCTCACAGCTTACCTTGGCATTTGCTGCTTCCACAGTGACCACAGCAGATGGCTGCCTGCCATCTCACTAACTCTGCATGGTTTGGGGGTGAGCCAGAGCCTGGCATTATTGTTCACAGACTTGGGAGAGGCTTGGAGTTAATTAAATGAACCCACTCAGAGGGAAAACTTCACCACTGCTGTAAGCAATGAGGAAGCTCTATGATGCACTCATTGTGCAACTAAGTAGGGTCAACTGTCCTGATTTTTCTATGGTTTTCTTTCTTATTTTAGTGTATTGAGTTGTTTTATCAGTCTAATATTGTTTACGGTGGGCTTTTAGAAATCTGAGATCTGCTATTTGAAATGACCATCTGTCAGCTAGTTGTTTAGCCTCATGGAATTCCTTGTGGTTTGTATTGGCCTCAACAAACAGGTGGTTTGTTTAATTTGAAGATACTTTCAGTGTTATCTAAAGTTCTAGTACTGGTTTGAAACCATACATCTTTGAACACCAACCCCTTTATGGGTTCCAGAAGCTGCACCTATGAATTTAGGGGATATTAAATGCTGTCTCTCAGATATGCCCCATTTTTGAAAAACCTTTCTCTTAAATAAGTTTTACAGTACTAGGGATTTTTGTTTGTTTGTTTGTTTGTTTTTTAGGTAGGTTATCCACAAATAACAGAGATGGCAGTGCCTGATTCTGGTATCTAAAGACGACTGTCTTGTGTTCTAGCTGCCAATTTTTTTAAAACATATTTTATTCAAATTGCACGCACAGAAAAATTATGTCATTGTGCAGTGCATTACTTAGGTTTTTTTTTTTTTTTCCATGTAGCTTAAAAAATATAGAATACCACTTATATCTTACAAGATGCTCCATAGTCAGTTATCAGAAGTTTTATATCCATACAATTGTCTCTTTTTCTCTTTGTAGTAGATTGATCATTGCTAGATTACTGGTCACTTCTCTAATAAGCTTTTTAAGATAATACCGAATGCATATTTGATTAAGAACACTTGATACAGGACCTCCTGCTAGCATTCAATTATTTACAAATTATCAAGGTGGGAGAGGTTGATTTAGTATTAGCACAACTTTTTTTTACCTTATCTTTAGGTTAATTTGCTCCTCTTTTCATATGTTAAATGTGTTTTTAAGATTTCAGTCAACATCCAGCTGTTATGAGTATCTTTATATAGGGTCTCTAAGCTCAGAAAGGAAGATAAGTGAGCTGAGCATTCTTACTGGAAAATTTCACACATTTACAGTAATAGAATATGTGTGAAATCATCTTTTCACTTGAGAGCGTGAGGCAAATTAAGCAGGACAACATGCATAGATTGTTTTCACCACTTTGTACGTGTGGTCTTCACTGTACCTATTTTTTTTAAGAATGCATGAGAGCAATGTTGCTTGTGCCAGCCCACTGCTCTGTGACACAAAAGAGCCATATAAACAGATTCTACTGGAATTTCTAGCGATGCATCTGCGTCTGGGATTCCATTGTTGAACATCATGGGCTATGCCAGCTTTGAGACCCCTTTCTCACTATTTTTGGAAGATGAAATAGACTCTTAGCATATCTGGAAAGGTATCAGGTGAGACTTTGCAGCTATCATGAGGAGCTAAGTATGGAAGTGGAATATTGCTTGGTGATTAAAGAATGTTTATTCTGTGTATCCCCTAAGAATTTTTTCAATTTAATTTCAGGCTATACCTCGAGTAATTTTTTTTAAAGCGTTAATATAAACTGAAATAGAGAGCAATTTTTAAGAAGTCATCTGCCTTTTAAATTCCACAATTATATCTTTTTTTAAAGACATGGCAATGTTTATATATCTGACTGTTCTTTTTTATTATTTGAGGTGTAATTTCTTCTCTGTGGGGGAGAAGGTGAGGAAGATTTATCTCCAAATTTTCTCCTTTTGGCTAAGTCCTTTATCTTGAAGCAAATAAAAGTTATCAAATATGATGTGGTATATGTTCAAAACAGCTTCATTTTAAAACTGGGGGTGTTATAAGAAATTAAAATCCATTTAGAAAGATGAAAAATTGCCAGTAAAGGTAGGATTCTCAAGCAGAGTCTTCGTTTCAAAATGTAAGAATCTGATTCTTCTGGTAACAATGCAGCAGTTCATTGCTGGGTACTCAAAGGTAATACAGACATTTGCAATGAAATTAAAGAGAAGAGATGACTGAATTAAACGATAGCTTAAAATACTTTCTTGTGTTCATAGGAATTATAAAGCATTACAAAACTATTATGGTAGTTGAAACTGTAGTACATTTGGAAGAGAGTCTGCAGTAAGTTAATTCAATTGTGTGTTATCGTTGAGCAAAACAGACATCACACTTTAGAGAATGTGGAACAGGTCCTTCAACTATTTGGCCTCTTCCCATTGCCTTTCCCATCTTTCACTCATTATTTTAGGCGTGACTTACTTTGAATTTAACAGTTCCCAAGATCTATCTGAAGCTTCTTTATATAATTTAACTGGAACATTTGGAGCTGGAACTCCTCGGACTGAATCCACAACTTTTACATAAAGAGGAGTCTTGGCATCAGGGGTGTCCTGAAATAGGAAGAAGGAATTTTTATGTTACAAGAAGGGTAAGTGACAGTGCAGCATAAAGCAGTAAAGAATATTATTCTTCAGATCTACACTAGAGAGCATATTTTCCATGAGAAGATTGCTCTGTGCTGAGGAAACATAATTTGAAGCTTTCTGGGGGCTGGATATGGTGGAGCCAGGAAGGGAGATTTCAGGAGCTGTTGGGCATGTGGCCATGTACACCAGGGAGGCACTGCAGCTGTGAGACTGCATTTCTGCTTTTCTTCGGCATGGCTTAGCTGCTCATCATCTCCAGCCTGAAGCTGTAACTAAATTGTGGCCTCAACAGGAAATAATTACATCCACAAAAGAAGTGGAAATGTTTAAAAATCTGCCAATTCCTTCCCTGTATTTCGGACTGGCTATTTGAGCACAGCTTTCTGGATTTGAGAGCCTCTGATACCTTGTTGCCATAGAGTTATCTCTGTTGCCACAGAATTACAGTTCTGCTGTCAACATGATAAGCACCACATACAGACTCTCTCCTAACAGCATGTTGAATCAGATTTGTCAACCCTGGCAGCTACGCAAGGACAGGAGAGGAAAACCTTCCTGAAAATACAGGATGGCTATAGTTTCCTCCCAACATGTTCTTCACAAGTAGTGGTTATAGCCTGATGTTTTCCCTTTTCAAAAATAGAGTTGAATCAGGGCTAATTCTGCAGCTGAAGAATGAGAAAATAGAGCTTTGTAGAAGGTGCTAATCAGGGATGATCTCAAAATAGCACTCGCTGATATCCATTTAATCATTGTAAAATTATTTGTGATGTAGATGGTTTAAAATTAAGAGCTCTCTCTTTCATGCCCTCTTACAATCTGGGATGTTCCATGAGCCCTGACCTCGTCTAGTATCATATCAGGCATGTATCTGTACTGCCTGCGTGCCCAGATTCCTCATGCTCCCTTTCCAGAATGCAGGTGCTCCTCATTGGTGTAACTCGTGAGGCTTTGGCAAGAAGGGCTGCACTGCCACCACTGATTTTCCTGATTTTTACACCCTGGGAGCTCAATGACAGTCTAATTCTTCAACAATGTTGGTCAGATATTATTTTCTCAAAGATCAGAGTTGAGAGGAAAAATGAGTAGTTGAGGAAAGAGGGACGAGGCTGCTGTAGGAGAATTTCAGGCTGAAGCATCTATCTTTAGCTTGCTTTCCTGGGATAAATGAGTCCTCAGGAATGAGAATCCTGACTTTAGCTCTGTTCTTTACTTACATGGGATTAAGCTGTAGTGGGTAGAGCAGTAAGGCAGAGGTCTAGAGAAGGCCTTTCTCCAGCATGGATTTTGAAGCACAAGATTAAATTCCTCATGACGCAGCTTGTTCCTTATGTTATGAATGCTCAAGGTTTTTTGTCTAGTGAATATGATAGTTTTTCCTCTCTTATGAGTTTTTCATGTAGTTGCTGTGTCTACTGTCAAGTGCTACTTCTCTACCCATAAAGCCATCTCACTAATCACTAGAGAAGGAGAAAAAAGGACCAGAAAAGAGCAGCAGCAGAGAACTAGTCAGTATATACTGTAAAATCAAAATAATAATACAAAATAGATTTGTTTTGTTTTGTTTTAAACTAATTAAAAAATACTAAAAGAAAAAAAATTGGACTACATCAGTAGAAGGACTTCAGTCCTGAGACACTTACCGGTGGTGCAGCTTCAGAGCAAAGAGCCAGGCCAGCAAAGAAAACCAGAAATACAGAATGAAAAGCCATTTTGCCTGCCACTAGGAAGTTTGTGTCAGCAAGCAGAAACTGGTGGGAGCTGTGAGTTTTATATTAAGGCCTCTGGAATGAAGCTATTTATCAGAAAACCCCTATAACTTTCAACACGTAGATTCATACTATTTACTTAGTAAACAATGAGAAAATAAGTAACCCATACAAACATGAACCTTGTCTGTGAAAATAAATATTTTCTATTCTTGTCTGTGGAAATATTGTGAACATTGCCTAGTTCAACTACTGTGTCAATTTTCTTGTAAGAAATGCCTCTACTGTTTTATTTTTCTCTTTTTGTTGAGGAACAATGCTGTATTGACCTCATATAACTGAGAGAAATACAAATCTTGTGTCAACTCAGTAATTTCAGTGAGAAATTCTCTGTGGTTCTGGCTTGGTTTAATTGAGTAATAAATATATAATTGAACTAATATATTAAAAGATTTCTCTCTCTGTTGCTCTCCTCCCCACCTCTAATAAAAGGTAGATGGATAATCTGTGGGCTTTTTTGTTATTTTATGCATTTCCTAGGAAGAAAAATATATTACTTTTGTTTTTCAGCATGACATCAAGATCACACCAACTCTTGAAGCACATTTAAACAGTATTTTAAGCTGTATCACTTTGTCCCTTAGATTAAGTACAAGCTCAGGTGTTTCCCCATATAACTGCAAGTCAAATCCTGCCAGAAGCATCTGGTTCAATTTAGGGACATGCTGCTTCTTGAAATTAAACTTTGTCTTTCTGATTTTTGCTTAGACATATGTACATATACTCTTTTACTTTTTTTTTTTTAAATTTTTTAAAATTTTTTTTAGTAGATCAATATGAGCAAATTTATATCCTATTTTGAGGGCTTTGCATAACACACTCCAAATGAAACCAACTGGTTTTCAAGCTGCAGGAATACCAGGTTCCTGTGAAATCTCCATACTTTATGATGGGTGCTCTTTTGAAACTGTTTGCACTGCTCACCAGAGTTGTGCAACTATGCTAGCATCTAGAAATCCATGAAAAAGTAACCAGTGGAATGTTAAAGGCAAGCTTTTGTAACTTGTGAATTCACTTGCTATGCCGTCATCCCAGCAGGCTCTGGGTATAAACTCCAAGGTCAGCGGCAAATGAGTGCTGAGGGCTTCTGGCTGGCATGATTTCAGTTTCTTTCTCTGTAATTTATGTAATCCAGTTAAGACCCAAATCTTCTACTTCAGGATATTTTAAACACAATAGGCCATGGGTTTACAGGAATCACTGCTAACTCTTTAGTCAGTTTTTCAGCAACTTTATTTGAATCACAGTCACTCTACAGCTTATCTTTTCCTATTTCTAAAAATATGAAGAGAAAAATAGGATGATGTTTCTCTTTTTGGACTTCTTTTTAATGGTGGCTACAGATTTGACTTATTAGGGATTTAACTGGAATGCACCTATATAGGGGTAGCCAGCTGCGTCTTGTCGAAGAATTACTTTAATATCAAAGATTTTTTAAAAAGTGCTAATTGAAATTACTTCAGTACTTCCTAGATTCATTGAGCAGCCAACTTTCTTTTGAAACATCATGGTGTTGTGATGTACCTGAACTTCTACATAAAGATACAGAGATTTTAACCCTTTCATCTCTCTGGACATACTTATTTAAATGGTTCCTGCATTGTTTGTTCTGCTGTTAGGTATTCAGAATTTCACCTATTCACCCTGTGACCTGGTTGATAGTGGGACTGTATGTTCTGTGTGCAAGCTTGGAGTAGCACAGATGACTTTCTTATTTTGGGTACATTTATTTGGTAATTTTAAAAGGGAACACAACTATATGAATTTCCTATTTTAAGCCCATGTATTTGGTGAGACTTCTTTAAGGTAGTGGAGAAAGATAACAAAACTAAATCAAGTGTCATCCCACATGTGTTTTTCCAATGTTCTTTGTACTTCAGTGCAAATTAAAACACTTCAGAAAAAATAAAATTTCACCAATGAGGTTCAAAATTGTTTTAAAGAAGTAATATTTTATTGACTTGTCTGAAGTTTGCCAGGATACAAAACGGAAAAAACCCCAACTGACTAAGGTAGCAAAAAGTTATGCTTTAGCAGTAGGAAAAACCTTCCTCCTAAAAGCCTATGATAGTTCTAGCGGAAGAAAGTGTGAAAAGACAGTACATATTTATTCCTGGGGATCAGTGACAACAGCAGTGGTTGAATAGGAGAAAGGGCTGAGGAGAGCGGCGATGGTGTAGTGGCGGTGACCGGAATCGTTAGCAGTGAACACCACCTGCAAAAGAGAAAACTTGTGGTGGTGATGAACAGCATACAGTCAAAACCACCTTATTAACAACTGAGCAGCACACTCCACTTCATCTGCAGGGCACTTTGTGGGCACTTTGTCCAGTGCTTTTACCCTTCCCATTACCCTGTGATTGCCAGGGACTGAGATACTTGTGAGATTTGGACCGGGGTCCACGAAGAGCCTCAGCTGCAGCGAAGCTGGATGGAAATACCCATACATGAGCCCGGCAAACTGCAGTGGGAGAATAAGGTGTCTCAAATGACCAGTAAGAAAGACAAGGGTGAAATTCCACCCAGGGAATTTAAATACAACCCCCGTGTGATGTGTCCAAACAAGCCAGGTGGTTAAAGCCCAAAGCTACTTTCTGTGCTTTAGTGCCCCCTCCTGTTTTTAACACCACTGGTAATGGGTTAGTTTTTGCATTAAGAACTGAGTGGGTAGACTTATCAGAACAAGAAGAGACAATTCAAATCTGCTGCTCTCCAAATCAGTCTAATGGGTGTTGGGCCACCTAATTCCCTGGAAAGTATTGTTCCCTTGGTTAAATTCCAGCTTTCTTTAGCATATTATTCGATTTATTTTCTAAACCAAGATGCGCTTTCTGTAAGTGTACCAGAGAGTTATTTCCTACAAGCAAAGTCTAAGCTGCTGGGACACGAGGACTGTAGACTTCAGTTACCTTGTGCACAGTCAGTGACTGAATCCTAGCCACTTCCCAGGCTAGCCTGTTGTGTAAGCTATTATGTCAAGGAAAAGCTTCTTCAGCCTAGCTGGAAGAGTCTCAGTCAGGCATTTTCAAGCACCTTAGGAGGTGTAGCCTTTATAACTTTCAGTCATCCAAATTTTTAGGGAATAATTTTGAGATTTTTTTTTTTAACCCAAATAATCTAAACTGCACCTCAGACTTTTATGGACTTGGGACTTAGTAATTTGGTTTAGTCTTCCACAAAGCTCTATACAGTTGTGGTTTAAAATGTTCTATAACACTACCAGTAGCTGTTCCAAACTACTTAATTTGAGGAAACCTAAATTTAATGACAGATTAAGCCTGAAAAATTTAAGCAGATTTTTGGATGTGCTAAGTAAATATAATAAAATAGAGCACAATATAATAAATCAGTGTAGGACTGAAAGCAAAGCAAGGGACTGGACATTGTCATATTGCTGGCCTGCTTGTGAAATTTGACTATCAATTAAATAGCCAACTTTTCCTTTCCCACTATGGTTATTTCTTTATATTTTATAATTTTTTTTTTCATATTTTGGTACTGAAAATCTTTCTTTAAAAGGCACACCAGAAATAATTGTTTCTTTTCATGTAATTACATGTCATATTAGAATTCAGGGATTTTTCTGGGACTGATATGGGGCAAATACCTCAGATTTAAGCATAATTAATGTCCTGTAAAATTAGGTTTTATCAGTAAAGGCAGTCTCTTTTTCTCAGTACATTCTTTTTTCTTGTTTGTTTTTATGAACTCTGTCTACTTTTGAATAATGTAGCTCTTTTTGAGCAAGACTCTGTACTGGTGAGAGTGGCTGAATGGGCACAGCTACACTTTGGAAGAGCTGTGTCAGCATTTGTAAGGAAGTTGGCTCCTTCCTCTGGCTTAGCTGGATATTTACTGCCTTTATTTGCCCACTGCTGTGTGGCAGTGAACCACTTCACTGAGTGATGTTGCTCCTTCAGTATTAAAGAGCTTTGCTCTTTTCAGCTGGTGCCACTACAGAGGCAGTGCATGCTGGTTATCAAGGATATTTGCCACTACTTACATCAGCGTATTCATGGAATGCAGAAAGCCCAAGTGCCTTCCAGTAAGAGCTGGTTTCAAACTTCACCATGTATTTTCCCTCTACAAATTGCTCTTCTGTTGTGAGCTCATGGATCTCCCCATACTCTGTTGTTTTCCTGTAATGATTAAATATCTAGATAAACATTTTATATTATCATTTAGATTCTAAACAGAAACAGTCAGTGTGGAATATTAAATAGCAGAGGTGCCAAATACTACACTGAGCAGTGTCAAATAATCTGAAATAATTTCTTCTCTCTATGTCATGTATCTTTCCATATATTGCAGTCTGTCATACATGACAAATCAAAGAGGGCTGGTTTAAGGTCTCTCTTTTAGTATCACATTTAACTTATACCAAATGTCCTCTGGAACCAAAGGTTACTGTCTCAAAGAAGAATTGTCATGATGAGAGGCAAGATGCCAAATCCCAAAATAAAACTAAGGAGAGAAATTTTATTGGAAAATTATTTTGTTCTTTAATTATTAGCACCGAGGCTCTGGAGTATATTCTTATACACTGATGTGATTTTATGTGACCCTGAGTGGCAATGTCTTGGAAAAGCAATTTAGCATAATAAGATTTTAATAATTTGAATTGCAATGCTTTGGTCAAAGAGCAGGGACCTCTTCCACTGGGTACCATAGAAATGAGCAATAGGAATTCCCAGCTCAGAGCTTGCGTGCTCAGCTCATAACAAAATATTGCAGATGAAGAAACTCCAGCAGCAAGAAGGAAGAATAGCTGACACTGCACCCTATTGGTTTCAAAAGAAGGCTTTTCAAGCTTTCTATGACAGCTGTTTAAATATTTACATACTTAGCTCCCAGACCCCATTTATCTCTTTTCCTTCTTATTACTTAGTTTCTGATTTTTTAACCTTTTGTGTTTGTTTGTTTTTGTTTATGTCTTTTTTCTGCTGAAAATATTTATTTGGTATTTATAACACTTCATAACCACATGATTTAGTTGAAGGAAAAATGCAGAAAGCCTTGACTGGGAGAACTAGTGCAACTTTCCTGTCTTACGGCAAGGAGCAACTGCCTGGGCAGAAAGCAAACTTGAGGAGGAGAAAAGGAAGCGGAGAAGGCAGTGACATGCTGCTTATCTGGGACAGAATTAGTTGTGCTGTTGGGTTTTTCTTTCTCTTTCTCCTCTTTCACCTTGTTTGTAATCTTTGGATAATGGTGGTAAATGAAAAAGACTGAATGACAGAGTTTTGCTAAAATTAAGAGGTAAGAGTATCGAAAATCCCATGCTAATTTTAATTTTTATTATTTGTAAAGACTGACAAAATCTCACTGGTCCGATAAAAGTGTAATCAAGTGTATCCAGGGCAGACCAAACCTACAGAGAATCCAAGTCCTGTTTGAAACGAGTATCACAGTCCATTTGTAAAGTGCATGCATCTGTTTTCTTCTAGTTTAATTAGTAATTCCTAGTTTCATCTATATTGCTTTAATAAAAGAAGAAATAATTCATTTGTGAGTGCCCTTGAAGGTGTGAAGCAGAAGTATTGAGATCCTACAGAAAAGAAGAAGTTAGCAATGCTTGTATTTCTGCTTATAATTGGGACAGTCTAGACACAAAACAATTAAAAGGAAAAATGGTGTCTGCCTCAAAATCTTTCCACCAGAAAAACAGATCAGTTTTAGTTTGAGGAAAGTGTGGATGGGACTGCAATGGTGTTTTCCCTAAGGTACTGCCCCACAGTGTCAGATGTTAACCATCCAGAACTGCCAGGAAATTGAAAACAAGAACTCACTTGAAAAGGCATGCCCACTACCAGAAGTTAATGGCACTTTCTTTATTTTAATTATTAAGTGGTAGCCATTCAGTGCAACTGGTCTCACAGGTAAACCCTCCAGCATTACTGCTGCACTGACAACCAACAGGACAGTGTGTGATTCAGAGCCTGGAGGGGATTAGCACAAGGCAGAGGATGCTCAGTATTCAGCTGGTAGGAAAATGTTGTGATTTGCTTCCGAACAGCACTTGAATTTCTGTCTGAGTGGGGAACTAAATAAAACATGGTTCCTTATTCTTAATAGGATGTGGACTGCCAGCATTTGCTGTAAGATGGACAGTCAAGTTTAAAACCTGTATTTTTTCCAATAAAGGTGCTACAGTGCTAGCCCATACTGCAATCCTGAACCTCTCTTTGACTGTCTGGGCTTCAGTTGTATATTGTGGCCAGGTTAAATCTATGCTGTCTGTACAATGTTGTTATGAATTCTTAGGACACACACTGCATTGAGATAATCTGTGCTTTCAGATGCAGCCTGATGAGGAAATATCTCAGGAACATGAGCTCTTATTTTGGAATTGGAAAAAGGAAAA
>VWZN01009437.1:147607-165505 GCA_013396955.1 Regulus satrapa | reverse complement strand
AAAAAAAAAAAAAGGAGGGTTGGGGAACCTCAATACATGAAGCATTTTCTTTTGTGATTTGTAACATAGGTCACATGAAATTTTTTCAGTGACTGCAAGTCTTGAAGCACATGATAAGACCTATATTCCAAAAAACTCGTGAAGAGCGAGAAGGTCAAAGCTAGTCATGGGAGGAGCCCATATAGAATCCAAATCACATGTTCTGTGCCTGAAACCCTTCCTCAGTATGTGTCTTAGCTCAGGTTATCTCTTCTTGCATATTTTTAGCTAGACACATTTTGAAATAAGCCTCTTAATAAAGTCAGCTGCTACTATTCTAACTCCCCCACTGTCTCTTAAATATCATTACTCAAATTCAACAGCTGCTAAGTACATTTGCTTAATTCCATGAAGTGTGCTTACAAAGAAAAAACAAAAACCAAGATGGTAAAAACATAAATAAACAGAGATTTACACAAAATGCAAATTGCACTTTTTTATATGCGTCTGCTAGGTACTGTAACTTAAAAATTTTATTCCCTGATGAGAGTATTTACAGATTGTGTTCCTGGACTTCAGTCGTATTTTCAGCTGTTTTAACACAGGGCAATTCTGGCTTCATCACCTAAAGTAAATGGTATCACTGAAGGCAGCCTTAGTTATGATGTAAATCAAGAAAAATGTCAAAACATTTACCTGCAATAAAAGTTATGATTTAATGTTCTCTCACTGCCATTCCACAAAAAAATGGTTCTCACTTGCCTAGGGTTAATCTTCTCTATTTATATTTAAGGAGAAGTGATTAGATTTTCTTGTGGGTACTAACCTAAAGTGCCAACAGAAGTTTCCTAAGAATTACAGGATTTGTCTCCATGGGCTTATTGAGAACAGGGCTGCAAGCTCAGCAAGAAAACACTGTTATGCCCCAAAAGTGAGGGCATTTAATAATGAAATTATACTTCTCTTATTTTTCTATAAATTGTATTTTATATTAGGTGTTAAACATGACTTGATGAAACATTTTAAATAATCTGTTTTCCTAATGATAAAAGGAATGCTCACTAGGAAAAAGATGTTGTCCTTGTCTCTGCTTTCTTTGTAAAAAATGTATAACTTTTTATGGAGTTTCTCTATTGATTAAATGATCTAAATCCATTCAAGAAGTAGTTTATTCCTAGGTTAACACTCAGCACCTGGGGGTAGAGTTGTTTGTCTCTTTTTCAATCTTGCAATCTTTCTTGCTAGTTTTCAGTTGGGAAAAGTAGCTTTTGTTTTTCCTTATATAAAAAGAAACCATTCCAATGAAGAGAAAGTTATCTCTCCTTATATTCTACTTCTCTGGGGTTTGGGGATTTTTTTTGGTTTTCATGGGGGGTTTTTTGGGTTTTTTTGGGTTTTTTTTGGGTTTTTTTTGTGTTTTTTTTTTTTAAATCTTTTTAAATTTTCTGCTGCTTTTATGTAAATCATGCTATTAAAAATCCTACTAAAAGTTAAATGTACAGTAGACTCCTGTCCATTCTTGTGCTTATCATTCTGTGCTTGAATGCTCTGCTGCTACTAGAGACTTCTCTTGAGTTATTTAAAAATCTGATTCAGCAAATTGTTGCAATGAAAATTAAATATCTGAATACCCCAGCTATCTGAATTTTAGTCAACTGTATTCTTCTGTTACTCATATACCTGTCTTAGACTGAAGGTATTATCCTTCTGTGATGTCCTAAGGTATTTGTAAGGGTGCAAGGTATTTGTTGGTATTGGTCAGTTATTCTACAAAAAGACATTCAGAGTTAGACAAAGGGCCTCAAACAAATGCTGAGATGTTGTTTCTCTGTTGTGTTACAATAGGACTCTTTAAAACTTTCTGGTCAAGGAGTTCCTTCCAACCAGCACATTTGGTACACAGCAGAAGATAAATAATGCAGTTATTATTTGCATGTGTGCAGACAAAGCTTACAGAGAGGATTTTGTATGTGACTGTTGCAAATAAAGCTCTATATCCATTGCATATGAAGATAGGTTAGTCTGGATTACCTACAAAATGCTGGTAAATAGGCTTTTTCTTTTTTTTTTTTTCCCTTTTCTTTTGCTATAGAAAGGAAAGATAATACTGAAACTAGGAGAAAAAAAGAAGTATTAAAACTAGTGGCTTACAAAGATAAGGTGAGCATCTGAACATATTTTTGCAATTAGCTTTTCAGTCATGGATAAATTCCACTTAAATTTAATGGCTTTTGAATCAGAATTCATGTGCTGTGGACACTGACAGTGTGGCACATGTGTCAGAAAACACATTTCTGTTTTCATCAGAGCTCCGTTCTGTAAACTCTTCAATTGCTTGCCCTAGGCACCTCCAAAATGGCTCCAGAAGACCACACAACTTACCCAACAGCAAAGTCCTGCCAGCTTCCATCTTCGGCCTGTTTAAAAACTTTAACAGTTACATCAGATGCAGGGCTTCCTCTGACTGCATCCAGCACTTTCACCATAAGAGGGCATTTGGAATCAACGGAGCCATGGGAGACCTTGGGGAAAGGAGAAGTTGTATAGGAACTGTTCACCAAGCCTGCAAAAAACCTTCTCCCAAAGAAAATATGGATTCTAATTGCAGAATTACCATTAAATTAAAAGTAAGTTCTCTGACAAATGCTATTCAAAGCTAATTTCCAAATTATTTCTTAAGCAGAATATCTTAGAGCTTTATTCTGAGAGTGTGTGTCTATACTCTGTGTGTTTATTACACACATAGAGACTGCTTGATCAATATTTAGAGTTGCTCTAAATGGATCTAGAAAAATGGCATAATGTTATAACTTTATAATGAGATAAAAAGTATGAAAATATTAAATTCTTGTAAGTGCAGACAAATTATTTTAACTAGACAAACCAACAAAGAAATATATATAACATCCTAAAGCTTAAAGACTATATCTCAAGCTTCATTGCAGTATAAGGAATACTTAGTCATACCTCAAAAATATTTTTAGTGCTTTAGAGAAGCACTTGTTTGGAAAAGCAACTTCTTTGTTGAGGATACAGGATGTGAGTCATGAACAGAAAGAAACAAAGAAAAAAAAGGTCGCATCACCTAGATCCCTGACCCTTCCATAATACCTTAAAATAGGTGGGTGAATGGAAAGAAAAGAAAAAAGCTTTAAGAATTCTTAAGATACTACTATTAAAAAACCCCAGAAATAACATTCTGTCAAAGACTAATGGTTACAGAATTTCATGGATGTGGAGGATGCTAGTCATCTAGAAAATCTAGATAATCATTCTCATAGTGATTGAGTTTGAATACAAAGAAACTCACCAGTGGTGCAGCTTCAGAGAAAAATACCAGTCCAGCTAAGAAAACAAAGAGCACAGACTGAAAGGCCATTCTGCTTGCTGTTAGGGAGCCTTGGTGCCAGCAGCCAGGAGCTGAGGGGATTTGGGATTTTATAGCCAATCCAACAACAAAACAGGCTGCTTATTGGGTGCCCATATGACTCCAAAACTGCTGATTCTGATTATTTGCTTAGTAAATAGCCCAATCCTAGAGTTAGTCCATTGCTTCATGGCACTGCCATTGAAGTCAATGGAAGGACTGCAGGTTTACTAGAGAAAAGAAAATAAGTAACGGACTCAAACATGACCCTTGCCTGGGGAGATTACACTCATAGAAACCCTCCACAAAATAACACAAATGACCTTTGTTTGCCCAGAAATCCAACCAGTTCTAGGAGAATTTCTTTATCTTTCCTTCAGGTTGTACATAATAATGCCCTATGCTTTCTCTGCACCAACCCCATCTTTCTTCTCAGTATATTCTGAGGATCAGATCCCTCATGTGGATGCAGATTCAGTATAAGAGTGATAGAGCTTGTTCATTGTCTTGCTCAAGCAGAGCTGGATTCCCAGTCAGTCTCCCTGCTTGTTGGAAAGGAGCAATGTCTCTGTTTTGAGACACAACTTAGATGGGATCTCACACAATCTGCCCCTCACCAGAAGTTACTAATGATTCATCTTGTCCAACCTTCAGGTAGATGCTGAGGTCTCCTCTTAGTCACTGGGAAAAGACCTGTAGAGAGCTGTCCTTCTGGGAAGCTAAAGGTCTCAGAAAAGTGAAATGAGTTCTCTCTTGCACGATGTACCCCAGAAGGAACCAAGGCAGCCAGCATAGACTGGTAGCTTTTGTTAACATCTGGCTAAAATTCTAGTTACCAAAGCTTTATTCTGCTGGGAATGTTATTGCTACATGTATGTGTGAACATTTCTACATTTGTAAGAGTATAAATGTCCATTTCAGAGGTTTTTCAGGGGTGAATTCAGCCCCAGCCTAAGTTGGGAGAAGTCATCTGGGGGAGATGGCATGGTATAACTGGTTTTGTTCAGCTGCATTGCATAAATTGTCCATACTGTACCTTGTACTAGTTGAGAGACAAAGAAACTGCCCTGTTTAGCAGTTCCTTTCCCCCACATTCTAAACAACCCTGAGTCTACACTTTCCAGGAGTTGGCACTCATTTTTTACTGATTTCACAGTATTCTAACAAAAATCAGTTTTACCCCTTAACTTGAAAAGGATTAATGAAGGTCTTAGAGAGAAATCACAGATGTTATTCTTCAGAGACTTTCATGCCTTCAGGCTGTTTTATTCAGTTTTTCTCTCTAGGTAAAGTTGCTTTTTGAGGAAAAAATCTATAATACAGTAATCTCCAGCACTGGGATCAAAGTGCCCTTTGTCCTTACAGCAAAGCAGGCTGAAATGTAGGTAACATTCTACACACACTTTGCCTGCATGTAGAAGGTGCCCAGCAGCAACAAACTATGCTGCAATCTAATGCTTGTGGGTTGCACTCAGATCTTGGAAAGTTAAAAACTGCTCCTAGATCTGTGCAACAACATATTACTTCATTATTTTGTTCTCATTGTTTGTGAATATTTATCTGAAGCAAGGAAGCTTTGTATGTCTGGAAGAGAAATGATCTGTATTCTAGGGCAAGGTAGGCTGTTGTGTGTTTTGCTGTCAGCTGTTCTGCAAGGAAATAACGCCAAGGAGTTAATTATATTGGCACTTGTCTGCATTAGAAATTGCTCTCCTATGTGACAATTACTTTAAAAAATAAGATTTTCTTCTAGGTTTACCTGAAAAGTAGCAGTTTTTGAAAAATTAGATCTACAGGGATAGTGCATTTCAGTTGTCCATATTATTTTGCTTCTCTTATTTCTAGTATTGACCTTTTAGCAGCTGCTTCTTAGAATGAATAATGAGCCTGAAAAATTCTAACCCCAATATATATTTTTCCTTGTCCTTCATTTGCTGTTTTTTTTTTTTTTTTAATTTTTTTATCAATATCCCATACATAACCCAGACTGGGATTCTCTGACTACTAGCAGGAACTCAAGTTTGAGTGGAAATTGGACTTTGTGTGTTTGTGAACCTCCATTCACACATTTTTGCACACATCTGGATTATTTCTGTAAACACTAAGACACAGGTGGAGTCAGTGAGAAGGTTAGAAAAAAGTCTCTACTGTATCTCTGATCATGAAGCATCTAGAATTTAAACTAGAATTTATCTAGAATTCTATTAAAATCCATGTGAACCAAACTTAAAATTACTATAGCCTAGTGAAAGCAATGCTAGGTAGATCTTCCCCCTTCCATTGTCAGCTTCAACTTAGTACCATAATGTGGAAATATTTTCTATAAAATGTATGTGAAGGCTCTGGGATCTGAAACAGCTGGCGGATAAGGATGGTTCTCCCTTGGCAGAGAATCAAAACATGACTGTGGGAGGAAAAAGGAGAAAGAGCATGGATAACTGCTGAATATCCAACAGGTGCTGATTGATTGTCTGTCTGTTGTTGTTAAACATTTTCTGTGCAGTGGGATTCTGAAACTTATATACTGAATAACTTACCCCAGATAAAAAATAAGAGAAGGTGAAATGAAAAGGTGTTGACCTCTGGGATGGGAGTGGGGCTGGGAAATTCTAGGCCTTCTGAAGGAGGAGGGAAGTTTCCATGAAGAGCAGGAAAGAGGGCATCTCCCAGAGACTGCTAGCAGGATATATGCCACAGGAAAAGTGGTGCAATACAGAGCCTTAGCACAAAGCAGTAGCATAAATTCCCTTTTGTAAGAAAAGAGTAAACCAAGTTACTGAAAACTCAACAGAAAGAGATATTTGGAGTCCCGGTGTGGAGAAAGCTGTAGGGTTACATAGCTAAAACAGAGATAGTATGAGGCTATACAGTGCAAGCACCTGGGATCTTGGGGACTTAGGAAACTCAGAAGGGGTGCTCACTGAGCATATAAAGTTATTAGGGTACTGGAGAAGACAATGGCCAAGAGTCCCTGATGTGCCCAGTAACCTCAACTTGTTGGAAGCCAACAAGTGTAAAACCCCCAGTTATGGAAAAATGTAGATAATCTTCAAATATGTGAATGCTTTGAGTCTTATCTGAATTCCAAATCAATTGAAGTTCATCTCTGAAGAATTAGGATTTATGCCTATTTCTAATGAAAACATGTTCCCTGCTTGGAAGCATTACAGTGTTCAGGTCAAGAGCAAACATGTCCTGCTAATACTCTTGTTTATGTCAAGGATTTTCCCCCCTATGCTACAATATTTCTCTCTCTCTTCTGTGTAGTCTCACACTTAGGCTTGTTTCACACAGATAAGCTCCTTATTCTCTGCTGCATTCCCTTCTATGTGACTTCATTTAGAAAGCCAACAGCTTCCACATAACAAAATGCTCAGACAGGCTGGAATACCTGACTTTGACCATAAAAACCTGTAAGCTTCTCCTGTGACATTGGAATGAAAGGGCCTGATAGATGGTAAGCCATTCAGTAATCCGGATAGAATTCCCTAGTACCGTTTGAAGAATTAATGAATTCCTAGGCTCTGAAAAAATCCTTTCAATAATATAGAGACCTGAATGTGACACCTTTTTTTCACTTCTCTGGAGTAACATTCCATAGGGACTTACATGAAAAGACCTGGGATTTATCTCTCAAACAAGTTCACCTGAATTTTCTGAACTAGAGTTGAGAACTCTAGGAGTTTTACTCCAGGTGTCTGAATTGCTGTGGCAGAGCTCAGGCACTTAAGGAGAGTGCTCAGTGCAGTAACTACTTGAAGCCAGTGAGAAATTTTCTGCTGCTTTTAGTATTTGCCAATTATACAACATTTTCCCTCTCCACAAAGCCAGGGATAATGCTTTTATAATTAATTAATGTGCTCAGGGAGGTTCATGTTTGAGCTTGAATTTCAATTTGTAAAGAATGGTATTAAAAATGGTGGTATTTCAGGTATGCATGGTGTTTGCATGTTTATCAGCCTTTTTAATTTTCATTTTCACAGAGGAGTACGTCTGTATTTCAAATTTTAATAGTCATTCTCAGATTTTCACAGGACTAACACTGTCTATTTATTTGGAAGTAAGGAAACACTACTGATTTTATGCAGGAAAATAAGAAAACCATCCTTATTTTGTATCTTAAATCAAATCCAGTTACTTCAAAAGTGAGGAAGTGGATACTGTTAGAAAACAATTTTGAAGACAGATGGGTTGGGTTGGTCTTGAGGTATAAAATCACAGGGTTTTATTATAACTTCCAAGGTTGTGTCCAAGGAGCATACTGAGACATAGTTCAAAGTCTGAAAAAAGAAACATATAAATAGATGGTTCTTGCTTTAGGGCATTTGTAATGTATGAATTCACCTGACACCTGCTCATCTCAGCAGGCTCTGAAGCATTGAAACTCCAAGGTCACTGGGCACTGATCGTTACTACTTCATTAGCTACCCTATAGGTCTTGTGACCTCTCAAAAACAAACTTCTGTTATTCAACTTAAATATGTATTCATGTCTACATACTGATCTATCAGTCTAGACAAGTGATTTAAAAAAAACCCCTCTAATTCAGTTTATGCACAAAGTTAACTGAATATCCTTATGCCAGCCTTAATATTTCCCGTGTCTGAAAGGTACTGGAACTTGCCATGAGATCAATGTTTTTAAAGGTCAATCTATTTATTAATAAAATGTTTAGGTGGTTTATATTTTAAATTTATCTTTTGTGCCATTCTTACAAGAAGACACACACAATAAATCTGCAGCATGATGCAAATGTTTCAATTGCAAAAAGAAACCTAAACAGAGATCACTGTTTTCCTAGAGTCTTGGCTAGGCTCTTTTAGGAGTGTACTATATTTTAAAGTGAATTTCTACCAATTATCAATGTGTTCTCAGTGAACTGCAGATATCAAACGACTAATTAAAGCAGGCACAATAACGAAAGTCTTCTTCTAGCAATAATGGCCAAAAGAGGTTCTGTAGGGTTAAATGATAATCTTTTCTTAGGTTATATATATTTGCTAAGATATTGCAGCTATGTACTTTGTTCATCATCTTGCTGTTAAAGATTGTAAAATGCTGAGTCTAGGGCACTTAATTCTTCTACCGGAATACAAATAGGTGTGAGGAAATGCCTGTTTTCCATCATGCAGGGCCACCTGGGTAGGCTCTTGAAAAGCTTCTGCAAATTTGCACTGGGCCAAATTAGCCATTGGTTAACGTAATTTGAATTACTCAAGTCTCTGTTTAGTGGAGATCACTGTAAATATATATATAGATCGCCACATGGACTCACAGGGATGCAGCTTCCATGAGAAGGTGTGCCTGTGAGTGCCTTTGCACTCTGCCATGTGTCCCGGGCCACCCAGACCAATCTCCCTCCTGTCCATCTGTCCCACCTTGTAATAAGATCCCCATCTGCCTTGCAATAAAATCCCATGGCATGTTGTTGAGTGGGAAGTTATCAAGTGACAGTGACAGTAACACATTTATGCCTTTCTTTTTATTAATTAAACTGGTATCTGCTTAATGCCAAAAGCTCTGAGGAAATGCAATACTAATCGTTTTATCTCATAAACAGAGTTCCTGTATCCACCACGGGCTTCATTGAACTTTGGTATCAGCTTCCAAACACATTTACCAGTGTCACTGGTTTGACAAAACCAAATGAGTGCCTCATGAGAATGGATCTGAGAGGAAATGGATCTTCTTTTATCTTATAAGGGAGAAAAAGAAAAAAAGGTATTTCAAAAGGGAAGGGAAAGAACAGATCATGACCCTCTTTACAATGCATTAATGACATCTGTCTTTCTTTTTTAAAGTTTTTTTCCCTTTTTCTCTTTGATCTTCTTCAAATTTTAAAGACAAGAATAGGGGATACTACAACACTTCAGTGAGAAAAACCCAAGGGCTCGACACTTTTTTGATGTAGAATCAGCAAAAGAAGTGTTGATAGCTATTTTAGACAAGCCACTGGTCATAGATTTTTTAGCTTTCTGATCCAAAAGCTCTTGCTAGTTCTGCCTGTAGCAGATGTGAAAGCCAGCTCTGCGATGCAGGTAGGTAATACTCAGGGAAGGTGTGTCATACAAAGTAGGAGCAGTTTCGAGGCACTGCTTCTCAGCATGTTACCCATACACTGAGCTGTAGGGGCAAAAATGATTCACACGCTTTGAAATGCAGTGGCCTATGTGAGTCAACAGGAGATTAACTGGCTGTTATTCCTTGGTATATTGTAAAGGAAAGTCTTGCTGGTGTATGTAAATTCACAAACTCCCCAGTGTGCTTTCTGCATGAACTGCTGCGCGCCTTACGTAGTGGCAGACACAGATTGCTGCTTAAATGGATGGACAAAAGCAACATGTGTATACTTGTCCATGATTAAGCCTCTGTGGTTCTATTCCCTTTACTTACTTTCAGCCAAGCTGGGAGACTGAATTACAATCAATCCAACAGATACATGCTCAGGTTTATAGAGTGCAAGCTTGGGAATAGGTCAATGCAACACTTGCTGCTGCTAAAAATAGCAATTTCTTTTCTGAAATTGCTATTTCTGAATCTATCAACTATCTCTGAACTAGATTCAGAACACCTCCTCTACCACAAAAATAAAATAAATATCAGCTGAGCCTACAACTTAGCTGTATCTATGACTCTTGTGCCGCTGCTCTACATCTACAGTCACAGCTATTGCAGAATATGCTTTTTGTAGCTGAGGTGCATTTTATCCTTGCCCCGTGTTTGTGTGTATTCTTTCTGGGGAGCCTTTAGCTTCTCTTTCTTGGCCTGTGTAGTATACTGGCCCCCAAATACCACTGCTGAGAAACTGTTCAGTCTCTGGACTGTTCACAGATTTTCATGCATTTGTCAATAATTGTAGCAAAGCAGCAGCTGTTGTGTCTTTAAGACAAAGTCAAGCAGAACAGACCTCTTTCTAAGTGTCATGCAGTTTGTAGTGTCTAGGGGGTGAAAGAGTAGCTGGCTCAGAGCAGCCAGTTAGGTCTCTGCTAGGGTTAGGAAAATGATTATTGCCTGTACTCAGGTCCAAGAAGAAGTAAGTTTGAGTTCTTGACTCCCACAGCTTGCTTTACAAAACTGGAGTCCACATAGTGATTTTAAGCATTTAAAAAAAAAAAAAAAAGCTCACTCTGCTATTCGCTTGATCCACAGTACTGGATGAGTATGGAGCTATTGGGGAATTATTTCCATTCACTCTCATGAGGTGTGGAGGTCAAGCATGAACTGCGATTCCTGTGCTGCCCTTCTAACAGTAGTTCCCAGACCCGACCTCTCCTGCTCCTTGTCACCCCAACCTTCGTGCAGAGCTGATCTGAGAGCCACATCTGATCCTGGAGGCCAGGTAGTGCCCTCCCTGCTTGTAGGGCAGCACTGTGGTCTCTTCACTACTACACAATGCAGTATCCCATGTCTTCCTGAAAGTGCATCACAGCCCATAATATTGGAGCCAATGGAAACAAGCTTAGGGAAATATGTACTGACGAACTAAATTCGTTTAATCCTCTTCATCTCTCTGATTTTCTCCTCTAAGCGTGATTCAAAAGAATTTTAATCCCTCTCATGTAGGCCAGAGAAGGCATCAAGGCCAGCAGCTTGTCCACACCTAGCAGAACCGTTGCCACACTTTATGTTCTCATTTTGCTTTAACAAACTCTCAAGTATGACCAAATAGACAAGTCCTCAGAATTGCTTGGGTGCTTCAAAAGGCTTTGAAATGTCAGATCAAAATACTTACCCACTCTTGCTAACTAACATTCTCCCTCAATAGAGGACAAAAGACTAATGCACTCTGAATTACTTTCTTTATTCTGCTCTCCTTGCAATTTAAAAGATTCCCTCTGTCCTCAGTATTGGACTTCACTGTTGGCTACTACTTTGTACTGATGATTTCTAATGAGCTTGACATCATTAGCTATTGGGCTCCTGGTGGCAAGGAAAAAGTAAATTTTAGCTTTTTCTTTAAAGTTGATGCTCAGCAAGTAGGTGCTTTAGTCTTTTGAAAAATGATGAAAGAAGCATAGCCTGAGGTGGGAAAAACCAGCAAATAACTCCAGCCCACGACTATTATCTGGGGAATATTTGACTATAGTCAGAACTGTAGATCTTTTATTAGAATCAGCTTGATGAGTCTATTGAAGTTTCTCCACAAAGTACAAAAAGTCACATGAAAAGTGGAACACATACTAATTTTGCTCTTTCTTTGTGCCATTATGTGAGGAAGGCTGTAAATAGCAGAAGTGTGTAATTGCTAGTCACACTCCTTTCTGTTGAGCAATTTGTCTTCTTTTTTACACCCAGGGTTGCCATGCAGAAGCTGGGGAGATCTCAGTGCAGGAAAGCACTTAGTTATACTTGGCATATGAGACTTTTTACCTCCTCTGGCTGAAGTGGAAGCATAACTGTGTGCTGCATACATCCAGCTGGCTTGCGGATGGTGGATTTATTTCCTGCGTAAGTCCATAAGTGCTCTTGTAACATCTACCAGCACAGGTGTAATTGCCTTGAGAAACTACCCCCGGGCTCTTTCGAAAGCCAGAACTCCTCTGGCTGGTCCTTGTGCACAGCCACCCAAAACAGTAGAGAAGAGGTTACAGAGTACCTATTCTGTTCTTCCTCTTCCCCTGACGATCAACTCCTTCCTGAGGGGACACAGTCCCGTGGCCCACAGCAGGGTACCCAGCAGCCATGGAGCTCTGCAGGCCCCTTGGACAGACCCCTGCCCCTGTCTTTTGTTTGGTCAGGAGTGAAGAACTCCAGCAATCTGGAGCAGAGCCATGTTGTGGTACAAAGAGCCTCTCTTAATCAGGGTGCATGGATCTGCATAGGCAGGTCTTGGCTGCTCAGTTTCAGAGCAAAACATTACTGTAAAAACAAACCAACCAAAAAAAAAAAAAAAAAAAATCAAGTNGTGGTACAAAGAGCCTCTCTTAATCAGGGTGCATGGATCTGCATAGGCAGGTCTTGGCTGCTCAGTTTCAGAGCAAAACATTACTGTAAAAACAAACCAACCAAAAAAAAAAAAAAAAGTCATGTCCTTGGCTGAAGATAAACTCAGCAAAGCAAATTAAATCCTTTTAAAATGTAAATATTAAATTAAACTTTCATTTTAACAGCACCCTTGGGTCTGTTGCCCTATTGATGGACTACCTCCCCTCTCTCCTCTGCTGCTGGACAGCACTACTGGGATGGGAGCCCATCCTTTCCACACTACAGGGAACAAATTGGTCAAAGGGAGGCAGTTATCGTTGTAGGAGTCTTGTCTCTGGGGATCATGACACATGCAAAGGAAAAGGCATCCAAGTTGGACTATGGGAAGACTCTGCTGAATGCCAAGCAGGCCATGTAGTGTCACCATGCACTCCAAGATGTGGCTGAGCCAGGTTATTAAGCAGCTTTTAGCACATCTTTGAGCTGTCTCTCTGTCCCAGACTCAGAGCAGCACTGCAAAAGATGATACCTTATCTGACTGTTCAACTCTGTAGTCAAGAAGAACAGGAAAAGAAAAAAGGTAAGAAAAAGAAAGAAAAAAAGGTAAGAAAAAGATGGAAAGAAGAAGCTGAGATCTAAAGAGCATGATGGCAGGCATTTAAATGTATCTATTTCCTGATGTTTATGAAAATAACTGAACCAAAGGGAGGCCTCAGGTACACTGGCACTCTGTTGGATGCAAAAGAATGTTGGATGCTAAAGAATACCACCTCTCCTGAGCATCTCTGTGATACTGTGGATCTCCCAAAAACATGATGACTGCTGTTTGACCCACCTGTTAAGAATAATTCCAGTGCAGCAGTCCCTTCTTCCACATTCCTCCTTCTGAAGCTGTATGATTTTAATGGAGTTTGTAGACATGTGTGTCTGAATTAATCCTGTGTTTCTGTGTGTAAGATTTACTAATTCTTATAATATGGGCAGGGATTATATAATTCTTATATATGTTGTTTGTGCAATTGAGCTGTTCTTCGGGCAACTTGAAATTCAGGTGTCTGTGCTTATATTGTGCTGAAAGGCACCATTCCCAATAGCTAGGAAACCTGTTCTGCCTGCTCAGAGAGGGACCTTTTTTCATCTCTGCCCAGCAAAGAGAGGAATTTTAAGTCAACCTGGCTTTCCATCCTCAGTTTGTAATTCTGTTGCTAAGTGGCAATGAAAGAAGATTATCGGATCACAGATTAACAGAAACCTCTATTCAGTGCTCTTGTGTAATTATACATTGCAGTTACTTATTTGAGAGCTGAGCTTTAGCTTCTGTGCTCCTACCTTAGCCTCACCTCTCCAGAGATTTTTGTCCTCAGGGTCTAATCAGGATCCTGATAAACTAGCCTTTCCTTTCCACACTTAGCCTCTGCACTCTGGAGTGGCTCTGCCTGCGAGAGTACCCCGAGGGTCTCTGCTCTCAGGGGGGGTCTCAGAAACTAAAGCCCTACCCTAGCCTTTTGGAATGATTTATTTTTGGGAGAAAGCAAGAAGAGTATATAAAATGGTTTAAAGAGCTCAGACCCTTCAGAGGTTACCCATTTGATTCCTCCACTGACAACATCCGTATTTTTTTTCTCTCTTTCCCAAGCTAACATATTCTACTCTCTCAGATAGAAGTGGCCAAGCAGCAAAAAAAAGTAGAGGAAGACACAAGCCTGAGCGGCCGAGGTAATTATTAAATTTTAAGGGTGAGCCTCTGGCAGAAATTGTTTAGAGTGGGTTTTGAGGGGAAAGGGCACAGAAAAATCAGGCAACAACATATCTGGCTGACGTTGGGAATGCAGACAGAAAGGGAAGGAGAAGTCTGGGGAAGAGATGTAGTTTTTCAGCTGTGAGGAGAATGTGGTAGTACACAGTACGCACATTCATAGAAGTGTGAGGAGCAAAGGCTTCCTTAAGTAGGAAAAGTTTTTGATTATTTTAAGTAGAAAAGCTGTGCCAGGGAGAGCTGTGGAAGGAACAGGAGACAGAAGAAGGGCATGACTGTGTGGGGACCCATCTTTACTGCTGTAACTGAGCAGCAGTAAAGAAGATGAACTAAGCATTTAACAGGAGCAGGGAAGGGGAATTGTTGGAGGAATTGTCTGGCATAAATTCAAGAAAAAGGAAGAAAAGGCATGGAGGGATGCTGAGAAACAAGAGCTGCAAAAACAACAGAAGGGAAGGCTGTGTGCAGGGAAAGAGGATACACTTTCAGGTTGTGATGGCCACAGACAAAACACAGAAAACAGAAAGCAGCAATGTATAGTAAAGCAAATCAGTTGGCAGTTCAATATACCTGCTTTACAGGGGACTGGTATTTTTAATGTCTTATGTTCAAGTCTCCAAGGAAAGCTGTAACTCAAGAAAAAACAAGGCTGAAATAATATTTTTCCGAGTCAGTCTCTGTGTTTTAAGCTGTAGCTGACATTAAACATGCTGCCCCTGTGCCTACTCGAGATTGTGTTTGCTGGACATCCTGTTTTACATAGCTCTTTGCAAAGGACACACTGGGTTTTTTGGTCTCAAATTCAAGAAGGAATTAACACATACTGTCCTTTTATTCTGAAGAGCTAGTTAATTCTCCTGTCAACCTCCTCTGCTGTAGATTTGCATGCAATTTCTCTTTGGAGGTAACTGTGCTGTTTCCAAACAGGACACCGTGCTCACTAAGATCAGTTTAATTCAGTGGCCAGAGCAGGGTAGCTACTGCTCAGAGTAGTGGGTCCAAAAAGGGAACTCCTCTTTCTGGGATGAATCAGCTGTTCAAACACAGGGTAAACATTCACTTTGTGGCTCCTACACTGGAACAGATTTTTCCCATGTATATTATGGGTGTCTTTCAGACTCAAAGAAGAGAACTGGCAAACTGCAGGAGGTGTTTGCCGCACTTGAGGTTTGGGGACAGCACCATGGATGAGGGCAGGATGATACTTCCTTTCTTTCCTCATCCGAATCAATTAGGATCTGAGACACAGTTTTTTTGAATTTCAGTCTGAAGAGGTAGAATTGACTTCATCATGGCTGTGCCCATGGACCACTCCAGAAGTAAGTGCCTGGAAGAGCTTGCCATGTGGAGACGGTGAAAACCAGAGAAGTGAGCAGGCAGATTAATCAGCTTGTACTTCTGAACAGTGAGCTGAGGGTGCAGCTCTATAGCTTGTGTTTGCTGACCCCGTGAGCAGCCTGCTTTTGGGAAGAAACAAAAAAAGGTTTTCTCTAGTATCAGGTACCTCCCTCTGAAGTTACTCTGGAAGGAAGAATAATACTCTTCAAAAATAGAGAGCACTGTCTTTTCATTCCTACAGACATCCTGTTGTTTTTATGATTAGTCATCTACAGTCTAAACTCCAACTTTAACCAGAGTTATCAAAAACTAAATTGCTTGTACCCATGAAAAGTAAATTACTAGAACTATGTCAGTCTTGCTGTTTGCCAGAGTATTCAATTATGACAGGATGACTAATTTATCATTGTAATACCTTGTAATTACATATGTTCCCCTATATGATTGATGTGATTTACAGAAACTCCCATTAGAATGACACTTACCTCTCATACCAGACTGAAAGAAATTTCTGGACCCTCTCATGGTGTCCTTGCCTAGATGTTGAGGAAACTACCAATACAACCCTGATGAAGCAAACACAACTGTGCCTTCATGGCAAAAAGGGTCTAGTCTTGATCCTAGGTCAAGTTTAGTTTCCTCTTACCAATCTTTCACAATAGTGAGGTGGAAAAAGAAAGAAGCACTGATAAAAGAAAAACTGCTTTCTGGGGAAAAACTATGAAGCATGGACAGAGAAAAGGGGTGGAAAACATACTGTATTTCAAAGCACATATTGTTGTGCAATATTTTTTATCAACCACTTCCTTATTTTTGCTGATTAAAAAAAAAAAAAATCTACATTCATAATAGGTCCCTTCCTAAAGATGTCACTGTTTCTTTTGACTGATAGCCACACAGAAGCCACCACATATGAACTATGGTACTGGGATGCTTTTTTGTCTCCTGCTGTGGCTTGACTCATTGACCTTTTTAAGTCTAGCACTTGGGCAGAGCTGTCTCTGGTTAAAACTATGCAAAGCTGAGAAGAAAAAAAGTAATGGAAATGAGGATGGAGATGTTGCTCTGGCATTACTTGATGATTAGAGTGCTGATCCCTCCAGGCACTCTCTGTTAGCTGCAGTTCTACTAATCAAGTTGTGTATAGTTTCTCTTTTCATTACGGCATGTGTCAAAACTTCTGAAAGAAAAATGCTGGAAGAGAGTCCTAAGGGATTCATCTTTTTAGAGCAGGAATGTGTTGGCATGTTGCCAGAGAACATCTTATTTAAGGGATCAATAACAAAGCTGGAAAAAAACCCCGATAATTATTTGGAAGGAATTTGCTACCTACACGAAAGGAAGCGCTAAAAGAGAGCGGCTGTATTGCAGTCCAGGACCTTGTCCTTTGCTCCCATGGGCTTTACTGAGCCCAACATTTTAATGCCGCTAACGATGTGTTTGTGAGCGAACCAAAAACCTTTCAGACGCGACGAGACGGGAGCAGTCCTGCCGCCGGGTTCTGCGCTGCCCGTGCCCGTGTCCGGCGCTCCCGCAGCCCCGGCGGGCAGGGCACCCGCGGTCACCGGCTGCCACCTGGTGGCCCCAGGCACCGCTCGCCTCCTCCTCCTCCTCCTCCTCACACCCTGGGGCGTTTTCCTCCAGTTCTGGGAAAAATACTGGTCGTCGTTGTTTTTGTTGGTTTGGCTTTGGTTCCGAGGCAGTGGGGCAGGAGCTTTCCTGCACAGAAGGAAGGCAGGTGGAACCTTGGGGTGCTCCGGGAAGGGTGTGGCCAGGAGGTTGAGGGAGATGATCTTCCCCCTCTAGTCAGCTGAGTGAGGTCACATCTGGAATGCTGTACATAATTCCAGGCTCCTCAGTACAAGAGAGACAAGGAGCTGCTGGACAGAGTCCAGTGAGGGTCTGGATCATACAAGGATGATTTGGAGTCTGGAGCATCTCTCTTATAAAGAGAGACTGTGGGAGCTGTGCCTGTTCAATCTAGAGAAGACTGAGAGGGAATCTTGTTAATCCATATAAATATGTTAAAGACAGGCATCAAGAGGATGGTGCCAGATCCTTTTCAGTGCCAAAGGAGTAATGGCCATGAACAAACACACAAAACATTTCACCTCAACATGAGGAAGAACCTCTTTCCATTCAGGGTGGCAGAGCTTTGGAATAGGTTCCCAGAGAAGTCACGGAGTCTCTCTCTCTGGAGACGTTTAAAACCCACTTGGACACATTGTGTAACCTACTCTAGGTGACCCCGCCTTGGCAAGGGGTTTGGAGGAGATGATCTCCAGAGACCCTTTACAACCCTAACAATTCTGTAATTCCATGAAGGAAGGATTTAAAGATTTTGCTCTGTGAAATGTGTTACACCTTTGATGCCTCCTGGGAAGCAGTTGGTCATCTGTTGGTAATAAAGATAACAAACCAATTATTTTATTTTCACTGACACCAGGAAAAATGTCAGCCATTCCTTTGTTGCTGTGATACAGAAGCTTCTCTGTGGTGGCAGACAGAGCCAGACATATTAAAACAAATGAGC
>VWZN01009437.1:118882-147587 GCA_013396955.1 Regulus satrapa | reverse complement strand
ACTAAAAAAAACCCCCCCCCCCCCCCCCCCCAAAAAAAAAAAAAAAAAAAAAATCTGTTCATAAACTAAACAAAAAAATAAATGCTGAAGGCAGGTTTCCCTTTCCCTTCCTTTGAAAGCCTGGATTTCTTTTCTAATGCTCTGCAGACAAACTTGACATAGATAGATATTGTCATACTCCAACCACCCAGTTTGCTGGATGAGTAGGCAGCACTGCGGAGTATTTAAATTCCTGCTGATCCTTTAATCTGGCTGTAGAGCACAGCAGGAAAAGGTAGATGTGGGAGAGAAACAAAGAGGGGTTATCTGAGGGGCAGGGCCTTCCAAAGGAGGTTCTCTCTGAAATGAACCCTGGTGGTACTAACTGCTGATTTATTTGCGGTACAAATTCCTCCCAGTGCAGCAAACATTCCTCAGAGAGTACTTCTCCCTAACACACAGCAGATAATTTTGTAAACTCAGACTGAGCAGTAGGTTCAGCATATTCTCTTCCAGAAACAACTTAAAAAGTAACAGCTTCTCTTCTTCCACACGATATTGTAACACATCCTTTTCTGCTTATCTCAAACTTCAGTTGATACAGTAAGAGAGTTTTTTTTGGGGTTTTTTTTGTTTTTTTTTTTTTTTTTTTTTTTTTTTTTTTTTACAGCAAAACCACACTGCTTGGAGGCATTCTGCCTCCGATTATTTTATTGCTCCTCAAACCACATCACATCAAGAACGTTTTTCTTCCATTCATGTGCTTCTAAAGTATTGTTCTTCTTCTTTTGTCATCGGTCAGAATACACCTACTCAATGAAAAACCTGAATAGGATGTCTTATTGACACTTATTATGAGAAATAAGTGAAGACACTCTGGGATAGCATCATATTTGCACTGTGGATGTAGTGTCCTGGCTCAGTCCCTTCCTTGTCCACCCCCACCCAGCCTGCTTGCTGACAGGACAATGTGAGCAGCAATAAAGGCATTGACACTTTGCCAGTGCTGTTCAGCAATAACTTACATATCCCTGTGTTATCAACACCAGTCTGGTCATAAATGAAAAGTGGCACCACAGGAGCTCTATGAAGAAAATTAATTGTTTCCTAGCCAAAAGCAGTATGGTGGGATGCCAGACTGCACTGCAAGTTACCAGTGTGATTTGTAGAAAGGGGAATGCACTAAAGGGGTGAGATTTTTGGTAAATGATACATTGAAATACTTCTTTTGTGTTAGTGGGTGTCTTGAAAGTTCGTGGTTTTTTTACCCCCATGTTCATTTAAATATTTAATTCAAAAGACTTCCTTAATCCTTAAACAGCCAACTATACTTCTATACTGATCTGGATTAATTTACAAGCCAAATTTTACTACAGCTGCTTTCCCAGCTCCTGCTACAGTGTTACTGTACTTGCATCTTCTTTTAATTTGACACTGGTTGGCAGGAATTTTCTTGATTTTGAAAGAACACAATGCAAAAAGGCAGCTATTTTTTTTCCCTTATTTTGATCCTATCTTAAAAAAAAAAACCAAAAAAAAAAAAAATCCTTAGTGTCTCAGGGGCATTTTGAACTAATGTTTTGAAATAACACAAGCAGAGTGATCCAGTAAATTTATCAGTTTATAATGATGGTTGACTCAATTCAAGTTGTAAGGGGAATTTTCATGTGAGAGAAGACCTCGTTCAGTTCCATTTTCTCTTCCCTTTCTTTGCTAAGAACATCCTAACTAACATCAAGGGTGCTGTAAGGCCACTCTGTTTGGATTTGCTTCACATGGTATCAAATATTTAAATGCTCATTAATTCAAAGAACAGGGGTGTGAGAACGACCCCTGTGCTCCTCGTTCAGGACACGTCCTTGAGATCTGTTCCAGCTTGTTTACCTACTGCAGTAGGGACTTCATCTGCCCCAGGTGACAGCCATTTATCCAAAATGCAGGAAGCTCAACTACTTACCAATTCCACTAGCACCACCTAGAAAAGGGTATTTGTAGCATTTTTTTTACTCATCTGACACTAAGTGTAATTTGCTTGCTCTATTAGAGAGATGCCTGATAAACATCACACAGAACCCTGACTGATATGGTTCAGTTTGTGTTAGGGAAAAATATTTTATTCCAGTAAGGCAAGAATATAGGTTGTTCCAAGTTACCAGGTCTATAAACATTCAAGTATTTGTATGGATCTGTATTTCATCCCTCCCATCTCTTTCCCACAAAACCAAGGTAGGATGGATAACAAGGAAACTTTTCATTTACAGACCTATTATTCTGACAGTACCTCTCCTGGGATTCTGATTCAAAAAGGGTGTGAGAAGCTTCCTGTCTTTTCTGTTGCAAAAATGAAGCTTGCTGGTTACAGAAGTGTAACGTAGGATGATAAATAACCAAACAGAGCACACAGGGAAAATCTGCCCATCAGTATTAGCTGTGCCACTGACAGGTGTGTGATAGATCAGGTGAGACAGATCACCTGGGAGATGCAATCTGGCTCCACCTAAAAGCTGATGCTGTAAGTACATAATTTCTTCTGTTGGAAGCTCTGCTTTTAGTCTTATTTTCAATAAAGAAGTAATTGCTAATACTTGGGGAATAACAACAACAACAACAATAATAATAATGAAGTAAATCAGCCTTAGACAGGGATCTGAGAGCTTTTTATAAGGGAAAGAAATCTAGGGAAGCAAGGAAGGTACCAACTTGATTAGAGTGAGTGGCAAGAACATCCAGCTGGGATGGAGGTTTTCCTGGGCTATCACAACTCTGTCCCTGGTACTCAGCCCAGGTTTGTGCCCTCCTGCTGTGCAGTGCCATGACACTGCCAGTCAGCTACTCCCAGCAGCTCAGTGTCTGCCACCATCCCATGTCTTACAGCTTTTTAGGAGACTGGATTCAAGGCCTGAGGGAGACCCATCAGCTGGTACCAGCACTGTCTGCTCAAATTCCTTCTCCTTTTCAGGGTTTAAACTTTAGCCATGTTCCAAAGATCTTAGATAATCATTAGCCAGGAAATCAATGCTGGTTTTTGCGTAATCATTACAAGGGGATATCTCTGAGTTCTGTTTGCTTTAGCAAATAACAGATAACAGATCTAAGAGAAATAGTCTGATGAAACATTTGAAACACAGGTCAGAAAACAGCTTGGAGCTGAAGTGGGAAGGCTATAAACCTTCCTGCTTCCCCAGAACCCAGGAGAACAAACTTTGCCATTTGGTTTTGCCCAGCATGTCCACTGTACCTTCTGGATGCACTCCTACCATATGTCTGAAGACACTTTCTCTTATTATTTCAAAGAAATTAGTTTCATGGCAATTTTGAAACTAGTGCTACCACTCCGTACACATCAGTATCTAACAGAAAATAATGAACTGAGAGAACATCTGCACAGTGTAAATCCCTCTCTCCCTGGGCTTCCCTAACATAAGATAATGTTGGAATTTTCACCATTTGGCATGCAAAAAAAATTTGCTTAGAATTACATAAAAATACAAATTTCAGCTGTGGGCCCCACTGTTGTCCCTTTTCATTACAGCCTCCATGGCTCCACAAATGGGTAGCGGTAAAAATGAGGATAATTTCCCCACATACCAGCCCCCCACCCAACAGCGAACAGGTGTCCAGCTCTGCATCTGATTTTTGGCTTCCAGGGTGCTGAGCAAGATGATGTGCTGGGGAGATCTGACCATCTGCAGTGCTGGCTCCTGGGGTGAGGCCACAAAGGAGAAACTGGTACTGCAACCACTTTGTATGGTTCGAGAGTCACACACACTGCTATGTGACTGGCAGTCAGTTTCCTGGCATTCACTCTTGCTAGCCACAAAAGAGGGTTGGGCCACTGGGCACGGCAATCACTGGGGCAATCAGGGCCCTGCCCCCCTTAATTTTTTTATTCAGAGATTGATGACTGGGCAGGGAAAGCAGAACATCATTTCTCCTCATGCAGTCTTCTTAATCCATCGTTTTGCATCAGCTGAGTGCTGTCCTGTTCCAACTTGACACCAAGCCTCTCCCAGATCACGCCAAAAGTTCTTGTCATCCGATATCCCACTGTTGTAGCAGCAGCCACCCAAAGATGTCTGTGGAAAAGGTTTTCCTAGCAGGGCTCTCAGCTTTTCCTATGTCTGGAAGACATTTCTGTGCATGCAGTAACCTCCAATGCCTTGCTTCTCCACGCACTTGGGCCTTGAAAAGCTACATTGGAACCATGCAAACGCTATGTGCTTTGAAAGCCTGCACTAGTAGCAGGCAGAGACTAACCTTCCTGCACATAAGGTAAGAAGGACAGATGGCTGTCAATGCAGTCAGAGCAACCTGGAAGCTCAAAGGCCAGGAGGAAGGAGATGGGGTCAGCAGAAGAGACAGCCGGCACCACCAGCTCCACCACTGCAGTGCATGCTGAAGGAGTGATGCATTTTTGAGATGCCTCAAGGCCATAAACACATACCATCACTTTCCCAGGGACAGCAGCTGATTTAACTTAACCTTTTAAAAACTGATTTACTGCTGATAGCCCTGGCAAAATATAAACCTTTGATGGTGGGCTATGGTCAAATTTCCAGGAAAGAATGGGAAAAGATCATTCTGTCTTGCAGTCTAACCTAGCTTCAACTAGACAATGAGGGACAACACAGAAATACTTCAGTGAGATATGCAGGACACAGGCTGCATCCTTGTTGTGGCAGGCTGGCTCATATTCATGGAGTCCAACATATTTACCAAAGATTCAGAGGTAACATAAATCACAGAAGAGCAGCATGGATATAATCCATGTCCTGTCATGCTGGCATTTCAGCATAACTGTGTTCTATTATTCTTAGATAAGAAAATTACAGACTTCGCTTTTCCTTTTGAAGTCATAACAAGGCATCTCTCACAAAGATAAGTGTCTGGGGCTAGTCCCTCTCTTGGGGTTATCTAGTAGTCAGATGCTAACCAGGAACTTCCATTAATTTGGGTCTGTACATTCCTCCCACCAGTCCCTATCGTTGACAAAACACAGCTCCATTAGAAGTGAGTGACTTAATCTGATGGATGTTCTGCCAGCATTAACACATGCTGATACGCTGATAGCAGCTGCAGCCTTGGTACGAGACTAAGTCAAATAATGTAGACTTGCTCTTAATGAATCCATTTAAATAGACTCCTTAACAAGCAGATCTGTGAAAGAAGTTTATATACAAACATTACACTCTTACATCTTCTTCTGGATGTTAACAACTGCATGTTTTAACATGTTACAAAACCAAGACTGTTTTATGCCACGGTGTCTATAAGTATAAATTGAGTTGAAGGGTTTAACTCAAAGCCCAGCAAATCTATGGAGGGGATGATGTTCTCTTGCATCAAGTTAGTACCAAATTCAGTGCACTTAACCACAGGGCAGAATTCTCATTTTTGTCAGAATCTTTAAGTTATAGCAGGACACCAACTTTTAAAAAATCTGAATATTTCAGATATTCCTTGAGGCTGTTTGGGAAATCTCAGTCCTCCTTCTATCTTTAAACTCTTTATTTGCAGTAGGAAAGCCAGTGTTTTCACTGGGGTAGCTGTTTGAATGAAGAATTAAAAATACAGTAGAGTTATTTATTTTAAGATTGCATAAACCCACAAAGATATTCTATTAGAAAGTCAGAAAAGTAGTGACCACCTGGAACTGCAGGCCTGCTTAGAAATAAACACATGCATTTAAAAAATGTAGAGTAAGAAATAAATAACCAATAGGTCCAAGAAAACAGGGAATCTGATATGTTTGGAAATACTACTGCACTTAATGTAATGGCCCATCTGCCACGGTTGAGCATAGCCATGGCTTCTAGTTTATGTATTTATGGTTTTGATACAACTTTTACTATTAGTCAAACTAAACACACAGAGAGCATTTCCAGTCAAAGGCAGAACACATCACTAGAAAACATAAAACTGCAGCTGCAGGAAAACTCCAGGAGATGGAGACAACCTGAAAGTTCTGCAAGTCCAAGGAGTCTGCAGTACCTTATGACCAACTTGCTGATTTCACAGGTATGAGATAAACACCCTACTCGTGCCTCATCTAAAATACTTCTACTTTGAGAAAACATAAGGAGTGTAAGACACTTTTTCCTGTATAAAATTAACTTCAGAATGTTCCAAACAGCATACAAATATTTACATGTGCATATATACATACTGCGGTACCACCTCCTGCTTTTACCACATAAACTTCAAGGAAATCAAAGTAAACTCAAATGTTGCAGAGCCAACGGGAACTTCCTGTTATCTTGTCACAGCCAAGGGAAGCTGTCATTACACAGCAGTATACCAGCCACTTGAGCTGTGGTACTGAAACCAGTGGAACCTCACACGCACAGGGCTGATTTCTGTGTCTGTGACCTCACAGACACAATTCCAAATACTGAATTGCCCCTGTAAATCAGATCCTAGAGATGTCTAAGGGCCATACATTTTGCTGACAAAGCCACTGACGGAATTTCCGGCTCTAACGCTAAGGTAAGCCTTGGCTGTTTCTCCTAAGTTAAATAAAGTGGAAAATGTGCATGATGCAAATGCTTACTTGTCCATCCCAGTGTAGACTCACACCAAGTAATGAAACTTTTAGAGTGAGGTAATGAAAAATTGCAGTTCTCAGCTTTTTTTGGTACTTCCTCTCTTTAACTGCTGTGCCACTGTTGTGGTAACATGCAAGTATTGATTGCTTAAGTTACAAATTCTGATAACCTGAAATTGTGATATTCCTTTAGGAGATCAACACACCACTGCCCTGAAGGCATACTAGCTTTGGTGGCCTGGGCTTCTCAGGAACATCTCTTAGCATGGTTCAGGAGGAGCTACTATGGGCCACTACACAATGGCAAACACACAATGAGAAACTGATTCCCCTCACAGGAGGATTTTTGATACACTCAACAGCCGTTCAAATATTTTACTTGTGCTTTGCAGGCTACTTATCTATCAGTAAATTGGAGACTTTTCCCCTCTTTTCCCATAATTATGCAGCTCTGGTTACGTGGCATTGTTACACTATCTGTATAATAAAAAAGCAGTAACAAAAATAGCAAATCAGGAAAAAAAAAATGTATTTCCCACATCTTTCCACTTCAAAAGCATCCCTGTCAATGTAACGTAACACCGCATTTCCTTTCTTGCTTCTTGGTCATATAATCCATATTTATACAAACTAGTGCAAATGTCATTTTGGAAGCTCCAGCAAATTTAGATCTCTTGGAAAAGCTCGACACAAGATACGTGGAGACAGAAGGGTGCTTGACACTGCCATCCCTGCAAGGAGCCAGGCTATGAGCGAGTGTACTGCACTGTGCTGTATTTGGTGACCCTGGAAGACTTGCTCAGTGTGGCACTGGCAGGAGGTGGCCCTTGTAAGTCAGAGCCCATCAGGTTAAGTGAGGAGTCTGTGATCAGAGCATGCTCTTGCCTTCCTGAGCTGGCACCAGTTGCCTGTTCAGCTCTGCTCTGCAGCCCCGAGGCTGTCACCACCCTTTCATTCAGCACCACGCCACTTTCCTCTGTTGAAGCGGGGAAGCTGAGCGAGCCCTGCTCTGCAGCAGGCACAAGCACCCTCTCTCGCTCCCTCACCACAATGTACTGTGAGTCAGGAAGATCCTGAACTGTCAGCGTTCCTGGCCCTGCACCCGCTGACTTCACCATCCTTTCTGTAACCACCACGTTACCTCCGTGTGGCAAATCAGGGATTTTCACCATCCCCTGAATGCTTGAGGTAGGTGCCAGCACTCTCTCCGTCACCACTACATTCTCCTTAAACTGGGGGTCTAAAAACACAGGGGCTGAGTGGGCAGGAGCCCCCACAGAATAGGATGTTTCTGTCACGGTGACACTGCTCTCCGCGTGGCCTGTGGGGAGGTGCCGGGCACTGTGCTGCCCAGAATGGGATGATGAAAAGGTTGTTTCTGTGACCACCTCCTTGGACAGGGTGCTTTCTCCTGTGCCACTGCCTGCAGGCACGGGTGGGATGGACTGGAAACCACTGCCTGAGGCAAATACTTGTTCAGAGGTGGAAGCATTTTGCTGATCTAAGAACTGTGATCTTGCTTCACTAAGACCAAAACCTGATTCATTCTTGTAGCCACCATCTTTCATGTTGATCTGCCTACCTATACAGATTTCTGCTAGAGTCTTAAACTTATCTCCTAAATCATCAAGAAAATGGTCATCAAGATCCCCTTCAATAAAGCTGCAGCAGCCAACAGAACCATGAGGGGAGCCTGATTCTCCCTGGGAATAAACCAGGAGACAGTCTTTTGCAGCTTGCTCTTCATCTTCATCCGCAAAAGAGATGGCTTTCTGCAGACAGAAAACAAAAGCAAGCAAAAGTGCATTAGTGGCAGCTCTAGACTTAGTGATTTTGAAAAATCAGAAGTTCTTGGACACAAAAGGTTGAAATAAAAAAATTTAACTGATCCCACAGCAACTGTCAAGCAAGTGACGGCTGTGCCTAACATGTTTTTTGGCTTTTCTGAAGTTAGTCTGAACTTGACAGTACACTTGATAAGAAGAAAAATCTGAGATTATATTTAAAACCTTGCATACCACCACCACCACCTGCTGCTGTTCCTTCCAGTAAAAGTGCCATTTGTGATACTCTCCATATTCATGAAGAAATTGTTTCAATTTTAGTTCATGAAGAATGAACTTCACCTCTAACTAGGTTTTTGTGGGAGAGCACCAAAACCATTTCTGAGAATATCCTAACATTTAAACAAATATTTACTGAGTACATGCTGACATGTTATCACCTACCGTGGCCCTTTTCACTAGCGCGAACTACAGGATCACATCCAAGATGCCCAACAGGAAATAAATCAAGAAGTTAAATGGATTGGTAAACCGTGGATGCATAGTCCATCATGTGAATTCTTAGGCTCTATGCAGGCTACCTGGCAACAAGGAGGGCTCAGAAATTCTGGCTACACTGCTTACAGGGTCAGCACAATCTGAAAGCAGGTGGTGCTGTGGTGCTGGCACAAATATCCGGGTATGTGTTTGCAACAGCTTCAGTTCCAAAAGTGAATACAGACAAATCCTCTAAGCCTGCTGAACCAGCTTTGTCCAATATGACTCCTGGCTTGTTCTCAGAATCCCCATTCTGCCACATTTGAGGTTCTGGACTGCAAATTAGCTCAGGCACCTGTGCAATATGCTATTCATCCAGACCCAATTTGACTCTGCATGTTTATCTGCCTTTGGTTCTGGAAGAAGGTACACAACCCAAGATTCTGCCACAAAAATCAGCAGTGGAAATTATTTGGTTTGGTTATTTTTCTGTTTCTTCATGCCTTCTTCCCAGGGGTTGTATGGATACCGAGTACAACTTCCCTCCTGCAGATTTCATCAGGCAGTTATGCTTCAAGCGTGCCACAAAGAGTGGAAGAAAAGGAGATTTCTACTGTTGCATCTGTTCACCCAGGAGACTAGTAGCTAGAGCAAGTACCTAAAGCTCAAATCCTTCCCTAGCCCAAGTTGGTGATTCCAATCTGCAGAGCTCCTCCCCTGGAAAACCACATCAGCTGCCAGCTGTAGGGTGTGAAGATGTTTTGTTTGTACAGGCGATGCTGTATGGAAGTCAAACTTTCACTACAAGGAGCTCACCAGCTAACAGACTACTGATGCGCAAAACATGAAGAGAAAGAGCTTTGACAAGTAGGCACAACCTACTGAGCAATGGTTAGTCAGTAAAAAAAATGAAAGGGGATTGCAACACATGCCTCATATACTATTGATGAATGGCCCTTTACCCAGGCTGCTGGGCAAACAGACAAGTCAGCACCACCTACTGCATCAGCTACTTTGAAAATACAGCCCCCACCCACTGGTGTATGACATCTTAGGCCTATCTTTCAAAAACCTGCTCTGTGGTAAAGTTTGGACCTGTGACTCATGATGAGTCACAGGTGCCTCACTAGAGACCAGTTTCATGTTCTTAAGTCCCTGAGATTTAGATCATACAGTCTTTCTCAGGGCTTTTTCCTGGGCAAGGCGGTCCTCTGGTATTGCTGAATATTCTGGATCCCATCCACAATAGGATGGGATTTCTCTCTTTCCTTGAGGGAAAGATCTATTTGTGTCACACCTTGCAAGCATTCAGTACTGGAAGACTGAGCTATGTCACACTCAAAGCCCCCATGTGTGGCTAATCCAAAAATCCTTAATGCCCCCAACTCCACATGCATAATAACAGGACTGTTTATATATACATATCTACTCATCTCTTTCTGTCATAACATGAACAATATTTCACAATGCTAAGTGTAAGCATCAAAATACTGTTATTTTTGGGTCATATGCTTACATCATTGAAGTAGTCTCTTAAGAATTCTTCATTCATGGCTCCTGCTGCTCCCACAGCAACTCCTCCTCCAGACACGATTGTCTTGCCGTCTACACCTGCCATGCCTTCAGCTGCTCCAGCTGCCATGGCTCCATAGTTGGCACCAGAAAGAAGACGCCTTTGCTCTTCCCATCTTTCCCTGGTAATAGTGCTGTGATGCTCTCCTACGTGAGAGGCAGAGCTGCCTGCTCCTATTAGAGCTTCTTCTCCACTCATTCCTGCTGCTGATCCTGCTGCTGCTGCTGCTGTTGTTGTTCCTTTCAAGTTCCCAAGCACAGTGGGTGGAATGAAGCTCAGCACTGGCTACATAAATAAGACAAATTAAGATGTGACATGAAAGCTTTGCTGTCTAGCACATGGAACTTACCAAACCAGCAGTGGGGCTGGGTGGGAACAGGGAGGGTGCTGTCTTACGACTTGTTTGAATTTGCACTTAAACATGTTGCTGCAAAGAGCAAAAGGCCTCCTAAACAGGGTGCAGCTTTCACAAATGTATTGCTAAGAAGGTTCATGAAAATGGTTCTGTAGATAATAATTTTTTTCTTGGAATTCAGAGGATTGAAAATGAAAAAAAAACCACAAAAAAACCCCCAACAACAACAATAAAAATAATTTTAAAAAACCCCAAAAAACAAAAAAAGGCTTACAAAACTCTAGGGTGCCAGCTGTTCCAAGACAAACTCTGCCCAATTTTTCTCAGACACAAAGTGGGGAAGTATGCACTGCCTGCCACCTCTGTGGTGCTGCCTGGACCTTTTGTTTTTCCTAGCAGTTTGGCTTCCTTGTTAACTATCTTTAAACAAGAATTTGGTGTGAGCATTGGCCCTATACCAAAGTCCTTTATTTTCTGTTTCTGTTATTGTGCAAAAGCATGTCAGTGTCATGCCCTTTTTTGAAAACCTTGTTTTGTAGCATAACAACAAAGAGCAAATTTCTCTTGGCATTTACTGCTCCCTCTGCAGATTTGCACCTTTTGCTGCCTCTTTCTTTTTTTATTAAGGAATTTCCTCTGTTTAAAAAAGAAAATACACAGGAAAGTAATTTAAAACAGTCTGAAGCTTTAAATCAATGAAGGGAAGCTCAGCATTATAACCCATTATTTTGCTGTTTTATCATGCTCCCAAAGGAGTGCAGAGCATTCCAGGCAAATGTTTCACTCTATTGGTTCAATGCTTTTCCAGTCCTATCTCCTGTTCAGATAGGATCAACATTTGCTTGATTGCTTTCCCTATATTTTGGGATTTAAGTGCTGTGGTTGCTTTTTCTACAGCTGCTGGTAGAAGTCATCTCCCACATATCCTTCGCTGAGCCTCACAGGTTAATTTTAATTCACATTCATGTGTTGTTAAAATCTGTTTGAGAGCTTTGAAATATCCACCTGTAGTGTGGAAAAGGCCCCAGGTGCCAAACTGAACACTGGGATAGAAATCAAAGAGAAGGGCTATGAGGGACACATGCCTTTTCCTCAGGAGCTGCTCCTTCGCTATTCCACTGACGCAACATTGCTTCACTGTGGTCTGGTATTTCAGCAAATGTCTTTGCTCCACCAAATCCCTTTGCTCCCAAGCCACCAGGACACAGCAGCAGTAACAGTGGAACAACTGTAGGGAAACAGAAGGTTGCCATTAACCGCATGGTTATTAGGATCTTAGCATACTTACAGCAACTGTGAGTTGGGCCAGGTCACATACCCAAATGTATTTTCAATGAGCTAGTGATCAGTATGAGGGCTGGCAAGGACTGAAAACAGGTTCCCAAATATTCAAGGCATTTCCTAGAAGCATACATTGAGGCCAGTTTCCTAGAGAGCAAACGGACAACTAACACATCAGGGCCTGAATCCTACAGATGGCCACACATGTATGTAAGTATACATCTATCAAAGATCTCATATACCAATTCCAAGCCCTGGTTATCACTGTACAACCTCAGCATTCCTAACTCCTCCTCTTCTTTTACTGCTAGATAACAACATCGCGTCATGTAAATTCCACCTCAGCACTCCTTTGACATGCCTAGAGTGTTGCCTGCAGGGCTCATCCCAGTTTCAGAAGCAGAGATTATTATTATTCCTGCAGCATGAACTTTGTTTTATCACAGTTAGATTGCTGCCAGCACAAGCAATAAACTATTGGGAATTTAAATGCAGCACTGCTATACCTGGCTACACCATAATTACAAATATTCTTATTTTTCTTTTATTTTATCTCAGCAAAGAACAATGTCACATGTTGGTCTGAGCAAGGTAGTAAATCTGCAGTGACAGAAGAGAGTGGAGAATGTGCTGTGGTTTGAGTAGGAAGAGTTAGGGTTCATCTGGGGACATCTTAGAATACTAAAAGCATTCCTCACTGCTTCCCCACTTGTTATTTACTGCACCATAAACAAATATTAGAAGTTGTTCACATTAATTTTAAAATGTAGAGCTTAAAATCCTTTGAGGGTGAAATGCTGATATTACCAAAATTAGCTGGGGATCTGCCAAGACTTCCCAGAACACTAGGAGTTTACACAGAATGTATCAAGATGATAAAACCTAGGAGCTAGACTCTTTCTTTCCTGACGCTTTGCAGGCCACATTTACAGTGCTTCTGGGATAATATGAAACAATTACTTACGCAGCAAAAGTAAAAATGCTAAGATGATTAGTGCAACCGCTGCTGGTCCCAGACCCACCGACTTTGCGCCAACAAACTTCTCCTGGCACACACCATCATCTGTGCACTCACAAACAGTCAGCTGCAGAGACTGTGGCAGAGCACAGCTGACCCCTTGGAAATCCTTTATTAGTATGGGAACTTCAGTTCTGCCCGGCTTCAGGTTTTGTGGTACTAGCTGTATGCTGGTGTCTGAGGAAGAAGTGGAAGGAGGATAAAGAAAAAAAAAAAGACAAGAAGTGAGCAGAGAGATAATTGACTCCTGTAAACTAATTAAACCACAACTGTTACAGTCTTCCAAAAATCCCCTCCAGTTAAGCCCAGCCAATGCAGTGGAATGAAGTCTAATTAGCTGCTGCTACAGAATATGTGCTATTATTTTAATCAAGTAATTCATGCTGGTAAGTGATCAGCCATGCTCACTTGCAGCCTCAGACAATTCTGAAATTTCACATGACCAGAGACCTAGCATGGAAGACAGCCCAATCACCTGTATAGCATCAACCATGTCATCTGAATTGATAAAGGCTGAACTCACAAAGAAACAGCTTCAGTCTTGATGAGAGTAATCTGTTGTAGGCAACAGACAGAGATCAGGAGCCAACAAAAAACCTGTTCTTGTGGCTATGTCATGTAAAGGACTAACTAGGTAGAAGACCACAGAATGATTAAGATTGGGAGGGACCACACTGGGGCATCTGGCCCAGCCTCTGTGCTCAAGCAGGGTCATCCTAAAGCACATGGCACAGGACTGCATCCAGACAGTTCTCGAGTATCTCCAGTGAGGGAGACACCGCACCCTCTCAAGGCAGTTTGTTCCCTTGCATGATCACTGCACAGTAAAGAAGTTCCTCCTCATATTTAGGTGGAAATTTCCTGAGCATCAGTTTCTTCCAATTGCATCTAGTCCTATTGCTTGTAACTACCAAGAGGAGCCTGGCTCCATCCTCTCCCTTCATCAGACACATAGACGTCAATGAGGTCTCCTCTCAGTCATCTCTTCTCATGGCTGAACAGGCCCAGCTCCCTCAGCCTGACCTCATAAGAGAGATGCTCCAGTCCTTATAATTATCTTTGTTGCCCTCCTCTGCATGCTCCAGGAATTCCATGTCTCTCCTGTACCAACGAGGCAGAACTGGACACAGCACTCCAGGTGTGCCTCACCAGGGCATAGGAGAGAGGCAGGATCACCTCCATTGGCTTGCTGGCAATTCTCTTCTAATGCACCTCATGACACCAGGGACCTTTTGGCCAAAAGGACACACTGCTGGCTTGTGAAAAGCTTGTCATCTATGCCCAGATAATGCACCACTGCATGTTTTCCATGAGAAGATGGGGATAGCTAGATCCTAGCATTATTCATTAAATCCTGCTCACCACACATGGGGTATCAAGCCAGGCAAAGATGGTCTAACTGAGGGAAAGCAACACACCCCAGAGGACATCTGGACTTTTATAACCTTTAGAGAGAAGGAAGCAGAATGCAAGTTATGGTCTTAATGCCTGGCTCCATATATAGGGTTGTTTTAATGGTCTCACTCAGCCAAACTCTCAGTTTGACTGGAATTAATAAATTAGACCTTAGAACTTCAAAGAACTGAAAGTAATTAAAAATACATTTTCTTACCATTTCCAGATGCAATTATCCATTTTTCTGCTGTCCCTTCTGGCTCGTCAATGACAGTAAAGCTGAAGGGATAACTGTTTGGGTAACTATCCAAATCACGAGCTGTAACATCAACTAATTTTGCATCTGAACACACAGTTTGCACAGGGTTCACAATAACTGGGCAGTTATCATTCTCATCTTTAACTTGAATGACGACTGTGCCAGTGACTGTTTTCCTTGGGGAATCTAAGAATTTAAAACATAAAAAATTATATTGATTTGTGCACAAAAATTTATCTTAAAATAAAAAGAAGTAGCATTCCAAAACACCACAGCAGCTGAAATAAGTTCAACATTGCTGAAAGAGATCTCCCTGGAGCTTATGAGAGCAGTACTCCCAATGTTAATAAGTATATTGACAAAATTCTTCTGAAGGTAAGCTGTTTTGTTACTTTAACTTGAAAAAAAATTCTGTGTGGTTACACAGCAACATGCAGATTATAAATGAAGAATTTTACTTAGATACAAAAGAACTTAAGAGAGTCTTTCTTTTTTACAAGTCAAGAAAATTTAGGACAATGAAGTCTGATGACAGACATATTGAGGTATTGCCAATTCCCACCTTGCCAATAGTTTCCTATCAGATCTATCTCTGAAAACTTTTATAAAAAGTTCACCTCCATCGAGTCAAAGGGGAGGAACACATTCCTTGGGGACCCATTCAAAAAAATGAGTTGCCTGTGTCTCTCCTTTGAATACTGAGACTGCACTTGCTGTCTAACTTTAGAGACGGGTAGATTAAACCAACCACCCCTGGAGATAGGCAAACGACCAATTTGTGTGAAAACAAAACCCTCTCAACTTACCAGTAGTTACACCCAACATGGTGATAGTGTAGGTACCATTTACTACATGAGGTGATTCGTAATCAAGATTTTTAGCAAGTCGGATTTCACCTGTGACTGAGTCTATAGTGATCCAGTTTGCTGCATCTTTTCCTTTCATGTATCTGATGAAAATCACACAAAGATATACACAAACATTTATAGCAAGGAAAACAACCATCAGTAGAAAAAGCAGCTTCACAGTACATTTACTTGTCACTGAAAACCGAGATCAAACCCCTAAGTCTGAGGCCTGATGCTCCTGCCACTGTAATTTCTTACATTATAAACCTACCCTGAATGTTGAGAGCTGCTCTTCTCTTTGAATCAAAGATTTAGGTATGGGTGCATTATAGAAAATACAATCAGGGAGAGAGACTGGAATGGGAGACAGAGCTGCACTGCTGGGCACCATCCTCTTTCCCTCCATCTGTGCTCCCAGAAAAAGTTGAGCATTAGACACCCATGAGAAACTGTATTACAGGCATGGGGGGAAAGGGATCCATCCCTGGGTGCGCAACTCTGCTGAGCACCATTTGTAAAGGCTGTGGTTAAATAACATTTTGGCTCAAAAGCTATGATTCAAAACCCAAGCACTCACATGCAGACATACTGGTGTTATACCCTTTCTGTCTGACAAGTGTTTCTGCATATTCCTTTCTAATTAAACTGGACACAAAGGAATCAGATGAGTGAATTTAATCTCAAAAGTAGACAGGTATGACAAACACATCATGCAAACACAGACAACTTCAGCCTGAACACTCATGTTTCACCATATACAACAAAAGAAGGAGGATTTTCATATCACCTCTCTTCTGCATAATAGAATATTAAAGATTATGATGATGTTTAAGGTGTGAATTATCCTTAGCAGAAAATCATTGCCTTTGAAATTATTTCAGTACAACATGCAAATTTTGACAATAAGGTATGACTTCTGACATACTCAGTTAGGATGGTTATAAAAAATTTCTTACGTAATGTGCTCTGCTATTTTTCCAGTGTCTTCATCATAGGCTTGATACTGTCCAATAACCTGCTTTATCTGCAGTTTCTCACTTGCTTCAATAATTTTTGTGCCACCAGGGAACACAGGGCCTTCCCGCACATTGATCACTTTAATTTTGATTGGAATTGTTTCTGCTTTGTAACTGGGTTTAATCGACTTGTGGAACTCTGCTTTGTTTGTAACAACAATGCCCAAGTTTAGGCTTTGCATTTTTTCATAATCCAGCTCCTAGAGCAATAAAGAAAATAATAAAAAAAATTCTGAATTTGTCAGAATCTGATATTTGGACAACATACATGCATTGAATATCTAAATAATACTACTGTATCCTTATTTAAGTAATAGGAATATAAATATTTACATAATATTTAAGCAATTAAGGATGCTACAGTGTGAGGAAGTTTGTTAACCTTTTATTCACACTCATTTTCAATGGTTAACACCACAGCTATGGCTTTATATTATTGAATTAAACTAATTTAACATTCTGCCTGTGCTTTCAGTGAATCATTGGTCAGTTGGCTCTTCCAAATCTGAGGTTTTGGTTTTTCTCTAAACCAAATCATTCACTTAATAATGCTATTTTTTTTAATTTTTAATAATTATCAGTTTTCAGACAAGGAAACCCAAGCAGGTTTAAATAAAAAAGAAAAACTGCTCAGGGCACTATGCATTTTCAGTTCTTGTGAACTAAAGAAAAGCAAAAACTATAAAACAGATATTTCCATTAATGGAAAGTATTTTCATCATTATTTCAACTTATGGAAATTCATCAAATAGTCTGTAGCCCATGGGTCCTGGAACAGGTGTTGCCTGCAACATTTTCAGTGGCCAGGGCAAATAAAGGAATTTATACTGAGATCATCAAGGACAGCAGAAACGTCAAAATTTCCAGCATGTTAGTACTGCTGCCCAATGGGCAAGGGAAATTTGGGGACTTCTCCCCTACTAGGTATATTTGAGATCACACAGAATGCAAATGGAAAAGCTTGACAAAATTATTATTTTGTACGGAATTACTGAATGCGTTAAAACCATGGCAAAAGAGGAGTATAGACATATGTTACATATTGAATGAATTTTACATATTGACTGAATAAACACAATTTGTCAACACAGATGGATAAATTATTCTAGTATTTAAAGTAGCATCTCTGAAATCTATACTTACCTTCACAACAGTCAAAATTCCTTCATTCGTTTGGGTATCTGTTACAATTTGGAAAAAGCCCTCTTCATTGCCAGAAACAAATGTAAAGTTTGCCAGCCAATTATCAGAAAACTCCTCATCTTTGTCAAATACTTTTATTCGCATGATTTCCACATTTGCTCTGTTTTCTTCAATGCTTCCTTCAAACTGCAATAATATAAAAAAAAAACACTCTTTAAAAAGATGTCATGGTTTAATCTCATTACATCAGTGCAAGGAATTTTGCACAATGTATTATTATGGGGTACTGGCAGCTGTAGGAACATGCTAAAAATTGTGCTAATTGTACTTACAATACGACTTTCAACAATAGGCAGATTGTCATTGACATCCAGGATCTTGATTTCTAAAGAACATGTTGCAGCATTCCCACCTACTTCACCACCACGGTCCTTTGCTTCCACCACCAAAGAATAGCTACTCTGTGTCTGTCATGGTAAGAAAATGGTGTTTAATCCATGCTAAACTTCCTTTGTTATATGATCTCTGTTACATTTTGGTAACGTCTCTTATGGTCGGTCCTAACTCCTCTCTAGCTAGAAGTAAATCTCACACACAAGCGCCTTGTGCCACAGATTCTGCTGGAGTAGAGCTGAGGCTTTGGAAAGGATATAGGATTTTCACATCTTCCCCACAAAGAGTCAGACTGTCAGACTTACATAGCAAAGTAAAATATTCCAGTGGCCAAGAACTGGGATAGGACCAGTGACATCTGCATGTCAGGACATGGCCAGAGGCAGAGCCACACCCCTCAGTCACAGAGCCAGCATTCCCATCACCATCTGCTGGCCAGGGAAAACTCTGCAAGCAAAAGTCATGCCCCTGGTAACAATGCCGTTCCACAGTAGCACCTGTCCTAACTCTTTGAACCATAATTTGCATGGCAGGCTACAAAAATCCAGATGCAACCAGCAGCTTTGCAGGTGGTGATCTAGGTTATCTTTGCCATACTCTGTCCAGCAGGAAGAAATGACGCTTTGTGTAACTGCTGCCCTGACTGCACAGGAGGGGCAGAAAGCAACAACCATCGGGCTGGTGCTGTGCAAGGAGGTGACAAGAGGGATACAGCATTAATCCTCAATGCCTGAAAAACATGCATCTGCCAGAGAAAGCTTTAATCCCAAGGGAAGTTAAGAAAAGAAAGAGGGCCAGCTCTTCACCATCATGCAAGGCAGAGCTGAAGGCGACACAACGGGCACCAGAAAACCAGTACTAACAAACACCAAAACAGAAGGGTTTTTTTACCTCTCTGTCAAGGTTTATTTTTGCTACTCGAACCTCGCCAGTATTCTTATCCATGCTGAATGCAGCGCTAGGGCTTTGGGAAACAATCCTGAAAGCAATTTTGGAATTTAGATTATTTGGTTCATCTGCATCAGTTGCGTTTATCCTCATTACAATTGTACCTGGAAAACACAAACAAAATACGCCACTTGTTTACACTGCCTGCACTGGTAAATATCTTTACTGTAATGTCAAAGATAAGATCATTTCATTAATTTAAAATTTAAAATGTGCTGCACAATTTTCCGATGCTCTTGACTTTATTTATTTAATACATGAAGTTGAAGAAGGACTCTTAAATCCAAAAGGCACATGTTAAAAGTATATGCTCTAGCCATGAAAAAGATTGTATCCACACATCTGTAACTCACAAAATTCAATGCACAAATTAAACAACAGGTTAAATTCTCTCAGTAATTCCAACAGAAAAATGTAGGTACCACACAGAGCAGAAAGTACAAGCTTTGAACAATGAGCTACATTTCCTTCACACATTATTCTAAAGAGAGCACTAACTATTCCTCTACCTGAACATTACTAAAACTATTCGTCTGTATTGATGCCCTCCAACAGCTTCACTCAAAATACATGGAGGTACCCACCTTGCAACTTAAAATTTATGGCACAGGGTTTCATGAGGGTGCACTTCAGCTTCTATAATTCATGCCAAGAGCCATTTCATATGACTACTATTGACTTGAAAGATTGCTGAGGCTACCCAATACCTCACCCAAGTGGATGGGTAGGAATTTGTTTCTTCAGATTATAGTGATATTGAAACAGATACACTGTCAGGTATATGTTAGGTTGTTTTATTTCAGCTTTTCTAATCTTCTTTAAAATAATCTGTTGGTCTTATGTTTACTGATGTCAATAGGAAAATGGCCATTAACTTGTTCTTCAATGGTTCTGGCCTAACCATATATGCTTACCAGCAAACTGCCTCTCCAGCCTACAAATAAACCAGGGCTTTGGATGAGGGTAGCAGAGTGAAGTCCCTCCCAAATAGGCTGTAACTACTAGGCCAGAAGGCAGATTGCATTTCCTGTGCAATTCCTGCAGAAGAACTCTGGTTACTCGATTTATGGTAGCTCTGACAAAAAAACCAAAGGTGCCACAAGAGGAAATACTGTTCTCTCCTGCCCCTACGGCGATGCTCTCCCTTAATCACACAATGCAGCTTAGCCTTGAATAAAAAACCTTAATTCCCACATGGATAACCTGGCTTATGTCAGCAAGAGAAAGTGCCTCTGTAACTGCAGATACACTGTTCTAAAGTACATATTTTCTCTTGTCCCCTTGCATATCTCAGGAAAAACTAAAAGAATAAATAAATAAAAAAAAAAGTTACCTGTTTCACTTAATTCTTCAATTGAACCAACAAAAACTTCATGTGAAAACACTGGAAAATTGTCATTTATGTCCACAACTTTAATTGGGAGATCTATTGGCTCTTCCAGTTTTGCCCCATTCTTGTCTAGTGCGTGGCCTCGGACCTGATAATACAGACAGAAACAATAAACAAATCCAGTGAGTGACTGTCATATATACAAACACATACGCAGAACAGAAATACACCCGTTATATAAAACAAAGTCCAAATATTATAAGGGCTTATTATATATGCTTATAAATACAACCAGGTATAAGCAAATATCCAGAAATACATTATATATATGTATTATTTCCAACACATATAAAGACACATTAAAAAAAATTCATAGGAGGGGATCTATAAAGAAAAAAAAAAAATTTCAACTTACAAGAAGAATTGGAGTCTTTTCTCTGTCCACCCTTCCTGTTATGTTCAGGTCACCAGTCTTTCCATTGATAACAAATAATCCATAAGGGGGTTCTGTTACTCCTTGACCAGATATAGTGTAAGTTACTACTATTCCTGTATCTTCAAGATCTGAATGTATCTAGTAGGAACATACCAAATTAAATATCACTCAGTAAATAAAATCATATTTAAAAGTGCAGCAAAACATATTTTCTATCTTGTAATGAACAAACGAAAGTATTTAACACATTTCTCTGCACTCCTTTGACTGTGGACATGTACAAATGGAGGCAGGAAGGGCTGCATGCTCTGTTTGATAATCTAGTGCAGGGAGATGAGAAACTGGGATCTGGGAGCTGACCTGGGAGGTCAGACCTAAGCTAGCAAATATACGAGAAATGGAGAAGGGATAGGGTAGAGGAAAAAAGGTCAGACCTGGAAATGAACACATAGAAGAAGCTGCAGAGACTAGAGATTACACCCTTTCTCTGTTGTCAGCAGATATTAAAAACATCTGGAGAAGTGTGCATTGTGCCAGTATCACATCAAGGGGCAGTCCAAGCAGAGGGCAACAGCTTACCACAAGCATGTCACTTAATATGCTGCAGTGGCAAATTCAGGTTTCAATGCTAGTCATGAACCAGATGCCTATCACTCTTCCACAAAGGATAACACCTTTTATTTTTAGCTCTGTTTCCTAAAAGACCAGGTATACATAATCATGCTCCAGGTATACCCTTCACCACCAGCAGATCTGGGACCTACTTGCCAAGTTCAACCCCAGCTGAGTATGGGTGGTGGGGTGAAAAAAACTCAAAGGTACTGCATTCCCCAAAAGTGTAATGAAAAATGGGCTACGAAAAGATGAGTGAATAAGCCAACCAGGCTTTAAAAGTAAGGGAAACAGAAGGAAATGTGTAAATTTTCAACTGGCATTCAAAGCCCTCTAAAATTTAAGAAATATTTGTGCATGTATTTAGGGAAGCCACACTCTCATTTTACATTTTCACCTCTATTGTTGTGTGTATTGCACATTTAACTGCTTTCCAGGCTTACTCTAGCAATTGGATTCTTATAGGAATTGTCCTCCTCCTCCCGTATGAAAGCTGGAGGGACTGTCCACTCTCGCTTCTGCCTGACTAAGCTGTTGGGATGAGACAACACACCACTCCTGTCATTTCGATTATAAACCTGTGAAAAGACAAGATGGAATGTCAGCATTGCATTTAGTCATTTCAGATAAAGGCTTTATTGCTGCTGTAGCCAAGAGCAACTGAGCAACTTTTGCTCTTTCAATAGCTAGTAACTTCAAAATCATGGAGCAGCATCGGCCTTCTGAGTCTCAGTCTAAGAGCTATACAGTTCTCAAGTTGGTTGAAGAAGAAAACTGCACTGTCTTTTCATCGAGATAGAATTAGGCAAGACAGGCTTTAAAGATATAAGCAAGTTTCCAGAGCAGTGGTTGGTGAAAGTACACCTGCTCTGGAAGATTTAAATGCCTGTCATCAGATGTGGGAAGAAGTTTGGCACTAAGGCTGTTTTGAATCACCATTTCTGCTTACCACCATGTTTACCTTCCCACCAATACTGCCTTGCATATTTAACCTTCTCTTTTAAACAGAATACATGGAAGAACAGGCCTCTACTTGATTAATCCAATGTCTCTGCTATCCCTGTTTAACTATACCTCATTCCCTCTCTGCATGGCACCCCTCATCCTTCTGTCCACTTTAGTTTCTACTCTCTGTTGACTCCCAGATTAACATACTCAATAAAACAACGGTTTTTTTCTACTGAGTTCAAAAAAGCAATCTATATTTTTACTGTGTTAGGGGAAGTTTCTCAAAGTTCAAGGCCACTCTAGGTGATGGATATAGAAATGTATTCATTTACTTTTCAGCTTTCATTTATCTATTCATTATGCAGCTTTCACATTTCAGGAAATGGTAGAATTCAAGACATCAATCAGCTGAAATAAGGCATGGCAAGACATGTTGCCCAAAGAACCTTTCTACAGGCATAGATAAAGAAAAAGCTTTCCATTATACATTATATAATATTACCTTCACGTAGAGCCCATGTCCATAATTCAAACAGATCTGCAATGGAAATTATGATAGTCATTATTAATTCTTGTCACTTCAGCAGCACTAAAACTTAACTTTTGTGACCTGCTGCATAAGAGAATCAAAGCCACAAGGAAGAAGGTTTCTGACCTGTATAAATTAATATTTATTATTTATCCATAACACCTTCTGAAAAATTCACCCATAACCACTGAAATGAAAAACATATACTCTAACTACATAATAATTAAGTTTGGCACCTTTTTCCTATCAGGAAACAGATCACAAGCAATTAATATTTTTTTCTAATAAATTCAGACTTTATAGTAATTTTTAAAAAGCATTTTTTTTTAGTGCTAAATAATGCTTCAGTACTTCAAAACTATGAGGATGTACCATTGATGGAAACAAGGGTAGGTTTCTGGCAGCACTTTGGAAAAGCTCCCTCTTCTGGGCAAATCTTGGTTTGTGGCTGTGGTGGGTCACCAATCACATCAGAGAAGAAAAGTGGATAAATGGTGTTTAAAGGTAAGGATTAACCCAACACATCTGCTGAAACGAGCAGCTCTCTTACTCAGAACCTTGCTGGGAGGATAAGCAGCTTCACCTATTTAAACAAGGCAGAGGCACTTGCTTTGACAGAACCTTGCAGGCTAACTCTCAGTACTGGGACTGCCCACCTCTTCACACACCAGGATAGGCGAGGACAGCTAGGCACAGCCTTAAATGATTCACTTCGGTGACAAATCCTGGCTGGAAGCAGCCTACTTATCAGAGACCCCATGTTTCCGTCCCCTCTCCAGGCACCAAAGACTCTGCAAACAACAACACCCCTCAAACTGCAAAAAATGTAGGCATTGGGAAGCAGCAGCAATAAAAAGTAGGCAATTACAAGATGGGAAACCTACAAATCAAGCTTTTGAACTTTGTACAGGTAGTGAACACTGTTACTGTTCTGAAAACTATTACTACTTACATTTTGCAACTTAGGTGATTATTTTCTTAGGCATACTACTGCCTAAGGCAAAGCAGGCTCAGAAAATGTGGTTTTCTACTCAAATTAGTCAGTCTTTGACTGGTTTCTAGTCTGTTCGCTGGGCTGTCCCTATTCCTCCCTCTGACTCAGCCTTGATTACTGAATTGATGACAGCTTCTTTTTTTTCCAAAGATGTTATCTTGTACCCACACAATCCATCAGACTTGAGCAATACAGCAGATTTCTGTTTCAACCTGTTCAACAAAACTGTTTTTCAAATGGTATTTTTCACAATGTATATATTCTGAAGACAAAAATTATCAAGCAGTAAAGTTTCCTAATGGATCTCACACCAAACTGCTTTCATGATGTTCTTAATCTTATTTGATTTTACTAATAGCATGGATTTTCAAAATTTATTTTCATGACTAATGATATTATAAGAGTGACAGCAGAATTCTGCTTTATAGTCAAGGTCTATCACAGAAGCTGAAACTGTTTTGGAAGGTGAATAATTGTCAAGATGTCATCAGAAATATCCTTGGTTGGTCTAACTGGTAAACTGGATGGAAAACTTTCGGTCTCAAAACTGAGTGGAGACGAGGCAGGAGGCTTGTATTGGAAACTTGAGAACCCAGTATAAACAAAAGTGTCTCAAGACCAAGAATAAGCAGATCTTTCACTGAGATGTGTGTCAAAAATGTGTAAAAAATTATACTAGTCATTATAAAAAGAAAATCTTTCATTAAGATAAGTAAAAGTAAAAATCAATTTGGTTGCATAGTAGCAAATGTCCCTCAAAACATTCTAGGTTAATGCTAAGATAGTAAAAAATACTTTTGCTCTTGTATTATTCAATCTACAGTCCACAGGTAGCCTCCCAAGGGACTTAAAAGATATCTACCAAAAACGCTTAAGAATTACAATTTTATTCACAAGATGCATAAACACATGAGGGAAAAACACATAAAGGGATCTAGCCTTTTTATTGAAAAATTTTAAAGGTTCCAAAAATTTAAAATAGGAGGAAAAACACTTTTCAGTGACATTTTCTTCAAAGACAAGTGAAATACCAGAATTTAAATCCTGTTGAACATGTGAATTTTCCCCCTCCCCTCCACCTTTTTTTTTTTTAGTATTTTACAACTGCCTTCTGTTGAATGGCTCAGAGTAGGAAAGGTCTGTCATTTGCTGTGGATCATAGCCTTGGCTCAAAAACCAGAGATCTACTGATGGTACCTGTTGACCAGAGCCAAGAACACAATGTCAGAAGAAAACTGGATGGTTAAAAAAACCCCAAAAAAACCCTAAAGCCTGAAGTAATAAAATTGGAATGAAATGCTACAGGAAAACAGCAGGAACAGGCATGGGGAAAAAGGGAGTGATTGCCACGTATAGTGACTGCAAGGCTGCTCTTGCTCAAATCCCTGTTCATCTATAGTCAGGAAGTGACTAAAGGACAGATTTTCAACGCAAAGCTCAGATTTAAGCTGTAAAGCTATAAAGACTGAGTAACCAAGAAGATATGTGTCTGTATTTACTACACCATGAAACAGTAATGCCTAGAAATGTGGTCTTTTCTGCGTGCTGTGTGTTGGGAGATTTGGAGCTCGCACCTCCTGTGAGTCAGGTTGGTGTTGAAGCCAACGTGTGAAGACCTCAGAGAAACAAGCAGCGGGCACCATCCAAGGTCATCTGCTGGGGAAAACAAACTACACCCAAATGCTACCTAGTAACTGTTTATCCTGTTCTTAAAAATGAGGCATGGAGGTCCCCCAGCCTCACTAACCTAAGGGGGCACCTAGGTAGTCCCACAGATGAAAAGTTAATTTTCATCTTCATTATATTATCCTGATTTTTAGCTCCTTGCAAGCTGACCATATTGCTGCTTGTATGATATTCAGAGTAAGGCACAGAAATTTTCATATCTAAATGAAAGCTAGGTGCCCAAACTTTCATTATGACCAGCAGAAATTCAACCAATACCGACAAAGATCAGAGCACTGTTCAACTTGCCCCCAAACCAGTCCATATTTATTTCTCTCTAAGCTCTACTGATTTTAAGTACATACAATTAAGTACTGTAAACCCAACGCAGGAGGATTTGTAGAGCAAAACATTTGACACAGAGAACACCATACAACCCATGTTTTGATGGATCCTTCACACTAGAATTAGCTTGTTCCCACAGACCAAACATTTATGAGCAGCTGGATGCATCTCCCAGCATGGCTTCACCCAGGAGGCATACTATTCATACACTCCAGAGATTTTCTTCAAAAGTACTATCTGATCCAATCAAACAGGTGCACTCAGCATCCACTGCATCTCCATACACCTTAAAAGAAACATAAACATCTAAATTGAGATATCTTAGCCTCAAACCTAACCTCCTTCGTCGTGTTGACAATGCTCTCATTGTATGGTGCCATTTCCTTTTCTTCACAATTCCCTTCTCTTCTACCCTTCATGTGTCTGCAAACTTATCAAGCATCTTACTCTCACATCCCATGTTTTTTCCTCACACACTAGTTCTTTAAATTTCCCTTAAAAAAAAATAAAATCACAAAACAGGATTTTGTGACTTCTGATTGCATTTTTTTTTCTGTTCTGTAGTATCTCCTGGACAGATTCACTTTTTTTTCTGAAGTCTGGTATCAAAAGTAACATACCACTTCAGTTCAATAGAATGGATAAAATAGTAGACCTTATATATTTCTCAGCTGCTTTCAGACCTCACCACAGCTAGGTTTTCCCTAATTTTTGGAACAATATGAAAATTTTGAATAATTCCACAGATTCTTGTAAATACTTTTACCATGTTTCAACAAGTTACTGGCAACAAAAGCTAGGTTGCTTTGAATTAGCTCACCTCCGTTCTTCATAAAACCAAGCATCACTTTGTGATGGTTTTTATAGAACTTGTTTCTATGACTTTTGAAAATTAACTGCCACTGATTCTGACATTACAGCGGTGATCCAATACATTCAGGCCTGAATTTCATCATACCCAGCCTAAGCCTGACATCCCAAACATCAACAAAGTAAAATCTGAGGAAGGCGTTCAGAGAAAAGGTAAATTCTGCTACTCCCATAGTAAGATCCATACATCTCTGTCAGCTATTCTTTTACTCAAATGCAGGAAGTGTTCTAAGACTTCTTCCCTTGAAGACATGATGTCCACCCCCTTTAGAAATGACTGAGAAACCTCCCAGTCTAATAATCCTCGGTAGCTGTGCCCGCCCGGCAGGCCCATGGCTCTGGGTGTGTGCCCTGGACACGCTCCAAGTCAAGCCCAAGCCTTTGGGTGCACCACCATCCAGCACAGCCAAACATTCCTGGAAAAGAGTCGGAGGCAGGGGCCCAGGGAAATCTTCTGTGACCTCTGCGAAAGGTATCCAGGGATGAGGATACAGGGATGCAGCCTGCAGGCAGGGAGGGAGCACTGAGAGATAAAAAAACTGGGAGAGGAAGAACCTACCGTTACTGATGCTTCTAAGATAGAAGACGTTTTGAGAAAACACTCCTTTTAGATTAATTTTGTTTTTTCGGTAGTTTCTTAAGATTCATAAGAAATAAATTACCCTAATCCAATACTCCCAAATAAGAAATTTGACTTTTTGCCGCATGAATACGCAGATTAGGAAAAAAACCCTAAAATTTCAAAACCCAGCAGTACCTTTCTCTTCTGACATCAGCCAGCTAAGGCAGCCTTACTCACTCTACTCTATCCAGCAATGAGTCTTTTAGGCCAAACTGAGTTGACACTCAGTACATCATAACATGACCCAGCCTTAGTTGAAGCTAAGAATTATGAGGATTGAGAAAAATAACGTTCTTCAGGAAAAACTAACAGCATCCTGAGCCAGTGCAAGCCTACCAAAATGAATGATGATGTGGCTTCAGGTATCGCAGAAAGAATATGTAAAAACTTTTCCACAAGTGGCACCTCACGTTTCCCATTGTTAATTTGAACAAAATGAGGATAAAACATCTTCCAACCAAACTCCAGCTACCAGCTGGCTGCAAAAAACAGGTTTAACCATAGCTGGCCAACTTATGCACAACCATATGTCTGCATTCAAGTTATCAGGCAACAGGTCTGCAGATAACGAATCTGATCTTGGAGGTTTTTTCCCGAGCTCAGGGAACAAGGTCCCGACCCCCAGCGCCCTTCCACTCTGTCCATGCAAGAAGCCATTCCTGATCCCTGCCCAGCTGCTCGGCAGCCGCCGGCACAGCCCAGGGCTTGGCCTCCACCCTCACCTTTGTCTGAGCGGCGGCAGCCCAACTTCCGCCGGCACCCTGCCACCTCGAAAGGTGAAAAGATACAACGAAGTTTTGCTGTAAACCATCCAGAAAGAGCTAGAAAGCGTCAGTCCAAACCTAACAAAACAAGCGTTTCGTTCTCAGTTTGTTATGAGACACTTGTTGCTTTTAGCCTGAAAAGCATTTCAGAGGATTTTAGATCTAAAGGCTGAATAATAGCGAGGGAAGGGCAGGAGAAAGCCTCCAGTGTCCCGGATTGTTAAGAATCTGGTGTTATTTTTCTAAGGCGATAAAGACTTCCAAACTTTTTGATTCATCTTCCCCTCCTAGCCCTGCTCTCTCAGAAGGTAAACGCAATTTACTAGTATAGAAATTATGTTGAACATGAACACGGCGACAGCGCGAACGCCTCACTGCGTTCCTGCTGTCCCTGCGTTCCTGCTGTCCCTGCGTTCCGGTTCCTCCCGGTGCCCCAGCAACCCCACCCATCCCAGATACCGTTCCTGCTGGGATTTTCTACCTCCACCTGCTTTCAGCCAGCAAACGGCGGTGGCTCTTATCCAATTCCCAAAGAAAAAGAGAAAACCCGTTCCCAGCCACACGCAGCCGGCGCTGG
>VWZN01009437.1:92124-115701 GCA_013396955.1 Regulus satrapa | reverse complement strand
GGGTAAAAATGCTGTAACTGAGGAGAGTAGATTAGCACCAGGATTTGATACTTTAAGCAAACACTTGGCATTCTAAAAATAGAGTCATTGTTGTTCCCTGTGGGTTAACTATGTTTTTGATTCTCCATGCCTCCTGTCATGTGCTTTAAACAAATTCAAGCAGGAATAATCCCCCCCTTTCTTTTGCTTTACCTCCTCTCTCTCACTTAACTGCTTTTTCCTTATCTTTTTCTGTTCAGCTCCTTCCCTTATATGCATTCTTCTATTTGCATGGGGGTTTTTTTGGTGTGTTCCCCCCCTTCCTTTTCTGGTGTGGCCAGGTTGTTAACTTTTTGGGTGCGAGGTGCAGCTGTGGAAATGAGTAAGCCTGCTGAGCTATGAGCTGTGGGATTGGCAGAGCTGTAAAATAGCCAGGCCAGATCCTTGCCCTGAATACAGGCGTTTTGTTACTGACAGCCTGATATACCGTCTTTTATGTGTGTCTGGAACAAGGCGTGGCAGAGTAACCCTTTTGTTGCTTTCCTCTGCATAGCAACTGGCACTGCTCTGAAATCGCCTGTAGGCTTTTTTCAAGGTGGTGTGGCTCCCTTTCTGGGAAGACTCACGACAGGGAGCATTTAGGTAAATACAAATGAACGATTGTTCTGCTGTGCAGCTAGCAGAACAGAATAAAATAAATAGAATAGAATAGTTCAGCTGGACGAGATCTACAACAATCAGTCAGTCCTACTGCCTGACCACTTCAGGGCTGACCAAAAGCTACAGCATGTCATTGAGGACACAGTTGAAAAGCCTCTTAACTATTGATAGCTTGGGGCATCAATCATCGCTCTAGGAAGCCCTTTCCAGTGTTTGAACAGCCTCTCATTTAGGAAATGCTTCCTGATGTCCAAATTGATACTCTCCTGGTGGAACGTGGAGCTATTTTCACATCTCCTGGGAGGAGATGGCAGGGAGAATAGATCAACACCTCTTTCTCCATTTCTCTTTGAGAGGCTGTAGGAGCAACAAGGTCGCCCCTTAGCCTTCTTCTCTCCAAGCTAGACAAACCCTAAATCCTCAGACACTTCTCATAGAACATTCCTTCCAGCCCTTTCACCAGCTTTGTTGCTCTCCTCTGGACACATTAAAGGACCTTCACTCCAACAGCAGAAGACTCCAATTCCAGCCCAGCAGACTGCCATCATTCCCCTGACCCACTCTTTTAAAACACCCCTCCTCATTGGACAGGCAAGGTTGTCTCCACTCTCTGATAATTAGTTGTAATTAATCAGGGGCAGGGCTAGCTTTGGTCCATGTCTTGGCGCTTTATGGCATCCCACGCATTTTGATGGTTTTCCCTTTAGTGGTTTGTTTTATTTTTCCTCTTTTTATTTAGCTGTGACATCTCATCAGTACCTTCTTCTGTGTTTTGTGTTTGTTTCTTGATTTTCTGTGCAGTTAATTTTGGGAAGTTTTGGTCTTTTTCTGTTAGCCTCATTTCTTCTCCATCCATTTCTTTGTTGTCGCTCCTTTTCCAATTTTTTTTTTTAAATTGTATTTTATTTGATTGTATCACTTTTTTTAGTGTGTTTGTGACACTTTTTTTTTTTTTTTCTGTTTTCTTGGTCTATTTTTGACTTGTATCTGTGCTCCCATATATTTCAACTGTATTTTCCTGAGAATAAAATCTGTTGTTGTACAACTTAATTTTGGTTCATTTCTGTTTAGGCAGGTTCTAAACACATGAAAGATAAATTATTAATTTTCTTTGTTGCACTGGGTTTTGCAGCATCATCTGACTGATAGCAAAGTTTCTATGAATTTGAAGATGGAAAATTTTTCCTTCTAACTTTACTTCCTGAAAAGACAAATCATTATCTGAAGTCTGTGAGTCCCAAATATCATTCTGTATAAAACTGAGAATAAAGATGTCAAAGTACTGAGGAAATATAAAATGATAGATTAGATGGCATTTCCTTAATACATGATTCTTTTTAAAAAAACAATAATTTACGGAGTTCAGATAAGAATTTTTGAAAAAAATCCTTGTACAATAAATTATTATTATCATGAACACTGGTCTGGAACATTACAAAGAAATTTGATTTTAGAACCAAAATTATTTTCCTTGGTTCAACTCATTTTGACCAGTATGCAGTGAAGGGAGCTGTGATGCCTGTGCTGCCCAAAATCTGTGTTTCTAGAGACTTCTGCTCTCCCCTCTGTGGCTTGTAGTCCAGCATTAATTCATAGCTCCTCTGAAGCACTGTTTCAGAGTTGCAGGACAGAAGGATATCACAAAAAGGCTGTCTAAAAGAGTGAACAATGAAGACAATGATAGGCTGAGGAAATCGTACTTTTTGTGAGATCTGACACACATATCTGCTTGACAACATGAAATATAGTATTGTATTCAGTTTAACACATGAAATAATTTTGTTTTGGAATGATCTGGCTTTCTAAATCAACACCTTCTATTTCTTTATTTAATTTTTTTTTTTTTAAATTAATGGATAAGGTTTCTTTCTTTAAAAAAAATAGTTTTAGGGAAACTGTATTTTCCAGTGGTAAATGGAAAAATAAATATCCTGAGCCACTCTATGTAAAACATGATGTTTCAAAACGATTTATTGTATTTTTTCAGTGCCATTCAGAAATTGTTACAAACAAATCTAATATTTTTATTTATGAAAACACAGCCCACAGTAATATTACTTATATTTTAAATAAAATTAAAATTATGCATTTGATGACTCAATAGTGAGGAGCATTTGAATTATGCAGTTATGTTAATTCAAGCAAAATGACAGATTTTCATATTGCACATAGTAAATGCTGCTCACAACAGTTAAAAAATGTTATTTATTACTACAGAATTAGGATAGAGTAAAAAGTATTGAAACTTGCAGTTCAATTGAGACAGTATTCCTAAAATAGAAATTTAATAAGAGCCTGAGCTCTTATTGTTGCTCTGTTGTTGCTCTGTTCTCTTCCATGTCAGTATGCTTCTCATCATGCCAAGATCTTTAAGAACCTGTTTAAGAAAGGTAGGATCCTATTCCCAAATAAACCTTAGTTTAAAAAAAAAACAATCAACAAAACAAAACAAGCCATACACTTGGTATTGCATGCTGCTGACTAAGCAAGAGCGTTTTTCTTGAATGGTTTAGAGCAGAACTGATATCACTACTGTCTTCCCTGAAAACCATTCATTCTTCATTATTAAACAGGACGACTAAAGGTAAGATAGTAAACAGGCTTTTAAAATGCAACTGGAAGAAAAGAAATAAAAATAATGGCTGCTGGCCAGAATTCATTTTTTAAAAATGAAGCTAGAAAAAGAATTTTAACAGAATTTTTAATGAACCAAGTATTTGTTCACATCTTCACATGCATTCTTTTTTTCCACAATTTGTAGTAACTTATTCCTCAATTCACTAAGAAAACAATTTTTAGGAAGTTTGTAAAAATTACACAGCAATAGGAGTTAGTATTCAGAAGTGCAGTAGATAATGTAATTGCTGTTTGTTATGAGAAACCAATATTAAAATAGGCTAGAAATAATTCAAGAAATTGTATTGCATAATAATTTGAAAGTTGGTAAAAGTACTAGAAGTAGACAATCAATACATAACCAAAATCTGTCCTTTGAAGCAACATTTTTTTCTCTGTTTTTCTATTAGTTTTCTATTTCTCCATTTTTTCTATAAATTATTCCCCTGTTTCTAAACATGCAAAAGACCATGGTTCAGACACTCACACTTCACACAGCATTCTTGTTCAAGGAATTCTTGCATGTGCTCCTGAAGGCTAGTTTCATTACTTTGAACACAATTCAGAAAAATACTTCTGATTTGCTTAAGATGATTATGGAAATATTTACACTAGACATACTTTTTTTTTTTTTTTACATTAAAATATTTTCTAGTAGGGTTTGCGGTATTGCGTAGGGTTTTTAATATCAGATAGTCATGTATACTTTAAATATTTCTTTTTTAATGTAAACAAAATAAAAGGGAGTTTGTCAACATTGTAGTGAAAGATTTTTTGTTGGTTAGCAAAATAAAAGGGAGTTTGTCAGCATTGTAGTGAAAGATTTTTCTGCACAAATTCTCCAGATGTAAAAGGATATAGCTTATCTATTAATACCTATTTTCCTTTTTTAAAGAATGGTTCCAGGAACCATAATTACAGTTGGTGCATAATTTATAGGAAGGACTAATCCCTTTAAAGTCAATACAGTTTTAGTAATACTTATAATCAAGCCAATCAAGGCTACAGATAGAAGCAAAACCAGCAATACATCAGATTTTATGGGGAGACCACATAGCATGCTCAGTTGCTGTAGAAAAGAACCTGAAACCATGGAAGGGACCTTTCCTGGAGGTAGCCTTGGATATGGTCATGACTCCTGGGGGATCACTGATATTGACAGTGGGATTGACTCAGGGGGCACTGCAGGCTGCTGACAGCAGATCTAGTTGCTTTTCCCAAAACATCTTCAAAAAAAAAAAAAAATTCTTGGTATCAAACTCAGAAATAGGTCATCCATTCCTTCTGAGGCAAGTTAGTCTGGATATGCAATTGAGTTTCTTTTCCATTTTATGGAGTGGGAGCTTCACAGACAACTCTTAAACTCTTACGTTCACTAACCTATCTGCCAAAGCCAAAGAAGCAAAATTTGTGGGGAAACTACTGATTTGGTGGTCTAGCAAAAAAAGCTAGTCCCTCCCTATAACTCTATTTACACTAAAGCAATGTTGGGTATGATATGGTTACTATACATATGATACAGAAGTAAAATTAGATAGAAGATATATTTCAGTATTTTTTCCTTCAGATCATATTCTAAGATGTATTAAGGTATTATTAGAATAACAGAGTCTGGTAGAGATGTTTTTGTGGGAAAATAAAAGCCAGATTTAATTAAGTTTATAGACTCATAAAGACTTTTTCAATTAATACATTCAAACTTTCAAAATATCAATGTAAAATACATTGACATATGAAATAAAATTCTCCACATTACTTATTAGCAAATTTATATTACTTCCAAGTGGTTTTTTCTTTCCAGTAAGACTTCAGCTACCAGTATCAGTACAGTAATACAATACTTGCTATTGTCTCCTCACATCACAAAGCTTCCAAGATTTTCTTTTCTTATCAATATTTGAGACGAGAATTGGGACAGCATATTATAGCCCTCTTAATATAACCTGACACTGCCAATTTGAGTGGTAGTCATAGTTTGGCACAAAAATCTGACTAGGTGTTCCTGGTTGTCACTGAAATCCTTTTACATTTAAGTAAAGCTGGAATGGCAATGGAGGAAGGATGAAGCCAACATCTTCCTGAGTGACAGTGTCAAGGTGGCAGCACCAGCTGCGACAAATCACTCCTCATGATGACAGGAACAGCATGGCAAGCTGTGTCAGGGTGTTTGTTTACTGAGAACTTCAGAAAGCAATGGAAGTGTATTATGTTTATATAATTATTATTTGTAACTATTGTTGGTGATGGGAGAAATGGTTGAAAGTGCCGTTTTGTAGCGCTTCTTGAATTACATGCAAAGCAAAATGATGTGTTTGAAAGTGCTTATTTAGTCTTGAGTTGAGTAATTATTAACTACATTCTTTTCCTCTCTTGTCAGTGAGGGCCTATTAACCCAAATCTGCTTATTGTGAGAGATCACTCAGCTGCACGGTATTTTAACGTGCTTTTGTATGACATTAATTCATACTGGTACTGTGTTCACACAAGGATCCCCTCTCACAGCTCTCCTTGGTCATCAGATATCCCTCCAAAAACACTAGTCTCTTTATGTACTTGCAGTGCTTGGTGGGGAGAAAGAAATAAATTTAAAGCTAATTTCTATTTTGCCTTCACTGACAAAATCCTGCATTTGACATCAAAATGGGGCATCCTGTCAGAGATCCTCACACAATCAGGAATCTCTGAAATTTTAGCACTATTTCTTAGTTATAAATAATAACAATATTCTTGATGGGTGGCAGCTGATGAGCATCAGTGCAAATGGCAATTTGAGCAGGAAGGGGTGCCAGCAGAGGGCCTTACTGACTAGAGTACTGCACAGTGCTGTACTTTGTCACTCGTCTGCGGGAGGTGCCTGGAGACGCTGTGCCCATTCCCTGGCCAAGATGAGAGTCAGCACTGAGCATCTGACCTGTGCTGCTCAAGCCCCCCAGATTTGCTCCTCCTAGGCTTGTTCCTCCCATGCTGCTCATCCCAGACCCTGACACTACTCTCTCTGTGACCACTACGTTGTGGGTGTTGGATAACTCTGAGGGAATATTTATTAGGCTGCCTGGCATGCCGGAGGCAGGCCTGAACACCCTTTCTGTCACTACCACATTTGACCCATCTACCAAATCAGGAATGCTCAGAGATGCCGGGAGTCGGGAGTTAGGCGCGATTACTCTTTCCGTGACAATAACGTTGGAGCCCTCGGTGAGATCAGGGATATCTAGCATGCCACGCAAATCAGAGGCAGACGCAGGCCCGACAACCCTCTCCGTCACAACGACATTGGATGCACGCAGAGGGTCAATGCAAAGAGAGGGGGAGCTGGAGGTATAGGTCTCGGTCACCGTCATGTTTCCGTGGAGCAAGGGATCCGGCATTGGCCTCGGCGGTTGTATGGTTGTCCCAGAAGTGTAGGTGTTTTCAGTAACAACCGTTGTGGTGCCAGCTGTGGGAGGCATAGGTGCACTTCCATTGACAACGATGGTGGTGCCAGGTGGCGGGAGGTTTAGATCGCTTTCGGGGCTGGTGAAAGGAATGTTAACACCTGGCCAGGGTGGGTTGACATCAGGGAAAGGTTCAATCTCTTTGCCCAGACAGATCTCTGCTAGGGTCTTAAATTTGGGTCCCAATGTATCCAAATATGTTTCATCTGTATCTTCTCCAATAAAGCTGCAGCAACCCACAGAGCCAACGGGAGTACCGACTCCTTCATGATCATAAATTAATAGGCAGTCATTTGCCGGCCGACCTTCATCTTCATCTGCATACACAAATGCTTTCTGTAGTTGACAAAAACAACAAAATGAAAAAAGAAGAAAAGGAACAGAAGAATAAAATTAATTTTGTTGGATTTTTAACCATGAATACTCAAACTACAGTAATGTTTCCCTAACCACAGTAAGGCCCAGCTGACTTGAAAAATAGGACATCAACAGGACAGATTATACCATCAACATTTTTTTACTTTGAAACAAGTTTATTTAAATATTACTGTGTTTTATTCTTGTTTCTGCCAACGTGTAGCAACTTGAATTTGGTCTCTCGTCAGTGGCTCTGTCTATGGGGCAAAAGGAAAAGGCAAACAGAGGCCTTCTTTGGGCAGCAGTGTCTGAACACGTGGTAGGAAGAGGAGGGAAGCAGGGTGGCAAGGGGAGCAATGAAGAGAGCAGGAAAGAGGAGATGGGGTGGAGGGTTGTCCACAGTGGGGGAGACATAGTAAGTCCAGAGGGGAGTCCGTTTTGAACAAGAAGGAAATTGCCGTCTTGAGATGATGTTGGGGATCCTGCTGTGGTCATTGCTGAGAGATTGGGCAGGAAAGGGGGGAATTTAGTGAGTGCAGAGTGGGGTTGGAAGAAACAGAAAAGGATGGAGGGGGAGGCCTGGGAGGGAGAGTCAGAGAGTTTGGGGGTTGAGATGGTCCAGGAGGATAGCAGGAGTAGTATGTGGAGGCCTATGGCTGGCAGCCAGTTAATACATAGTACTCCAGGCCAAAGCAGGAAGATTGCAGTCTGCAGGCAATCCATGGTCAGGATATCAGGACTGCTCTGTTCTCTCCTCTACCGAACCTTATTTACAGTTTGAAATATAGCAATCCTTATATCTTAATTGATATTTTGGTGACATGCAATTACAACATTTATTCCTTGCAGTTCATGCATATGAAAAAAAATATAGGCTATGAAACCATTAATCATGAAAATTCCATACCATTTTTCAAATCCCATATGTAAAGAGTAATTAAGGCGTTGCCAATTGAAAAACTGCCTATCAGTGTCATTGGTAGTTCACAGGTCTGTGAGGGAGCAGAAAGGGCAATAAAAATAAGGAAGAACTGATGTTTGAAGTTCTTTAAGGATTAATATTACTTCATCAAAGAAGCTGTACAGGAAGTATCAGTGAACAATTCCTAATTTAATTTAATTTAATTCCAATGTAATTGCTTCCTACCCCTACCTGCAGTGTGTCCATCAATTTTACAAAAAGGCTGTTGAACAATCCATCTACTGTAGCAGCAGCTCAAAGACAGTGCTATTCCTAATATTGTAACTTTTCCTACCAGTGTGGTCAGCTTTGCTCTCACCAACAGTCTTGCACCATGGAATTTTCAATTTAAGTAGAATTAATTTGGATTTCCACCATGGAACCTGGGAATCTAGCAGAAAGCATGCTCCCAGATGTAACTCAAAGAATAGCAACTAATTACCTCAGAGAAATAGTTGTCTAGGAAGGCCATGTTCACTCCTCCTTCTCGATACTCTTTTATTGTTCCTCCAATTGACCCTTTTGCTTCAGCTGCTCCAGAAATTCCTCCAGCTGTTCCGTAGCCAGTACCAGTGCCATAGCCAACCCCCGTAGTTTCTTCAACACCAGAAGCTACTACTCCTCCTCCTCCATATGTGTTATTATATATGTCTGAAAATAAAAAAAGTTATTCTTCCTGTGCTCTATGAAGCTTTACACGCAATTTGTCAGTTGTTTTTACAAATTCTATAATGACACTACTGAGTTTCTGAAGGTATTTTAGACCAATTTCAGTCACAGGTACATGCATAAGTACCAAACATTGAAGCTGCAGTAATAGTTAAATATATATTAAAAGACACCTAGGCACCTGATTTTATTCCTGAGGCTAGGCAGCATTTTCACCGGTGTTTTAGAAAATCTGTGATTTATTCTGTTATTAGCTGGAAATATTATTCTGTCTAGAGTATATATATACTATCATGGGGTTTGTGTTAGAAAATCAGATAATTTTAATCTATTCAAATACATAAATGCAAATTTATATCACATAAGATTTTTTTTCCACTTACACACTTAGAAAATAAAGAGTTTTGTAACTGCTTTCACATTTACTAGTGGTCAGATTCTTTAGGGGAGAACAACAGGGGATCATAATAACCACCAGTTTATAATCCAGGATGGAAATGGTCTTTAAAATAAATTATAAAGTAATACTTACATAATTTTGTCTTCTCCATATTTTTTTAATACTTGATAACAGGAATAGAGTTTTCTTAATAATGGGCACATATTATAATAAAATATTTGCATACAGTAGTCTTGATGATGGTTACAGGCTAAATTATATATTTTTTTCATTTTAATGAAATGAAAAATCTGAGAACATTCTTGTATAATAAATAGTCAGCAGAGAAGTTGTCTTGCAGAGCAATAACATTTTGTCCTGTCAGAAGCTAGTGAAAATGGATAGGTGCCAGCATGCTTCCTTCCTCTTCTGAAGTAAGGAAGGGGGAAGAAGGAGAAAGTGGCACTGCACTGGAGATAAGCTGGGTTTATTCTCTATGATCATTGAATTCCTGGAGGAACCTTAACTCAGAGGCATACATTTATTGTGTTATGTATCAGCTTGTCTAGGTTAAGACACAAATTGTCAGTAATTAAGTAGCTACTTGACATGATCCCTTGTGGGAAGGGAAACTGGGAAGAACTGATTTTACCTGAGTTATGAAAGCAAATTTCCTTATTCTGGCTAAAGATTGATTTCCATTAAAACTGGTGTCTTGAAAAGGCCCTCCTTTCACTAAGTGTGCTCATAAAGAAAAAATTGCCTGAGATTTGAAAGCTTTGGCAGATTATTTCAAAGAAAATGCAGTTTGTAGAAATTAATCTGCTCAAAAGCTCAAAGCTCAGACTTTTTATTCATACTGAAGGTACTACCACATGACTATCTGCAGATGTGAGATTGGAGGGATTGGGTTATAGCTGGGAAACCATAATCTGAAGGCATGAAGTTCTGAAAGACAACTTTATGACAGCATAACATAGAAAATTTAAGGATCTGCTTACCAGAAGGTTCACCAAAATCGCCTCCTGCAGCAGTTGCTGGGGCAAGAATGTGTGAGACATCCTGGAAAACAACATTTTGACTCCTTGAATGATTACCTTGAAATTCCCATATGAACACAAAAACTTTGTGAATTATGTTAAGGAATCAACAGTCTAAACTGTCAATGATGGTTAGTCATTATCACCATCTCCAACAACAACAACAAAAAAAAACCAAAAAACAAAACAAACAAAAAAAAAAAACAAAACCGAAAACCAAAAAAACCCGAGACTATAAGTATTTTTCCTTGTCAACATGAACAATGATCAGTGAAGATGATTTGTGTTCCCTTCTAAAGTTGCACTGAAGAAACTCGCTAGTTATTATGCTTCATCTGAAGCATAAACAGTTGTGCAAAATAACTAACCACTGCTTAACACATAAGCCCCATCAGTGAATGTTAATTAAGAACCAGCTTTCAAATATGCCTGGCAATGGTTGACAATGCCAGGCTGGTTTTAGATGACACAGTGTTACTATCACTTTCTATAGTAAAATGCAGCCTTTACTCGAAATATTAATTACTTCTGGTTTTAGAGACATGGGATGTACTGACCCTGTCTTCAGGCTGTGCACCTTCTATTCCCCATGGATGGATTGCCCCTTCTGTGCATTCAGGTACAGGTTCAAATCCAGTTCCAACTCCACCAGCAGCGCCAGGTCCACAGCGGCAGCAGTCGCTCATTGACATCAAAATTGGAATCACTTAACAGGAAAGGAACAGGAAACAGGGATTTAGGACGTCTCTTCCTCACAGGAATAGCTGCTGTCCCCAGAGGGCAGGTGCTCATGAACTTTTGAAAATATGCCTTTAAAATGTTTCTAACCAAGCAGCCTGTAAGTCTGGCTTTCAGAATCATTAGCAGCTTATGGACATGCTTGTATTTGGAAATTCAGAATAATTTGTACCTTTAGTTATAGCAGAGCAACACAGGGGTGGGGTTGTTACTCCACATTTATGCTTACACACCTGGGAGCAGACTTTGATCTATCTCAGCTGAACCAATATAAATTGCATACATATGAAAATTAAACAAACAGAACCAGTGTTTCTATGTATAGCTTTCAGTGCTATTCTTTCCTGATTTATAAGCATACACTTTTCAAGTGGTATAATTGAAAAGAAATACACATTAGTAATAATAGGACATATGAGAATCAGTGGAAAATCCACCTGACTGCAGTGAAAGGCTCCAGTCGCAATTTTCACATTGCATATACATAATGCTTGATTTGGAAAAGCAGTAGGGGCAAACCCCAAGCCATATTTTCATGAACTGTTTACGTAGAGTGAGTCAGGTTTCCCAGAGTGCTGTATTATGCTTAGTTGTTTAAAGAACTCAGTGCTGGAAATTGCAGAATGCTTGTAATGGCCAGCATCAAAACACTGCTTTAGTTTGCACTGCTTAGGCAATGCAATATTAATTCATAGAATCATAGAATGGCTAGAGTTGGAAGAGACCTTAAATACCAACCCCTCTGCCATGGGCAGGGACACTTTCCACTTACCAGGTTGTTCAAAGACCCATCTAGCTCAGCCTTGAACATTTCCAGGGATGGGGCATCCACAACTTCTCTGGGCAACATGTACCTCTGTCTCATCACCCTCACAGTAAATAATTTCTTCCTAGACTGTCTGTCTTTCAGTTTAAATCCGCTCTCTTGTTCTTCACTACATGCCCTTGTAAAAACTCCCTCTCCAGCTCTTTTGCAGGCCCCCTTTAGGCACTGGAAGGCTGCCCTAAGGTTTCCTTTGGAGCCTTCTCTTCTCCAGGCTGAACAGTCCCAACTCTCTCAACCTGTCTTCATAGGAGAGTTGCTCCAGCCCTCTGATTACTTGAACATCAAAGTGAAATGAAAAGGGGAAAGGACTATACTATGTACAAAGTGCTGCCTCATACAGCATGACTAAGGGCATATTTGCTCCAGATTATGAGGGGAGATTTCCAAAGGCAGAAAGACAGCCTGTCCTGTAAGATAAAGCATCTGGGGACTACAAATGGAACAGACTTTTGAAGGTTCAAAATTTTTTGTTTCATTCCTACTAAGCAAAGATGAAAATCTAAACCAAACCCCCCTCCTCAAAAAATCAGGGGAAGAAAATAATTCTCCACAGGTTTTGTAGTCAGTATTTCTGCAATGGGAAGTTTTAGCTGTTGGTTACTTGATGGCCAACCAAAAAAGGTTGATCACCTATGATTGTGGTTATCTGAGAAATAATTCCTTGTATAAATTATAACTTGGATCCATGAAGCTCATAATTCTTTATGAATGCTAGGATAAATGAATTAACATCCTGTTTTGATCCAGTTATCATAAATGCTACTTGTTTTTTATTTGATGTAATGTTTGGAAGGAGTAGCCAAAAGTTTCAAAATCTATGATTTATTGTTCCACTGCTGGAATTCGGCTTTGAGTGCAAAGGAATCTTGTTCTTTAGATCCTTTCATACCCAACTTGGAGCTGATACTTGCCCATATCTTCTAGTAATGTAATGGAAGCATAAATTACAAAATGTAAGTGATTGGACAGGTCTGTCTCAAAATTGGACAACAAGTCTAAGAAAGGAAATTTGTACTGTTAAATGAAAAATATATATATGTATAACATGAAATTTATGAAAATTATTTTAATTTTAAAGACAATTTTTTTCTCTGTCAAATGGTCAATAGAGCCCAATGGATTAACAACCAACTGAAAAAGTAACCTTATTTTAGAAGAATTTTTAAAATGCACTATTTACATTATTTAAAAAAATAATAAAATTGTTTACCTAATTTTATACTTACAAACAAATATTAATCCACCAAGAAACATCAGGCCAATGGCAGCACCACTAAGTGTAGTATTTGATTCGTACTGTCTGCCATAATTTTCATTTCCAGCGTAACCTTCATCAGTGGAGGCAGTATATCCTTCCTCACCTCCATCGTAGCCATCAGTATCCCCCTGCCAGTCTGTGTGGTCCCCATAATCTCCAGGTCTAGTCTGGCCATAATCACCACCACCTTGTTGTCCTCCTCCCTCTTCCCAGCCTCCTCCACCAGTGCCACCACCACCACCACCAGTAGTGCCACCACCAGTGCCACCACCAGTGCCACCACCAGTGCCACCACCAGTGCCACCACCACCACCGATGATAATTATTCTAGTGGCCCCACTGGTGCAGTAATTCCGACTATCACACTGGCAAGCTTGCACAGGAATTATGTGGGGTCTAGCACAGCGCCGGCCTTGGCTATCTCTTACAACGACATAGATCCTATAAAGGTAAAAGTCTATATTCTGGCCCACTAGTTCTGCTGAGGAATCTTGGAGGGGGAAAAAAAAGAGAGAGAGAGAGAGAGAGAGAGAGAGAGAGAGAGAGAAATATTTTAATGAAGGTATTGCCTATAATAAGTGTTCTACAAATCTATACTACTTGCGTATTACATTCAAAGAACAGAATGAAACAAAGCGTTCCTTTCTAAGCACCTCCATTACTTATGCATCTACAGTACTTAATTAAAGCTGAAGCATAAAATACTAATCTATGCTTGGTTTTTCCCTTGCAAAACCCGAGCCAAATCAGTCTAGCTATCACTTCTAAACTTGAGAAATACAAAAGGGGAAAATGAAATTTTTGTTTCCACTGCTTCTTTTCCTGAATTTTATTCGCACAATGGTAAATATAAATGGTGAAAGTTTTATTAATTTCTTTTTCCTCTCTCAAGGAATTAATATATGTTTTTCATAAAGTTTTTCAGTAGGTTAAAAATATTAAAGTTACATATTTGTAACTGTTTAGGACAGGTAGGAGACTCAAGAATACTTGCAGTTGTGATACCTGCCATTTAATGCAGTCTTCTATGTAAACAGTGAGTTATGCAAATTCTGTCATTTAGTAATGCATTTGATTAATACATTATTGTTTCATGTCATATTGAAAGAAACTGGTAAAGTTTCACTGGGGACTGACTAAAACAATTTTCTCTAAAATACAAATAGGTGTGATTTCTGCAATAAATTTAAAAAGTTGTAATCTTAATTTGCCATTTTCATATGCCTCTCATAAAAGTAAAGCTCTGCTAACTATAAACTTTATACTCTAATGAAAAAAATTTGAGATTTTTTATATGATTAGGATATTTTAGTTACACAGAAATAAAGAAGCATCAAATTACTCATTTTGATTTACTTCATTATGTTTAGACCAGTAAAGCCTCTTGTTATAGTTATATTCCAAGTACAATTTTGCAACTCTATTTTTATCAGTAAATTTTCAGTTTCCTTTAAAATGTAGCATATGTAATAATTCCTATTTAAATAGTCTAATATATAGATATGTATGCATGCATATATTCAAATTTGGAGTAACTTCTTAGATTAATATTTAACTGAGACTTGAACAGATTCTAATAAGTGTTTTTTTGTTAATGAAGTAACATCCCGACCAGTTGTATTTTATAAGAGCTTATTACTACGATTTATTCTGTTATAAAATGTAGGTTAATTTACCATTTATTCGTCTGATAATCCATGTAGTCTGAGGTTCACCATGTATGCTGAATGTAAAGGGAGTAGCATAGAGATTACCATCCCTATGCTTTGCTGAGATGATCACTGATGGGGAATGCATACATACTTTCCTCATTTCAGTATTAATAGTTGGGCAATTGGCATTGATGCCATCTATTGAAAGCACAACTGTTCCAGTAGCAGTATATCGAGGAACCCCTGTAAAAAGAAGATATTTGTGCTCAGGAGGGAATATTAATACTATAAAAAATGCAGTTAGGGTTGGAAAGCTAGAAACGGGAAAAAACATTGAGAGGAATCTGGAACAGAAAGAGTTTATTTTGGAAAACTTAATCTCTTTTCTCACCTCTGGTGATAGCCAGAACCTCTGCTTGGTATTGCCCATTGACTATGTAGACTGAATCCCGGTTAATAACTTTGTTCAGTATGATTTCACCAGTGTTTTGATTTATTCTGAACCAGGCAGCTGGATCACGTCCTATACTATATCTGTGTTTGGTAAAGTAAAAATACTCAGCATTACGTTATGAATATATGCATTACATATTTATTTTGCAGATGAAATTTGGCACTTTGAGCATTTTTCTTTAGGCTATGCTTTCTTTATCCTATTGCTTTTCATCCCGTTCAAGCAAAATCAATGTAGACTCCAAAAGATGTGGACCAGAAAAGTAATTAGGAATAAAGCAAATGCTTAGAAGCCCATTTTATTTTGAAAGTGGCATCATAGTCTAAAAGAAAATGTTTTTCTGGATCCTGTAAACCTTTACTAGAACCCTTGTTGATATCCATGGTTAATTCCACAGCTCTTCTTATAACATTTTACTGTTGTATTTAATGATACATTTCTGTGGTTTGGGAATTTTTTTCAAATATTTGTAAATAGGGTGTATTTATTTCTACATACACTGAAAAGCAACTTATAGTCTCAGTTATTATCATTAATTTCAAGAGAAATAACTGTAATTTTTAAAAAATTTTTTTTACTAGAGAGTGAGCGAGTAGGGATCTCTTCTGATTGGATAATATTTATGATTATTGGGATCTTCTATCTGCTTTTCTTGAGATGCTAACAAATTCGCTCCTTGTAGCAAATGTTTAAAGAGAAAACATTCTTATGCTGAGTAAAAAACTCCAAACCCTATTCTAGTCTATCTATACAAGTTACAGCTTGTTAGAAAAATCATATTTTCTTTGTCTTGTGCATAAGGCTAAAGAAAACAGTCAGGAAAGAAAAGCAATTATAGCACAAAAATGGACTATATTCTATTCTATAATAATATAGAATATAATACAATATAATCTATAATATTATAAGATGCTCTATGGTACCATTCTATTGCCATTTTTCTATTGCTAATCAATAAACATTTTTTTAAAGTGTCCTTTAAAATGCCTATTCCTCATCCCATTGAAATCTTTAAAGAATTATTCCATCCAGGGAGTTAAGCAGAGCAGAGCTTACACAACATTTGATGCAATAGTTCTAGTGTCCTCATCCATGGCTGTGTATGTTCCAATAACATAATTCGCTCTTGCACCTTCTGCCAGGGAAAACACAACTGAAGATGGATGAAACCTTGGTGGTTCAATCAAATTTTTTACTTCTACTGTGAGGGGTGTTCCAAATATTTGGTACTCATGTGCAACAGAGTGATGGAAGGCAGCTACGTTCCTGACACCAATCATCAGTGAGTGAGTCCGCATATGTTCAAAATCCAGTTCCTAAAAGATAAACCACAGAGAATTAGATGATACATAAAAGCTCCTTTAATATTAAAAAAAAATAAATTAAATGGCTGAGTGACAGTGTTTTTACTGCTTGTTTAATTCTGTTAACAATTAATTACAATTTTAAGTCAAGAATCACTGTCAATTTCAGTCAACTTAAGTCTGAATTACAATATTTATCATACCTTAATTACTCTAAGGATTCCTTGATTTGTAGCTCGATCTGTAATAATTTCAAAACAGTTATCTTCATTACCGGATATAAAGAAAAATTCTGCTAACCAGTTGTCTGTAAACTCTTCATCAGCATCCAGAGCTTGTATTCGTAGCAGTTCTGAACTGAGTGAATTTTCTGAAATACTTGCTGAAAACTGAAATGACAGATAAATACCTATTACCATATATATATATGAGAAAAACACAGGAAATGTCTGCTATTTGCAGAGATTCCTCTGGTGAATGTTGTGAGCAGGGTCCATGCCAGTGCTGGTCCATGCCATTGTCAAACCATGTTCTGGGCAAGTTGTGGTTAATGTGGCCATAATGCAGGGATTTGGGCACCTGAATGACAGGATTTCTCTGAATACAAAGAAGTCAGTGCTGACAGTGTCTCTGAACACAAAAATAATCTATGTGTATGTTACCAGAATTGTTGCACAAGCAACGGATTGTATTTTGCACACGCTTCAAGGGAACAAACCTGTGAATTCCATGGAGCATGTAAATGTGAAAATTCCTTACAGGTTAGTAAGGACTCTTCTCAGTGGGCTTTTGAACAGGATTTTAAATTTTTTTTTTTTTTTTTAAATTAAACAGGACTGTTGCTTTTGCTATTGGAAACTTACAGAGCTTTGAGCAAGAGTTGGAAAGTTGTCATTAACGTCAATAACTTTCACGTTGCAGCTACAAAGGGATGATATTCCATCTGCAGCTCCATCCCGGTCTGATGCCTTCACAACTAGAGTGTAGCTACTATGTTGCTGTCACAAAAAAAGAAATGACTATGTTAGAAGACCATCTGTGCATCTTATAAATAACTTATGCTTGCTACTATTTCCAAATGCAGGAATTCGACTTAGACATTTTATTCTGACACATCAAAAACTTGCACTTCTTCATTAATTGTAAAAACCACAACCTTTCTCTCTCTTCTATATTTTTCTCACTCTTGTGGCACATATACACTACAACATCATGTTATTTAGCTTTGGAAGGGAAAAATGTTACCTCTCTGTCAAGATAATTTGCAAGATGGAGTTCTCCCGTGTATTTATTCATAATGAACATGGGTGGACCAGAAGGTTCCTGACTCTCTATTTTGAAGGCAATTTTAGAATTCAAATGATTTGGTTCATCTGCATCTGTTGCAATGATTTTCATGACCAGTGTATCTAAAAATAAAAATTAATAATAATTAAAGAAACCCCACAAACAAACAAAAAAACTCAACAAACCCAAACCCCCCCAAAATTCTCTTGAGTTTCTGTAAACTTCTCATCAAGACAGTGCTAAAATGGTGTATGAAAATGACAGAAGGTTATCTATTCCTCAACATTTACAAAGAAAACCAAAACTTTGGTTTTGTAGTACTGATTCTGACAATGTTAATGACTTTAAATGAATTGAAAATCAAAGGCAGAAGGAATAAGGCAGACTTTCACTGAACTTCTTTAAATCACCATAGGGAATATGCAAACACACTAAGTACTGAGCTTGTAGAGATTGCTATCAGAAATCACAGAAAGTGAGAAGTGAGAAATTCTAGAAAAAGGAAAATGAGTGTTAGGCACCATTGCTTCAGTGTTATTTGCATGTCCAATGTTGATTGCTACACTTTTGGTAAAAAATAACCATTTCGATGCTTTAAGTATGGAATTATTTACTAATATTCTCCTGCAATTGCAAATACACAGGCTACAAGTACAAATATTTGAAAGAGAAAAATGGGGAAAAATGTGTTTTACATACCCTCAAAGGAAATAAGCATAATGATATTTTTATTCTAACGAGAAGGAATGAAATTATTTATTTTACATTTTCACATCTGAAAGAATTTGCATGATGTTATGGTTAGAAACTCGAATATTCAGCACTCGTGTGGGAGGGAAGGGAGAAGGAAGCACTGCTGTTTAATTTATAGCAATTAGCCCAGGCCCTGGCTTAAATAGCACTTGGTGAAGCGTCTGCTGCTCCCTCCTCTGCAGTGGCCCTAACCAATATATGTCATTGCCTAAGAAAAGCAGAAAGAGTTCCCCAGGTTTATATTAACTGTATTCTGTGAGCATCACTAGCAGGATTGTAAAATGCATAGCATAGCTACTTACTGTCCATGCTGCTCTCTTCAACAGATCCTGTAAAGACAGTTTGTGCAAATACAGGAGGGTTATCATTTATATCCAGAACTCTGACTCGAAGTTCAAGAGGTGGTTCCAAATCTACACCGGTCACAGAGTGTTTAGCAAAGCAACGTATCTAAATAAAGAGATTTACTCATTTTAAAACCAAAAGTAAGAAAAGTAGCAATCTGAAACAAATAAATTTGCCTGCCCCACCCTGGAACCATCATTATAAAGGTCAAGAAAAAAGGGGAGTACTTACAACAAATACTGGTGTTACTTCCCTATCCACTATGGATGTTATATTAATTTCTCCTGTTCTTGGGTTAACAACAAATATTCCATAGGGCGCACGATCAATTCCAACTCCAGAGATGCTGTATGTGATAGGATTGTCTTCTTCACAATCAGATCGGATCTACAGTAACAGATAATAATAATTTATGCCAGTTTACCGAGGACACCTACAGGGTTTTTTTCTCTTATTCTTAGTTTCTGTAAAAAATTCTACATAACTTCAGTTTCTCAACCACGTATTACAAGGTTTGGTTGACAGAATCAATGGAAGGCTTGTCTATGAAGTGTCAAGCTAGATATCCATCTCCCCTTAGAGGCTGGATAAACTTCCTATTTCCCCAAAATCTCTGAGGGAAGTGGTGAGAGAAATCTCCAAGGGTATCACAGTGTGTCTGTACCTCAGTAAAGGCATGGTCATAGTGAGAGAATAGGAAGGTATTTTCTCTTTGAATGTCTGCTCAGAGATTTCTTGGGATGAGAGAGAGAAAAAAAGTTGCTGTGATCTAGAACAGAAAACCAGATTGGAGCTGCCTGGGAAGTAGACTCATGGCAATATTCTAGGAAGCCTCTGGTCACTCCTCAGCAGCCACATGAGGCTGTCCCAGCAGAGCTGGGAATATTCCTTCATCTTTCTTTTATTCTACATTCCTTGCTTTAACCATTCTAAGCATACATATTTTTAAATCTCTCTGCTTTTATATCAGCTTATTTTTGGCAAAACTTTCTTGTAAGTGAATACTTGTGTTTTTCTTTCTACTTACTCTGGCAATTGGATTCCTCTTGGAATTATCTTCTCCTTCTCTGCAAGCTGCAGCAAATTTTATCCATTCACGTTTTTGTCTTCTAAAGGTTTTCCATCTTGCCATTCCATTTTCATCCCATTCTTTTACCTTTAACAGAGTTCCAGTACCATACGATCTCAATTTTAAATAAATACAGATAATTATAATTTCCAACAACAAGGAGAAAAGAGATTTTTGTAGACCATATGCTTTTTTACCACGTGCTTTTTCTACATCTGTGAGTCCCAAACTCTATGACTATATATTTTTATTTTAAAAGTACTCATTTGTATGAGATAATCATTGAGATTTAAGTGAATTTCTCTTGAGAGGCTGAGCAGGTTATTACTTGCAGCTGTTTAATATTTAAATATGTTTTCAATCTTCAGGTTCAGAAGTGTCGTAATTGAGTATTTTCCACATGATTTTTTCATTTGTTACATTTTGTTTAATCAGAAAAACAGTTTCTAAAGAAATATATATTACCTCTACATGAAATCCTGTGCTGAAGTCCAAGAATACCTGCAAGAACAATAAAAAAATTGGCATGTAAAAATGCAGGATGAAATGCAGCAAACAAAGCCCAGCTGCAGTCATTGCTATACTGCAGGCCTGGAGCAGGAATTTTTTTTCAAGCCTTTTGCAATAATAGCTTGTCTAGCTGCAAGATTTCCACAAATGAGTTTGTGAAATTCATTTTTTTTCTATATCCAGCACCTCAATTCCTTTATAGTTAAAACCTTCAAAATCCATTCTGTCTTTCAATACAGAACTTTGAGTTGAATGGATATGCCAGAGCAATTTTCAAGCTATACCTTCCTCAAAACAAAGCTTTCACACAAATTTTTGACACCTCAGCTGAAGAGAGAAATGGTTGCAAGAGTTGTTACCAAACACTCTAGGAAACTAGAGAAGTATATATACTAAATAGTTGATTATTTTTCTTTTTTCTTTTTTTCCTTTTTCTTTCTTTTTTCTTTTTCCTATTTATGAAGGCAGCAATAAACCTGGAGTACTTAGTTATGTAATTTAACCAAAAAGAATGAAAATAGTTTTTTGGAACTTCCCAGTGAGATTGGAGAGATTTAATATAAGATGAAATCCCACCTGCAGTTTTCAGGCAGATTATCCTGGAGTGCAGCAGGCTTTGATTTGAGACCCAACTAGGTAACTAATCTTGAGTAAATAAAGGTAGCAGGCTCAGATGCAGCATGTAATTACCTTAAAACTATAATTCAAATGAGAGGAACCTAAGTTTCTTTATTAGCACAATTTAGAAGAAGGCACTGTTTGATTAACTTTATTCCTGAAATAAGGTGTGAAAATGAAATTTTTTGGGTAAATCTACCTTCTTCAGAGCATCTCTTTCAGGGTTAGGATCTGCTTCTGCTGTCTTCAGACAATAAAGGGTGAAGAATGTGGGATTTGCAGGACTCGATGCTTATTTCATTCATCATTGGAAGAAACATATCCAGGTGATTTAAAAATTATAATTGCAGTGTTTCTCTTTTCTCAAGAAATGTTAACAGCTGCAATTATGAGTATTTCACTTCCTTAATATTTCTGATAGCTTTTTGTTTTGGTTTGGGTGGTTTGTTTTATGTCTGATATATCTGTGGGGTTTTATGGTAGGTATACTTGGATAAAATCTGTGACAATCTTTTATCCTATCATTACATCATGGGACTTTCCTCACTTCAAATTTATTGCATTGTACTGGCAATAAATTAGGACACAGAATTTTTTCCACTTACTTCATGTTAAAACAACTTCTTACATGCAAGAGATTAATGAATAGCTGTTTCACCCTCTTTCCTCTCCATCTCTCTCTCTCTCTTTTCCCCAGTTATGTTTATGCTGCAAGAGTTCACCATCTCTCATTTACAAAAACAATGTTTCCAATGATCTGGTTTTGCCCAAAACATTCTCTGAGACTTTGGCCTATAATGAATGCCTTAAGCTGCTTCTCAATGAAGGAGTTCAGACTGTAGGTCTGCCCATTTGATACAAATATATAGTTTAAAAATTTTTGACTATTCACAGAGTAAGGATTTTTTCCTTGTTTGTTTGAGCCAGATATTGACATAAATGGTTAAGATAAGGACTCTGCAGGAGAATCTCTACAATATGTTCATGTTGTGCTAAAAGCATCAGTACATCTTTTAACTTATGTTGAGTTTATGACTGTTTAAATCTTCAGCTTCAGAAGAGGGTTCAAATTCATGTGCAGCCATTCTGTTTCTCAGTTCCTCATCTCAGAGAAGGGACAATATCAGACTGCATGTGAATGGCAAGGTTTGTTCAGCCCAGTTGGAGCAGTCCTATTCTTTTCTAATCCCTCTTGGTGCCTGGGGGAATATGGAAGAGTCAAAGGGGAAGACTACACCCTCATGAGAGAACCTGAGTGATGAGGTCCACCAGAAATAACAATAATTGAACATTTCTTATCAGTCTAATCCACCTCCTTTGGTGAGCACAATGAAATCCTCTCCACCCTTAGACTGAAATCCCTTCTGGCATGCAAACAATTATTTTGACTTGGCAAAGTATGGGTATGCACCTTCCTGTGCAATGTTAGTGAATCTTGTCTGCTGTCTGCATCCTATGGCCTGTCCTGTTACTTAATAGTGAGACTAATTCTACTTAATAGTGAGACCTCACACCCAGCCACATCACTCTCATATTCTGAAAAAACTATCCTGAGTATTTCTGAATATACGGATTATACCTGTAAAGAATTCTATTACTCATGGACATGAATATTCATAACCTCCTGATTCCAGCCTATAGGGAGTTCTGTTTCCAAGCAGTGAAAAATACATGTTTTACCTTAGAATCTCATCCTTTGTTTTGAACACCAGTAATGGGAAGGTCCATTGGTGATGCTGGGAACTATGAATTTAGGCCCTGTAATTTCACAGCTGTCCTGTGATAGCTAAGGAAAACCCCATTTGGTACTTGTTGGTAGTGGAAAAATCTTGAATTCAGAGTCCTTAGCACAGTACATGTTATTATTTGAAAAGGCTGATCTGATGAACTTGGTGGCTGCATTTGGTATGTTTCTCAGTTATGGCTGTGGTATAGGAAGGAAGGCAGGCAGACCAGACAAATTTTCTAGTTCACCAGATACAACTGAAGAATTTTGAAATTACATTTTCCCTACTTGATGCAGGGATAAAGGCTCTTTCACCTCCCCAACTAATGCCTTTTGGGTTCTGCTGATGATTGTCATCAGCAGTTAAAAGTCCCCTCCCTAGCCCAGTTGTCTATTTCTAATAGACAGAAGATACAGTTGTCTATTAGACAGCTAAATAATCTGGGCTATTAGGTCAGAAAAAAACNTTTCACCTCCCCAACTAATGCCTTTTGGGTTCTGCTGATGATTGTCATCAGCAGTTAAAAGTCCCCTCCCTAGCCCAGTTGTCTATTTCTAATAGACAGAAGATACAGTTGTCTATTAGACAGCTAAATAATCTGGGCTATTAGGTCAGAAAAAAACTGGGATGCAAACAGGTTTTTTTTTTCTAGTGCTATTTCCAGCAGATAAGTTCTGTCTCCTAGCAGCTAACCCCAGAACATTTCTAGGTAGTTAAAAAAATTCCCTTTTAAACCCAAATCCAAGTACAGTACTTTCCATAGACACAGGGATAAACAATAATTAAAGCAATAGGAGCCACTGGAATGTGTGGGATGCATCCTGAGGACCTTGAGGTAGCCAAGTTGGTCAGAATAATGCACAGATTTGCTATCCTGTCAGTCTCTGAGAGACTATGAATAAGAGGAAGCTGCAGAGAATCTAGAGTCTGGTTGCATAAGC
>VWZN01009437.1:35683-90878 GCA_013396955.1 Regulus satrapa | reverse complement strand
TAGATAACACATGGGAAAATGTATCCAGACAAAAGTGCATAAGAGATGTGGTAAATTTTAAATTATTGGCTGTCACATGATAGCTGGCAGGAGAAGAGTCATACCTGATCAAACAGGTTATTTCCATAAAACGTGTCTCTGCTAGTATCACAAACAGAACTCCCTTACTCATGAGAATAATGTCTTTGAAGTCACACGAGCAAGGGTTGCAGAATCAGTCCCACCAATGGTGAAACCCATAGTGAAAATTTCAGGGCTGGTAAGTTTCCTTTTTTTGGAAAATGCAGTAGAGTGCTAAAATATGTGTAATTCTATGGTAATTTTATTTGATGCAACTTATTAACAACATACTAACCAGACACAGCATTTAGACAGGTGATTTTCATGAAAGATTAGTTAAGCTGAAAGCCAAAATTCTTTCTCAGAATATAGTAAAACTGGATACATAAATGTATAACTTATTTCATCTTAACAGTTTGTCTGCCACCTTTCTATAAAGCATTGAAAGATGCTATTAAGCAGTACAGGCCATCATGAACATTGCTAGGCAGAAGAAAACACATAACAAGAACAAGGGTTCCCTCTGGGTAGCAAAAGTTCAAATGTTTGATAGCCATCAGAACACAATGGCATTTTTCAGAATAGCTCTTTTCTTTCTGATTCCTCCTCCATCATTCACAATTGTAGCAACAATATACTAAAAGAATGCAAATGGCTACAGAGTTGCTGAGAGAAGCAAAGCAGCAAAATGTCTCTTGAATGGACAGGTCTTAGACATAAAAAGTCAAGCTTTTTGAACTTTGACACACTGGGAGTGTGCATCACCAGGTAACTGAGCAAAAGGAATAGTCACTAGTGCTTCATGAAAATCCAGAAATGTTAGTATGATGTGCAACAGGCCAGTCTCAGACACTTCTATGCTTCTTTGAACAAGCAGAAACTTATCCAAACCATAATTTACTTTTGCCAAGTTTTGCCCTTATTTGCTTGGCAGCTGCTCTATGTTAATTAGTTCTGCTTTACTGATTGCAGAGCTGTCACCTAAAATTAATGGATTGTATTTTCATAATGGTTTTAGGATTTCTCAATCTATAACACAAATCTAATACAAATCTATAACACAAACTTTTTCTTAGGCTATAGCATTTCTAGACAAGTCAGTAATGGGAAGTTAGCAAATATTTATGCATAGTGATACATTGTGTAAAATGTAAAATTGCATGAAAACCACTATAGTAGAAATCCTGCTCTTCTCAATCTTCAGGGCCTTAAACCTCTACCAAATTTCAAGAGGTCAGCACAAATGAGTAAAATTAATCTACACTAAAATCAGATTGCAGGAGCAGCAGGGCACCCATAGCCCTTTTAAGTCCCTTCTGGATAATTTCCATGCCTTGATGAACACATTGAACAACTATGCCACTTGACCACAGCCACAACTTCCCTTTTACAGTGAGAAAAACAAACCCAAAGAACAACACTTTCATCATGCATTCACTTGCTCGGCACATGGCGGCTCAGACACTAGTGCTCGACGGCACAGGAATCCTTTGCAATGTGAAATAATAGGCCAAGTCTTGACTTTCACTTAACTGAGATCACTAAATTTTGTCATTTTTTCCCCTCTTGAATGTAGCTGTAGGATTTGGTCGGCTCTGAAGTGATTTTGCTAATTATTTTAGAAAAAAGAGATTTTAATTTTTTAGAAAAAAGGTATTTCCTCAGCTGATAGAAAAATAAAGACATAGAACCAAATTAGATCCAAACATTAAAATCTTTATAATTATAAGCATTTAAAAAAATAACTGCAACCTTTAAATAGCAGCCACAGAAAGCATTTGCCTGAAAAACCATGCAGTAAACATAGAAAGTCACACCTTGAACACCGACAATCATCAAAAGTCTAAAAATAAACGATTGTCGGTATTTAATGAAAAGTGGCAAATTTCACAAGATATTTGAATAGTTTACATTGTAAAATATAATGGTCTGTTGAGGAAGATGAAATTGGCGTAGTCACAGACTTTACAAATATTGGTTTAAAATCCGACTTACCAACAAAAGGAACAGAAAAGCAGCCGTTCGGTGAGGGAGCCAATCCATGGCATCTGACTTCTCAGAAACAAGTCCAACTGAGTTATGGTTACAAGCCCGTTCCTGTCCCCCTCCCCCCCCACCTCTGGTGACTATTTAAAAAGACACTCTGTATATCTCCTTATACTCAGCCCTTCAAGGTGTCTCTGCCTCCCTCTGAGGGAAGAACTGAAGATGCTGTATAACAGAGTGTCTTTCCCCACCCCAAAATCCTGGGCTGGTCTCGCCTGAAACGCTTGACAACATCATTATTGCTTGCAGGTAAAAGCTGAGACACACCTTAATTCTTATTGCACTGAAACCCTTTGTTGGATACAAAAAGCTACGTTTTAAAAACAGAAGGCAAGCTTTGCTGAGAAGATACCGAGTGATTTATAAATTACTCACAACACAAGGAATTAAAATGGTAACTTATCATTGCTTTGAATGCAACTTCCAGTTTTCTTTTTGCACCCTGTATAATAGAAGAACTTAATGAATATTACCATAACGAATACGGACTTAAGACATTATTCATTTAAATTAGAGGTCCATTTGTTTACTTCCAGGCACAAAGGAGTGAGTTCCAAGCACATTGTTCACAGAACTAAAGCACTTAGACCAGAATGGGGTTGCCGCTAAAGAGGTATCATATTAATTTTTTGGGGAAAAAATAGTGCTTTATTCATGAGGCTGCAAGACTTTCTGAAGCAGAGGAGGAAGATTTTCTGCCTTAACCAACTGTGAAGTCTCCTCATGCCATACCTTTCTCTTCCAATGGGCTGTGCTCTAGCTGACACAGTGGAGAGGGAGAGTGTTAGAGAAACTGGAGAGTGGCTCAGAACAACAGAGGGTGGAGGAGAGAGAGGATGTGCTGCACAACTCTCTTCCGCCCTCATTTTTGATGGCAAGAGCACAATTGTATGGGGGGACAAAGAAATCAAAGAGGATTCCCCACTTTCCTGTCTGCTCTGCAGCACAGGTGTTAAATGCCTCCTTGTGTCTTTGGGACACCTGAACCACCCCTAATGGGCAAAGAAGAGTTAGAGTGACCTTCTGCTCTGTGACTGGGGCTGGGAAGGGGGGGTGCACACTTCATCCCCGAAAGTGCAGTACCACTGGTGTGCTCCTGAGCATGCTGAGCCCTCCATGGTGCTCGGCATTTCCCAGGGCTGCACTTGAGTTAGGAAGAGAGTGCTCAGCACCTCTGGGGCTGCTCAGCCCCTACCAGGGTGAGGTCCATGCTCCTGCTGGGTAAGCAGCTTTGAAGCACACCGCGTCTCCATGCCACTTAGCATGGGTACGTTGCTGTCTTGCTACTGGCTGGGGCTGCCAAAGCCAGTCGTGCATGTCCCCATTTGTCACTCAGCTCTTGGTACCAAGCTCAACATGCCCATCAGTGAGTCAGTGAGGCAGACTGGGACAGGCAATGTTAAATGGATCGTATTTGCATTTTCCCTTTTCTGGGAAATTCTCAACAATCTGAAATTTGCTTTTTGGCTTAAGTAAAAAGTGAATTGTTCTACACATAAAATATGCATATATTTTATATGTACATGTAATTTTTATATTTTATGAACCCAAGTACCTTACTTCAGAACTTTTTCTTAATAATATATTAATAAAAAAGTAAATTTTAAAACATCTTTACTTTTAGATTTTTCAGTTCTTCCATTTGGATGGATTTTTTTGTTTTGTTTTGCTTAATTTGAAACATTATTTTTTTGTATCTTTTTATTCTTTCATACCAGAGTGATAAACAAGAAAGGCTGACAGTATGTATCACTCAAACCATTCCTGAGAATGCTGAAATTCTATTTTGACCACTGGATAAAAGAAGTTATTTCTTGCAACTGCAAAATAGGCATGTTCCTTTACAGACCAACATATCCCTTGCTGAGTAATTTTTTTTTTTATTATAACAGAAGAAAATTTGATCTATGAAAGATGATAAAATGCCTCAAACAACAATAATAGTCTCAGCAGAAGTGAAAACAAAAGTACAAGCTGTTACACTACATCTTTCTTTGTCATACCTCATTATGAAGAGCACACATGGACTTATTAGAAAAGATAAATAAGAACAATTCTTCAGTGGGAAAAAAACTTGTCATGAAAAATCAAATAGGATTTCTAAATAAATGCTCAAAAATAGAATTTGCACGTTTACAGTGTTTACAAAATATTCTTGTTTAAATGAAAATGACTGAAAAATGTACAGTAGTTTGATGGAGCTTGAAGAAGAAATCTTAATCTGCTGACAATTACTCTTTTGGAATATGTGAGTTAATAAAATAGTACTAGTGGCATCATTAGCACCTTACCAAACAATAGAGGAAAGAGCCATTTTGAGAGCACAGATATGGAATTTAAAATATAATTGGCATATAATTAGTTAATTAAAACTTCGCTTTTTATGGATTTTTTTTTTAATCTGAAAATTTGACCAGTCTCCTACTGATATTACAGAAACAGTTAAGAGTCCACAGCCTAGTGACTCCCATTTTCAGATTAGCTGATGCATCTGAGTACTTCTGAAAGCATCATTTTTCTATGGCAATGGTCATGTTACTTTGAAAACACAGTTCTCGAGTCAGTTTTTCAGAATGGGTCTCCAAGATTGCAAAAGCCCAAGCCTGCAGCTGATTTCAAACCTGCTTCATCCCTATTTGATGCAGCCTACTCTCAGACAAGTACATATATATACACACATTTCAGTCAGCTTTCTAAACATTTTAATGGGGAAATATTTGGTCCTGTACCCCTCCTGGCACCAAGTCCCCAATATAACTTATGCCTGCCCCTTTTGGGGGTTTGGAGAAAAGGCTTTTGATCCATGTCAGCAATGAACAATTTCCCCCTCAAGGGTCTTGTATCTACATGTGATAATAATGAACACACACCCTACTACTGCACTGTCAAATTAACCTTCCTGTATGGGAAGGGAAAAACCCCAAAAACAGAAACAATTAAACTTTTCTGCTCTAGCTTTACCCTTTTGATTAAAGGAAGCATATTTACTCAGCAATCACCTGGAGAATCTGTCATACTTAAGTTAACAAAGACCTCCATTCTGAAAGAGAAACCAGAGTAAGCCCTGAACTATCTCCTTTCTGGCAAACTCCCAGGAAATGTGGATTTGAATTATTTTATCAGTATTATATTCAGACCTATATGGAAGGCTTAAAAGGAGAGTTTCTGTAATATGGAGAGAGAGCAAACGGGACATGCCATGCTTTCTATCAAAGCAGTGTGTGATGATGTTAATAAGATTTACCTTGTTTTAACATGAGGAACCCAAGCACAGCAAGATGCAGTGACTTGTCTGAAATAGCAAAGCCAGAGCAGGACTCTGTCTCACCTGGTGCACTTGAAGATAACTTATGAGTGGCATATGGCAATGCAGTCTGATATACCTTATTTTACATTTATGGAGATGAAGGTCCTGGGACTTGTTTGACAGGTAAGGCACACAGACACACTCTGCGATGCTTATCGTGCATTGGTTTCTGTTTCATCATATACTTGTGTTTTGATATATTTTGGGAATCTCACTTAAATATCAGCGGGGCCACAGTTTTTGCTGGGAAAACTTTTATGTAGCATGGGCTTCTCCTGTCAACATTACTTTAGATTGCTAAGCATATATATCAGTCCAAAAGAATTTATTTCATTGTATTATCAATCCATCTGTCTGGGAATGAAATTTAATGTTAAACTTTGTTTTTGACAGGATCATGCCAAAGGCAATTTTCAATTTCCTCAGAATAGATAATTTTTGCAGCCTATTCATTTAGCTTACTGCTGCTAGTGACTGTTGATAATAAGAACCATGATGGTAAAAATGTTGTTTCTGAGTTGCCGAAATTGCGTGGGGCAAACCTAGGAATATAATCAGAAAGACAGCCTTGGAATTAAACTAGATAATTTATATAAGAAAAAGTGTGCAGAAATAAGAATTACTAGAGCAATGCAATCATGAAATTGCTCACTCTAAGATTACGCCTGTCATCTCTGTAAAACCTTTGGATACAACAGCAACAGAAAAATACTTGGATTCATAAGAGCCCTGAGTCAGCCACCTGCTGTTTTTTCAAGCAATTAGCATCTCCTGGCTGCCTTTTTATTCTCCCATTCTGGGGTACAATTTTCCTTTTATTTTTAATGAACAGCTAGTGAGTTTCATCTTCTGCTGAAGCCAAGTTCAGTGGCACAGGGGTTTGCAGTAGGGTCTAGGCTTACATGCAGGATATGGATACCCAAATGAGTTACTGCCACAGCTCCACCTAAATGATGAGTCCCAAGACTGAAAGACAGTCTTGAGATTTCTCTATTATTACAATCATGGGAGTCCTTCCCAGCTCCTGGGCCTGACTGCACAGCCCAGGAACTCTCCAAGACCCATGTCCAAACCATGCTAGTCCCTTAAGTTTTCTTTTAAAGGCAGGTTTGCAGTAACAGAGCACAGACTTCTAGTGCAAAATAGAACATTCACTGGCATAGAAGCATCTGGGAGGTGATATCAGAGAATACATGAGGTGCTGACCAGAGAAGTTCTTCAGAGATCTTGAAGTATCATCTTAGAAAAATCAAGAAAGTATTTGGATAAATATAGCCCTCCGCATCTCTCTCCAACTCCAAAACTATCCTCTGTCATTCATTATTATTCTCTTGAAAAGAAGACCTAACTGAGAAGGTAGAATTCACTTGCTGCTGCAATAGTCCAGGTCTTCCTCATTTTCCTTGCCTCTTAGAGGAAAAGAAGATAAGCAAATTCTTCTTTTCTCATTGAGTTTACTTAGCCTATCTTCAGTGCCTAGAAAGGAAGACCTGAAGGTGGGACAAGAGAAATCAAATAGGCAGCAGCATTCCAGGAGCAGTAAAGATCAAAGAGGTCTTTGCTCAGATTGTGTGTTTAATATGTAGTGGCCAATCTCACAAATTATTCCTTTAAGGATGGGGATGATGATTACCTTAATTTCCTTTTGTAGTTTTCACTGCTGATTGATTACTCCTGTGTTTGGTGTTCAGAAACCAGATGCAGCTGCTCCCACTCCCTCCAGCAAGATCTAAGAATGCTTGGCCTTGGCTTTGTAGCAACCTGGGTCTCCAAAATAGTAGATGCAGTTGTGTAGAAAAGATTTCTGATATTTGTCCAGACTAGATTTTTCTTTTGTTTCTGTTGAAAGAGTATTGGTTTGTGGGGAGTGGGGTCTCCCTTGATCTTATCTCATTCTCATCAGAGAGAGCAGCAGAGTGTGCCAGGATCATTGCTCTGAGCAGGATGCAGGAGTGCTGGAGGTAGGTGAAGGCAATGATTTCCTGGTACAGAGAGAAATTCTGAATGCATCCAACATGAGCATTGGCCTGTTACTTCAAAGTCAAAGACAAGAAATAAGATGTTCAGAAACTCCTGCAGTTTTCACTCAGGTATCACAGAAAGTAATCCTAGAAACTTATGTTTCATATACTGGAAGGTGAACGTCTTGTAATCCTGCTGAGATTAACAAAGTCATAATGAATCCATACCTTCACTGGCTTTGGCCTGTGGTGGTGATTTTAGAATCAATCAATCAGTTTTTTTGGAAGATGTTTAGGTATGAAGCAAAGCATCCTTGGAGCCAGGATCTGAAACCAAACAAGAACCGTACCTGTTGCTTACTAGAGGGAGAAAATGGTCCTAGTACAAGAAAGTTAGACAAGTCAGTGGCAGGACCTGTGTGCTGCTTTGCTTCAGGTTGCTTGTATCTGTGATGCTGTATGTAAGAGTAAAGCTGCCTGTACATTGTTCTGCTTTCTCCTAGCTTGCTAAATAAAGGAATAAAAATAAAACCTTCTGATACAACAGGAGATACAATCTGTTCAATTCAGACAGTAAACAAAGGTCATGTGAGTGCAAAATAAATGGTTTATATTACTTCTTTTAAAACATAATGTTTAAAACATCACTTGCAACATATAATTAACTTCCTTCTTTTTAATAAAAGACATTGATGAACAATTTCATACGAAGACTAGCCAATTTATAAATGTATCTCAGCTGATAACTTGCCTGACTTGCTTTGGGTATGGGTGAAATTGTTGTACTTCCCTGTTCTGTGATGTCTGGACAGCCTTTTGAAGATCTGGACGTAATCCACTGCAAATTTCTGTTTGGGTGTGGGGTTGGAGAAAAAACCACACTCACTATTGAGGAGTAAAGGAAGCACTGCTATTTGTTTGACTTTAGAAGCACTGGAGGGCAATTGGTCTCTGCCCTTAAAACTCATGAAAAAGTAAAAAAACAGTTTTGAAAAAAAAAAAAAAGTGAAGAGCCCCTATATGTTTCTGGAATTCTTTCATAAAACACCTTACTTCATTAAAGATATTGAAAAGTTGTTCTTTTTAGTACCTGTGACATATTGGTGCTAGATAAATAATGAAAGATTGCCAGAACTGAAGATACTGCAATGTTAGTGAAACCTCCATCTGAAACCAGAAACCATCTACTATTTATATTGCAAATATTTTGATATTATTCTATCTTTAATTTTTTATTTCAGTTTTTTGAAGAATTGTGAAAGATAATTAGTGATACCTGATTGCATTTTTTAAATTATGCCAAAATATTATATTTTATCCACAGAAGTTTTAAAAAAAATACCAGGCAATCAGAAAAAAAACCAGTAAAGTACATTCAAGGGAAGTTGAGATTAGTTTGGAGAAGAGTAGGGTGGCTAAAGCAATGTGAATAAATAAAACTCTGGCATAATATTTGAAATATGTTCTATATTTTACTGTCTAGACCAAGTTTTTCAGTGCTTAATGAGTAAAACACTCATATAAATTTGGAAATTTTGCTTTTATTGTCTATCTTGTTTAACTAAAAATAAATTAGAAGCCTCATGAGATGTCCTGCTTACACATAAAGAAAATAACCTCTGTGGACAAAGAACTTAAATCCTAGATTTAAGTGAGAAAGTGCTAAGAAAATAAAGATCTAGGAGGATGGGAACAATATGGAGCTACCCAGGAGTAGTTTTATGACAAACAGAGGCTGAGCTTTAAGCAAGATCTCTAAAAACTCTTACCAACTAACATTTGTGAAGTCACATCCAAGCATCTAAGTAGCATGACATTGAAGCCTGTTGAGCACCACCAGATTAGTGCTGCTAAAATCGGGCCTGCTAATTAGAAAACTGTGTTGGGTAACAGCATCACAGCATCACTTCAAAAGATGATTTAAGCAACCTAATTTCAGCAGTCAGTAAAAAAGTCCAAATAAACACAACAAACCAACAACTAAAAAAACCTTGGCTTGTAAAGCTGAGGCGTGAACCCATATATTTAGGGTAGTTAAAGGTGAATTTGATTTAGATGGTGAAAAATTAGGTATCACTTTCAACAGATTTGGCTTCAGATAAACAAGTAGAACAGCAGAAGCATGTCTGGGCAAAAAGGGCAAAGCTATAAAACTGTGTCTGGAACCCTGCTTCACTCTTCTGGTGTTCCTCCCTCAGCTGACTTGCTAACTCTTTGCACATGATAAGAAGATAACAGAAAGGATAAAGTCTGGGTATAAGCTTGAGAAGTTCAATGTTCATGTCAGGATAGTTTAGATTTTTTAGATGAATATTCACATTTTAAAATAATATATACTTCCAAATTCATGTTCAGGCCCCAAATGAGCTAGGCATGTATGTCTAAACCAACACAAACAAACACCATCTCTAGTATATTATATTTAAAAATTTATGGTTTTGAAACCCTGAACAATATTTTTACTCAGTCTTAATGCTTTCAGTACCCAAAAGCATTACCCAAAAGTAAACGCTTTCAGCATAGTGCTTTCACCCTGCTTCTGATTTCAACTTTTTTCCATTCTTGATGTCAAGAGACATCACATTCCCATTTTGCTTCAAAGTCCTTTCTGCAGGACAACTGTTTTATTTCTGACACTCTGACATGTTTCCTTCCTCGTGAAAACTGCTAAGTAGGATGGGCAGATGAGAGACAGACAGACAGACATGCTCAGTCCAGCTCTCACTGCAGTGGGGCTAGAGGAGGGGTAGCAGCATTTCTGGCTGAATGCTCCTCACAATGCCTTCAAATGTGGTATAAGGAGAGTTATTCCCTCAACCTCCCCTTCTTCCTGGGAAGAAAGGAAGGAGAGATGAGAGGAAGGAAAGCAGTGCCTTTCCTTCTAGCCCTTAGAGCCTCTAATTAATGGGTATGCCTGACACTGATTAGAGAAGTCCCAGTGCAGACTTTATATAGCAACGATCAGGTATTTGTAGATGTACTGCAGGGCATGGTCAGCAATCTTCATCTGCTGCCTTTGCTGAGGTTCAGGGAGAATTTGGGCTTCCACAGCACTAACAAACCAGCTGTCAGAACATTACTGGGAGTGTGATCTTTTCTCTTTTCAACTGACTACATAGTCCAGGTATGTGAGCTACAAGCAGAGCATGCAGTTTCTTGTCTAATCTGACTGCTCATGCAGTGATTGCTGTGTGAATTGCATGACTAATAGCACAGAGATATTCTGAATCCAGCCTTATTCAAGTATGAACTGGGTCCCCGAAGTGGTAGCCATTTGCTTGGATGTTTTTTACCATCTTAGTTATGACATTGATAGTGACATCAGGTGCTGCCCTGCCCCTCCAAATTATTTTGGTGCATGGACATGAGTGTCTTTTTTTGAAGCCATATTTTCATGGTGTAACTTGTAACTGGGTGTTAGGGATCAATGAGAAAGTAGAAGTCATAGGGTTTAGTGATCATCATTACAGTATTGCCATTGGCAACAGTAGCCAGTAAGATTAAAATCACCTCTCTAACATAGTGCTTTATTAAAAATTAGTAATTAAACATGAAAATCACTAACTAAATTTTTTTTTTAAGATGTCAGATTTTTTATTAATTTTTCTGTGTGAAAAAGCCAATGACCAGGATTAAGACTTGGAATATGTATTTAAATATTTTCCATAATGTAATACTTCTGTTTTACATTTTATTTACATAACATGTTATGCACCAACTTCTTTAGTGTGGTGGCATTGTTTTTTTCTGGTTTTATATGAACACTACTAATGTTGGCATCTGAACTCTTTTTATGTTTCAGACAAAGCCTGTAGAACATTATGTCTGGCTGAGGATCTTTGTATTTTCTATTCTTTCATATAAACTTGTGAGAAGATGTCTTAATAAAAATATTTGTGTCATTTTAATGACATAAAAATGCATCACACCACTAACCGTAGATATCAGACCACAGTTCCCTTTAACTTAACAGCTTGAGTCTGAGAGTGGCCAACAGCAATTCCTTGGTATAATGGCCAAGTTCAGAAAGGAATTCATGAAAGAGGGTCATTGGTGTTTAGGAACTTCACGAGCTGGAGATTGCATCTGTACAGCTATACCTAACAGAATTTGAAGCACCTTTCTTCATTAACTGAACACTTTTTTAACCACCAAAACACCCTGTGGCAGTGAGGTCCTCATATTTAGCTAGGTGCAATGTGAAAAAGTTCTTCCTTCTGTTGTTTTAAACATGAAGACTGATAATTTCACTGAATGCACTCTGTTATGAGAGTAATACGTAGCTGTTCATTAGTCACCTTCTCCAGGTTATTTACTGGTATCTTACTGAATGATTTGGCCTTACACAACAAAATAAAGCACATACCTTCTAAGAATGACAACTTAACTTCTCTTTTAATCAAGAGTAAGCCTTCCCTGTAAATAACCATCATTATGTACCATTAAGGATTAATGTGGTGCGTTGCTGGAAATAAAGATCAGCTTGTTTTATCTCTCCAGTTGTTTTGGATTCTGTCTTTCATCTCTGAGAAGTGACTGACCCAGACATTATTGAATTAATGGGAATGGATGTCCTTGAGTTTCCTGAACTTTGGAATAAGTGTCATGAGGGGAAATCTGTTTCTGTAGGTGAAAACAGTTTCCCCATAGATAGTACAGCAAAAAGCATCCCTGCAGGAGGTTTTGAATCCAGATCCATGAAGCTGTAGTCTTAAATTATGTGAATCAGGCTTTTAATTTATTTTCTTGACAGAGGTATTTTTGAACACCCGTCTAGTTTGTTAGACCTTGCAAACTCTCTGCTGAAGAGCAGATGGTGGAGATTTCTCACATCTCTAAATCCAATAAATAAATCCCTCAGGGCCTAAAGGAGCTCACCTGAGGCTGGAGAAGCATTTAATAAGCTGTCTATTATTTCCCATACTTATCATACCTGCTGTGTGGACCAACTTTCCCTTACCTCCCCCCAAGGCCTAGGTTCATGTCAGCTGCCTAAGTTAAGCATCACAAATGCTTCTATTATCGATAGAGATTCACCTGCTCCAGACAGCTCAAAGATGAGCCTCCAGAGATGGCTCTTTCCAACTCTCAAGAAAGTTGAGACTGTGCTTCTACCATCACAGTCTGTGGTGCCATTGTTGGGCAGGTACTTAATTAGCCCAAGTTCCAAACTCTGCATGAGCTGAAGATGATGTGACCAACTCTTCTGCTGGTCACTTGATGATGGGAAGCTCACGTTGTGTTACTCCATTGTTCCTCTGTCAGCTTCTGTTGCAATCTGGCCCATGGACATCTCAGACAAGTTTCTGAAGAATATCTAGACTGGGTTGGGTGTCTATTACAAGCCTAATTAAAAGGAAGCAATTACTGGGATTACATGTACAACCAAGATTCTGTACAAGCAAATACCCACTTCGGTATTTATTGATGCATCATTTAAAATATACTTCTTACAAAAATATTTGTCTATTAATTTGCCTTAATTGTGTATACAATGCAGAGATTCTGATTTCTTATTAAGTTCTTCATTTTATCCAGATCTGTTTCCTTTTGAATCTTATGAGACTAATTGTCTGGTTTGGTCACCATCACATTGAGAAAAGACTTTGCTCCTCTGAAAAGTTTTAGATCCTACTGCTCTCCAGTTTAATTAACACATATTTTACTACACTTGTGAAAGCCCTCTGCTTTCTGTTGTTTACTCACAGTTTTCACAGACGCCACAGCTCCCAATGCCCATGATGATGACAGTGAGCATCTGAGCAGATGAGCATCTGCCTCTGAGCATGGAAGGAGAAGATGCCAAGTGATCATTCATCCTGTGCAAGATATCTAAAGGACATATGAAAATTTTAAAGTCATGCTTAGTTTAAATAACTTGCAACCATTCTAAGAATATGAGAAAATCTAGGGAAATAGGTATTCTCCATGTTGACTAATCCAGTTTTGGGGGTTTTTTGGTTGGTTGGATGGTTGGTTGGTTGGTTGGTTGGTTGGTTGGTTGGTTGGTTGGTTGGGGGTTTTTTGCTATTTCCCACCTTCTGGTGGTCTTTGTGGGAAAATTGTCTCTAGAAAACCCTTTAAAACCAGCAGATACAGATTTTTCTCATTTTGTTTGCATGGCATTTTGGCTAAAATGTTTCAGACCTGAGCCATACAAGTCTAAAAGTTTTTTTTCTGCTAGCACCTGATACACACCCCCAGTGGCAGTGCAAATTTGGAGTCCTTGTGGAGACTGGTACCAAGCCCTGTGGCATCTTAGGGGGTGTCTCAGAAGTGTCCCTCAGGGCAGACCTTGTCAGTGTGGTAGATCCTCCCCTGGTACTTGCACTGGTGATTTTTTTTCTCCAGACCTCCTCCCTTCCTAGCTGCCAGCTTCCTCTTCTAGTGTCATTGCAGAGGAGAGATCCCTTACTGCTATGGAAGATACAGGTGCTATCTGTGATCATTAGGTATATCTAATCCATGCACAAAACATGACAGTGTACTTGAACACACTTTCAGAAATTAATCAGTATGGTGGGGATGTATAAACACCTTGCATCTGCCAAAAGGTATTGAGGTACCTATGCAACTTCAGACATAATTATCTGCTAATTCACTGAATTCACAGTCATCCCCTCCTTGCCTTTCCTTTGCATTTGTTTCTCAGCTAGGGATGTTCTGAACTTTGACCTTGAGAGAAAGCCGCCTCTTGTAGCAAGTTTAGAACACACAACCCTCCTACATGCCATCTCTGAGTTTCCAGGACACTTTGAAACCATTTGGGTTTATTTTACACAACGAAAAAGGATGGGAAGGTGAGACCAACAGATAAAAGCAAGTATTAAGAATAAGTATTCAAATATTTGATTTCACACTAGTGTTTAGTTCTGTAAAAAGTAAATCATTACCAGCAGTTTATACCTTTATGAGTCTGATGCAGAAATAATGTTGTCAGTAGAAACAAAGATTAAACACTAAAAATGTCTCAATCACTGTTAAATATAAAACTAATGCCTCAACAATAACAGCAACAACAACAAAACCAACAAAAAACAAAAGAGAAGAAAGAAGCATTGTCATGATATTAGCAAGTTATACAGTTGGTTTCACAAGATATGACAGTGCACACGTAATTAGACAAGGAATGAGAGTGGTAAAAATGGAGAGGTGTGGCTTTATATTGCACTGAGTACTGGCACACACCTAAGAAAACAACCAGTCACTCAGGAAGCTGAGTGATAAACAGTTTCTGTACCCCATATTCAAGGTGACAATCTGAACTCCATCAAGGCAGAGTGCTTCATCCACTGAAGAGTGATTCAGCTGTGTAGCTGAAAGGCAGGGGTCTTCCAAACTAACTTTGGAAAGGTGTGTGAAACCTAAACCTACTTCAATCAAGTATTGACTTCAAGTTGACTGGGAGAGTGTCACTACAGAAAGTAACACAGAGGGTACTGTGTGTTCTGCAAGGATAGGAAACTCTGCTAACCATATATATCATTCCTGTCCTCCCACCTTTGGACTATGACCTGACTGTAACTGTGTCTGTCTTTTTTTATTAATTAATAACAAGCATCTTATCACAATATGGTTTGACTTGAAAGGGACCTTAAAGGTTGTCTAGTTCTACTTTCCTTGCCGTGCATAGAAAACTTTCCATGAGAACAGGTTGCTCAAAGCCTTATCTAGCCTGGCCCTGAGCACTTCCTGGGATGGGGTATCCAAAAGTTCTCTGGGCAACCTGTTCTAGTTCCTCAGCACCCTCACAGTAGAAAAAAAGCAACAATGTACCCTCTTTCAGTTTAAAGCCATTCCCTTTAGTCCTATCACTACATGCCCTTGTAAAAAGTCCCTCTCTAACTCTCTTTCAGGTCCCCTTCAGGCACTGAAAGGCTCCTAAAAGTCATCTCTTGGAGCCTTCCCCTCTGCAGACTGAACAATTCCCACTCTCTCTGTCTTCATGGGAGAGGTGTTCCAGCCCTCTGATCACATTCATGGCCCTCCTCTAGACTTTCTCCAATGGATCCACACCCTTCTTATGCTGAGGGCCCCAGAGCTGGATGTAACACTCCAGGTGGTGTCTCACAAGAGCAGGCAGAGGGGCAGAATCATCTCCTTTGACCTGCTGGCCATACTGCTTTTAATCCAGTTCAGGTTCTGGTTGGGCTGCAAGTGTACATTGCTGGTTCATGTTGAACTTATCAACTAACAGCCTCAGGTCCTTCTCCTCAGGGCTGCTTTTAATCCATTCTTTGCCAAGCCTGTATTTGCACTTGGAATTGCCCTGATCAGGATCCTTTCACTTTGCAGTACCTTGCACTTTGCATTGTTGCACATGGGCCCACCACTCAAGCCTGTCCATGCCCCTCTGAATGGCATCTCTTCCCTTTGTAGACTGCACCATCCAGCCTGGCATCAGCAGCAAACTTGCTGAAGGTGCACTTGGTCCCACTGCCCATGACACTGACAAAGATGTTAAACAGTGCTATTCCCATTTTCAACTCTAAGTAATGCCACTCATCAGTGGTCTCCACACAAATGTTAAGACACAGCTGACCACAATTTTTTCATTTTTGATCATTCAGTGTATTCATTATTGGCTAACCAACTGACCATCTATCAAATTCATGTCTCTCCAGTTTAGAGACAAGGATGTTGTGCCAGAAGCTACCAAATGCTTTGCACAGGTCCATGTGGGTTACATCAGTTGCTCTTCCCTTATCCACCAAGTTTGTAAACCTGATGTAGAAGGCTACCAGATTTGTCAGGCACGATTTACCCTTAGTGAAGCCATGTTGACTGTTATAAATAATTTTATTTTTCATTTCCCTCATCATTTCCATCACCACATTTCCGTTCTCCACATAGAGCATCTGGTCCATGGTCTTGCTGGACACTAAGGTAAGACTTACTGATCTGTAGTTCCTTAGGTCTTTCTTGTTCACATTTTAAAAAATTTGGGTTATGTTTCCCCTTTTTCTGTAGGTGACAGCTTCACTAGACTGCCAGAACATCTCAAATATGATGGATAATGACTTAGCCACTTCTTCGTCCAGTTCCCGCAGGACTTGGGGATGTATCTTATCAGGTCTTATGGATTTCTACACCTTCAGTTTCCTTAGTTGTTCTTGAACCTGATCTTCTCCTACAGGTGGCAGTTCTTTTCTCAGTTCTCAGTTCAATTTTCTCAGTTCCTCCTTTTACTTTCAGTGATTTGGGTGTGGATGGAACACTTGCTGAGGAAGATTGCAACCAAAAGTCCTTGAGTACACCTGTCTTCTTCATATCTCAGATCTCTCATTTCATTCTTGAGAGGACCCACATTTTTGCCTCATTTTTCTTTTATCACTGATTCACCTATATAAGGTTTTGTTGTTCCTCTTTATGTCCCTGGCCAGATTAATTATCTCAGGAATTTAGCTTTCCTAACCTGATCTCTGGCTGCTGGGACAATTTTTCTGTATTCCTCCAAGATTACCTCTCTGTGCTTCCATCCACTATAGACTTCCTTTTTTTGTTTGAGTTGGTCCAGGGGCTCCTTGTTCATCTACACAGGCTTTCTGGTGCTCTTGTCTGACTTCCTTTTCATTGGAATGCATAATTTGTGAGCAAAGAGGAGGTTATCCTTGAATATTAACCATTGCTCTGAAGCCTTTCTTCCCTCCGGCACTTGATTCTCTGGTGCTCTATGAAGCAGATGACTGAAGAGGCCAAAATCTGCCTGAAGGCCAAGATAGGGAACTTGCTTTGCACCCCCCTCACTGCTATGAGAATCTCAAATGACACCAATTCTTGTCTGCCCCAGAACTTCACATTCCCTACAAGCTCCTCTCTGTTTGTAGAACAAGGTTCAGCACAGCACCTCTTTTTGTTACCTCCTTTGTCACTTGGAGAAGGAATTCTCAACTGGCGCCATTCCAGGACCCTCCTGAATTGCTGTGTTGTCCCACCAACACATATCCTGGCAGCTGAAGTCTCTCCATGAGCACCAGGGTTTGTGAATGTAAGTCTGCTTCTATCTATCCATAGAGTGTCTCATCTTCCAATCTTCCTGGTCCCATGGTCTGCAGACCCCCACTACAAAACCACCTGTCCCTGCTCTCCTTTTAGTCCTGACCATTAAGCTTTTGATTGGCTCTTCATTCACCCCAAGCAGAGCTCCATGCACTCCAACTGGTCACTGACTTAGAGTGCAACACCACCTCCTTCTCTTCCCTGCTTGTCCTTGCTAAAGAGCCTGAATTCTTCCCTTGCAACACTCCAATCAGAGGAGCCATCTCACCACACCTCTGGTCTCCATGATGCCAATAAGATCATGACCTGGAGACATGTGCACATCTCTAGCTCCTTCTTTTAATTCTTTGTAGAAGAGAGAATTTGGGTTTAGTCATGTTCATAAAAAACACAGTGTTGCATATTTATTTTATAATAGTATCAATATTATTAATAATTATAATAACAGTGGGAAATCATAGAATTACAACAACCTGAGTTGGAAGGGTTCCACAAGGATCATTGAATCTGACTTCTGGCCCTTGAAACATGAAAATTTTTGTGTTGTGTGCTAAAGAATCTTTCTTTAAAATAATTTTTCTTCCTGTCCAAGTAATTGCTCAGATATTTGAAAGGATTTGAAATTGCTGAGACTTGAAAGGAACAGCAAACAAAACCAGAAATTAAAAGTATCTATTAAAAACCCCTGTCAGAATAAAGGAATGCTGAATATATTGGATAAAGGGAGTAGGTGTCTATAATAATCTTTTAGTAGAACTTTGTGTATTATGAATGCTATTGGTTCTCTCCTTGGGAAACACATGATCATCTAAAATAAGTTAATAGTCTTTTCCTTAACAGCTGTCAAAAATACTAAAAGAAGGGTCATAAGTCAACCTCACTCTGCTGGTAAAACTGGATTTGAAAGACAGTGACACAGTTGGTAGCTTGGTATGGAAATTGCTAAGGAAGCAAAAATCAGACTGTCATTCTCTTTAATAAACACAGCTCTTTCCACCTATACCAAATCCACAGATTAGAGGGGGGAACAATATTTCTAAGAATTCTGTTAAAATTCAGCCATGATTTATCATGAATAAGAAGGCAATACTTCAGAAAGAAACTCTACTAAACCCACCAGCTCCCACTATGGGGACTACATTGTTCTTTGCTGCTGATCACCAGAAATGGCTGGAAAATCTTATCTGATGAATTTATTACTCTTGGCATGATCTTGGAGTATCTCATTTTATGGAAAATATTAACATTTTACCATAAAGTTTAAATGGTTTTAAGAAAGGTAATCAACACCTTCAAATTTTTCTAAATCACATTGAATTTTATTCCTTACTTCAGAAAAGTATGCAGGCCATGCTCAACCAGTTTTTTAGTAGGAGGAAGCTATCTGGAAAGGTTTGAGGAATCTGCAAATAAGTAATTTGTAGTGGGGGATGTGAGCTGAGTTTGCACTTGAAACTTTCCTGTATTAGAAAAGCACCACTTTCATGAAAGGTGGCTGGCTAGTTAAAAAAGGTGGCATGGATAGTGTCTCTGCACAGACATAGAATACAAAACTAGAGAGCTGGACCACCAACACCAATGGAAGAAATTGCTGAATCCCAGTTTTCACTCTCAATTGTGATTTTCCAGATGCTTTGTCCTGCCCCAGCTGGTGCGAACTGTGGTTGTTCAGAGAGCAGGATGAATGAATCCTCTCTCTGTACTGGTCACTGTCGCCTTTCATTAACCTACCACACCAATTTCCTCACAAGCACCTTTCCTTTAGGGTGTGGTTTTAAGAGCAGTGGCTGGTGCAATAATCTCCTTCTCCTGTCGGCCTGCTGAGTTAGCTTGCTGCATCAGAGGAAGCAGTTCATAATTTTAAGGCTAGAGGGGACCATTACAATAATTTTACTTGCCATGCATTAGAAACAAAGTACATAATTCAGAATATATCTAGTCCTGATGCAAGGCTTTTGCATGCTGGGGATTCCACTGCTCCCCATGGTTATTTGTTTAAAGTTTATTTTACTTCCATCTGAAACATTGGCACTGCATTTAGAACTTGTGTTTTTCTAGTATACGGATTTCAGCTTTGGATTCTTGCTTTGTTTACTGAAGTTAGACAGTCGTCTAGTGACCAAATTTTATACTCATGTACATAACTGTGGCCCCTGAAAATATCTATGGACATTTCTGCCCCCAGTCACAAGTTGTAATACCAACAACAGGCACAACTTGCTGTTCCTCCTGGAAGTCATGAGCTGCGAGATATTTTCCTCAGTCTCTGTTTGCTAAAGCCATCTCCATCTTTTAATCAAGAGCTCCCAGATTTCCTTGTCTTTGCATCTAAAATATGCAATTAGATTTAAATACATAGATGGCTGATTACATGCCACCAACAACAGACTTTGAGAGGAGAGAAGCAAAAGAGGCAGTCAACAGTCATTCAAAAACTCTTTGTAAATGGTAATTGATGTAAGTGACAAAGAGTGATTGATGAGGGGATGTTAGGTTTAGTATCCAAACACTCCTATGGTATTCCCTTTCTATTCACCATAAATCCCTTGAATCAGGCCATAGTGTGCTTTGCTCACCCTTCTCCTTTCCTCATGTAGTCAACCCTTCACTGGAAAGGTGATCCCTCAGAGAAGCTAATTCTCCCAGAAGGTGGTAACCAGAAAGGCAGTATGCATATCTGAGGAGGAGTAGGGGCAGTAGTTTTTTTGTTTCCTTCTCCCCCCTAAACTGAATCCATCAGTAAGACTGGAAACTCCAGCTGTAGAAGCATAACATTTATGTCTAAAGAGGAAAGGAGCTGAGAAAGCCTAAACCATTCCCAAAATAATTTGGATAAAATGTCTTGGAGCAGTTGAGGATAGCAATAAGTAAAATAAACCTGATTATTTCTGTAAGAAAAAGATATTGTGTCAGTATAGATATGCCTTTCTTCTTTGCAGAAGGGAATGCACATTTTTTAAATACAAATTTTGTGTAATGTGCTTTCCAGGATAGAAAAGGAAATGAAGATGGAATAAAATGTTGGGATTTCCCTGGCTAGTCTGGATAACTCTTTAGCATATTTAACTTTAAACACTTGGGTAAAGCAAATAAGAGCGCTGCCTCCCTGGGCAGCCACTGGAGAGGAAGTCTCCTGTAGATGATGAATCAGAGCGTCCAAATTCTCAGTTGCTTGCTGGAGGTACTTATCTCCTCCCAGTGACTACAGAGGGAGCACAGGGTGACGACATTCATCAAGACAGACCATCAGTTGAAGACCTGCTGTGAGTTAGTTTACTTTCCATCCCTCTGAAGAAATGCACCATACATGTATTTCTCCACTTACAGAAGTTATTCCACATGGTGTAATTACAGAAACAATGTTGTATGACTTAGGTGAGCTTCACAGCAGATCTACTTCTAAACTTTGCTTTCTTGGTGAATTCTTCATTCTAAATGAATTCTTCAGCAGCTTGGGCAGTCACATTGCAGCATCAGATTTCTGTTTTGGCTAAATTCAAAGCAAATACACAAAGGAATGAACCACTCTTAAGAAGTTTTCAGTACAGGCTGTTTACATACAGTATTAGCTGCAAATTGTTTGCCTAGTCATCTGCAAAACTTTGTAGACACAGCACAGAGCTACAGCTGCTGCCTAAAAGAGCAGAAGATTCTGTAGTTAGGGTTCCCTATCCCTATCCTGTTACCCTTCCCCTATGACACAGGGTCAGACATTTACTCATGATTCATCTTCAGAGCTCACACTATCCATGAAATAGAAAACATTGTCCTTTTGTAGAGCAGTTGTTAAAAGTAATACTGGAGTCAAGCACCATTAGGGTGCAGTCTGGTCAGGTACAAGATCAGTTGCTCATTCCTTAAATAATTTTCAATCAAAAGTTTTGCTTGGTGAACACAAATTTTCAAGAAGTTTTTACAATTGCAGAAGTTCTTACTCCTTTTCAGCTTCTTTCATCTTTCACTTCAGCACTTTATAGGTCTAATTTATCAAGCAGGACATGTACATTTCCAGAGATCAATGAATACCACTCATTCCATCAGGCTCATGCTTCACAGTCCTTTCAGTGCCTTCAACACATGATCGTTTCAGAGCTTTGACAGCTGACTGGCAAGAAGCCTCAAGGCTTCTTTGCTGTGTTTAGTTATGCTACCAGCCCTCTTCTGCATACCTTGCAAAACAAGTTCTGGTGTCTATGCTGCAGCTGAATTTACAAGAAATTCAACAGAGGTCTGAGAAGGCAGAAGAAAACCTATCCTGTCATTTGCAGATTACACATTCAGCCAACAAGGAGGCATTCATGCCTCTTAAACTTGGAAATTACCCATACAGGCCACAGCGATGACAGCTGAAAGTTTTCTGGCTTAGAAACCATATGTGAGTTGAAATATGCTGATTTTGAGCATGCTTTGGGAAATGGACAAGAGAAGGATGAATCATCCCTGAGAGCCGGCATAATACAAACTGCCCTGGCTGGTGTCAGCAGTAGTCACTGAGCCTGAGGGACACCTGAGCTCCTTGGTGAGGGGAAAGGAGCCTGCACAGCAATTCTGCAGTGGTATGTAAGGCAGAGGAAGTTTGAAAGAGTTGTGCCTGCAATTCCTGCATGTCTGGTTGCCACAGCTCCGTCTCTCACAAGGTTATGTCAGTAGTCTGCAGACACCCTGAAGATACACAGGTGACTGAGGGCATGACATTGCACTGGATTCCTCTGTTGGGAATATTATCTTCCCCAGGTGCTGCACAGCAGACTTCCTTTGGGTTGCATTGTGGCTTCATATGGTAAGAGTTAGAGCACTGTTTCCATCTGCAAAACACAATCCTGCCTTTCCTCCCCCTGCAAGGAGTCCCATGCAGCCAGAGGAACAAGTCGGGCTTGTATGTTGCATATATATTAGCCTTTGAACTGAACTCTACCTGCAGTTACTCCTCTGCGAGTTAGTCTTGCCCTTCACTGAAACTAGTTGGGAAGTTTCATTGCTGATGCAGAGGAAAGATGACAGTTCCAAGAGAAATTTCCCAGTACAACAGCAAAAAAGGCCAAGTGAAAGAATTTTTTATTAGTGTAATCAGTAAGTCACCCTTGCTTTCTGAAGACAAACATATTCAAAAAAGAAATTCTTAGCATATTTCTATAATAAGGTATTCATTGATAAGAACTGAGCTACAGCTTTAAGTAATGCATTCTATTTTAAAGTCTAAGGAAGCTTAAAAAGCATTTATCAGGTTTATTTACCTCGTAATTTTAAATAAATTTTTAAAAAAGTATCAAGCCTTTTCTGCAAAAGAGAGATACTTTTTTTTCTTCAGTTTTTGGGAAATATAAAATAACAATATAAAAAGACAAACAAATGAGTCTGTGAGTTCCACTGTGAAAATTGTGATTTTACTTCTTTTCCCTAAAGCAAAGGCTTTTAAGATAGTTTCTGAAACAAATATTTGCAAAAAAAATATTTTGCAGAGAAAGATGAACTACCAATAAGTTGGGCTGAGAAGAGCAGAGGAAGCCTGTGAAGTGAGAAACAAGAGTTCATGTAGAAACTTAGTTTTAATAAGATCAAGTTTTGCCCTGCTGTGTTTGGAAACTATCTGGAAGAGCCTGTTGCCTTCCACAAAGAACAAACACAGCTAAAATTACTAACGCAATGACTCTACTTAGCAAACAACTTAATACCTGAAGACTTTCTAACTGGGTGTGGAGGTGTAATTTGCTCTTTTGGATATTTCTGCTTGGATGGGAGCCAGTGTAAACTCCCAAGCTAAGTCATCCTGATTTAAGAGCCATTTTCTGAAGCTCTCAGTTCCCATGAAAGCCTAATATCTTTTTAATACTGGAGATTCAGATACAACCGAAGCACTTCCTATGGAGGTTTTCTCCAAGTCCATAACAGTAGAAGAGCAGACATGCTTTTGAACACAGAAATAAATATGAAATACACATTGTTACTTCTAGATTAATAAAAGGAAATAGTTACAAATTGACAATATCTGTTTATATGTATTAAATAATCAAGCACACGCACCTGCATTAAAAATATTTATTTTTATGTGAAGGTTACATTGTATTTGTAGTATCTTTTCACATAAGATGCTATTTATAATTTTAACAGGAAAAAATTTTTGTGATGAATTCCAGCTGCTTCCACATTGTCAGAAAAATATTGTGAATATTTTTTGTTGATGCATCAAGCAGGTGTAAAGGTAAAGCTTCCTATTTGTGACTAAGAGATCATGTACATTTCTGTTTATCATTTTTAAAAACAGCCTTGGACATATTTTTTACCTGTGAATGCTGGAAAAGCTTCATTGTGCGATTGTGTTGACTTTTTTTTTCCAATAAATCAGATTAACTTCCACTCATTTGGTTCAAATCCAAAACACATGCCCATGAAGCCCCATACCAGCCACCATGAAGAAAATTAACTCCACCCCAGCTATATCATATACAGTGGCAGAATTTCATCTGGCAAGTAAAACAGGCAAAAAACTTTAAATTAATTTAAAAATACAAAGATCTGAATCAATTTTTGGAAAGGCTTTTTAGCAACTAATTAGATGAATTGTCATATCACTCAGCTAGATCTGAAAGGTCTGTAAAGAGTTTATGGCTTATCTAGTCATAGTCTCAGTGAAAGCTCAAGGTAGAAATAAAACAGATTTCTGAAAGCGTGGTTCTTTAGTGAGAAGGGAGCAGAAGGAGAAGTAAAGAGCTAGGTTTCCTCCCTTCTTTGTGTGGCAGTCACCAGGCAAGAGTGGACACAGAGGCAGGACATGGACAAGCTGCCCCTGCAGAAAAGGATTACAGAGGAAGGATTTTGTTCTAGCGATTGACCCAGATGTGTCTGGGCACAGCTCAGTCTATACTCCCTGCTACACTCAGGGCTCTTCTACAAGTCTAAGCTTATTTCAGAAGCAGAAGGAAGTCACAGCCTCATTTCCACTCAGCTTAATTTTGCTCTTTGTTATTTACAATATTTTCTCCTTGAAAGAATTATTTTTATCAGGATGATTACTAAGAATGGCAGGTCAGTAACATTTGCCATCAGCTGAGGTAATGCCTCTCAGCTACTCCAGTTTTCTTTGCTACACATTCTGACATGTTGTCTTCAAATTTCAGTCTCCAAGCACGTCTGGAGGGCAAAGTGGCCGAGGTAAAAACAAAACCACAGGTATAATACTGACACTCGTGCAACCACATGAGGGATGAGCTAATTCTGCCTTGGCAGAATTCTACCTTGACTGGGGCCAGGGGTAAGGCAGTGGATCTCTGACAGCTGTATTTCTGCCAGAGAGAACTGATAAAGAAAATTTTGGAGTGAGATCCTGCATCAGAAACTTCCCAGCACAAATAGCAGGCCACCAGCACCAGTGTAATTTAATCTGTGCTAATACTGCAGATATTATAGGAGAAAAGCACATTTGATGGCAACTGCCCTTACTTTACTGAGGTTATATACACATTTTTACAGAGCTGATGGTTAAAGTCTTCATGACTTATCTGTTAACACAAGGAATGTTTGTGGTAGGAACTAAGAATTATGAAGGTAAATTGCAATCCTAAAATTCAGCAGAAAACCCCCCTTTTGAAGTATTGCCCTGTAGGACTAGCTTAGACAAGTTTGGTCAGGTTTGGGGAGTGTAAGAAAATGGAGAAGCTGAAAATGTGGTGAATCTCCGTTCTGACATGACAGAAAAGGCATTTTACTCATCTCATCACTGAGAGACGTAAGACTGAGCAAGACAGTCAAACAGTCAAACCCTTGAAAGGATTTTGATACGAAAAAAACTGACAAGCAGGTAAGCTAAGTATTATTCATACTATTTCAACACTTTTAAAGATGTTTTCTCCTAAGCGCTTTTTTTTTTCCTAGTAAAATAGTATGTCCTTTATGGAGCTGGATGGCTGTTGGGTGCCTCTGAGAGAGCAGCACACTGGAAGAGGTATAGGGAATCCAGGCCACTCTCTTCAGCTATCAGGTTTCTGGACCAGAAACCCAAAAAAACAGAACACTGGTCTCAAGGCTTCTGCTCCCGGAACCTGATAACCAAAAGCCTGTGCTATAGCAGGGAGAAAGTCCTGTCAGACTGGAAAATATGCTTTGCATACCAGAAAATGGCTAAGAAGAACTAGAGGGTAGTTTGCAACATTTAGGTGTAGTTGTTACTAAGGAACGATGTAAATTCTTCCAGGAGGAAGCACAAGGGAATGTGCCCACATATTGCTTTACCTTGACGTAGCAATGCCATCCTGCATGAGGTGGTTTGCCCTGCTTAACCAAGTGTGAAAGGCTGGACTAATTCTCTCTGAAAAGTCTTTATTATTATTTTTTTTTTCCTGAGTAGATGGTGATGAAGTAAAGCTTGTCTTCCCCTGGGACAGAGTGGAATTCCCTCTGGCTGTCCCATGGACTTTGCAACCGTGATCTGTAACCTTCCTCTGCTTTTTCTGATATGAGTCTAGCAAAAAAAAAGGTTTATTCCATGATCTTTAAGCTTAATGGGACCTTTCCCCCTTGATTTCAGTATGATCTCAAGTGTTTGTTACTAAAGGTATTTTTAATAAATTTGTTTATGTAAAAATGGTTGATTCATGCCTCTGTATGTATAGGGACATACATATGGGTGGATGAAACCCTTATCTCTTCTTTTTCTATAACCAGTCATTCTACACAGACATAGGTAGTAACTACAAGGAATAAAGAGGAGGAAAAAAACACAGGAAAAATAAACAAAGCCTCTTGGAGACAAATGAAGTTCCTACAGTGTTAATTTCACATTATAAAGACAGTTTTAAAGTGTGCAGAGAAGAAAAAACTTCTGCTCCTTTTACAGTGCCTGTGTTATGTAACATAACCTTTGCAAAACAAAGAATCAGGCAAAAATATTCCAAATCCGTAATTTCTTCTGTGCAATGCTTACAGTAATTAATGAAGACTATTAGCATGAAATACTGAAAGAAATCTAAGGGAAAAAAAAATGTTCTTTTAAAAGTTTTAAAGCTCAAGTTAAAAACATGGGAAATACCTGGACCAACTTCTAGCACACAGCATACTCCCAGTTATATGTGTTAAGAGGTCATATGCGGCACTTCTGTTAAACTAACACTTATAATTTCATGATTGTATTCCAGGGTTTTGTATGCATTGAAGACTGTATATAGGTTTAGCCAGGATGCTGCCACCTTCAGGAATTAAGTTTTGTATAAATTTAAGGTAACTGCAGCTGTAAAATGAGATAATTCTGGTCATAATCTCAGTTTAGCTAATTTGCCAGACAGGAAAACCACTTTATATGCCCACTGAATTCCCTGATCATCTGATAGTCCAACTCTGAATTTATTCTTTGTTGTCTAAGAGTAAGAATTCTAGGGCAATCTAAGGCTGGTTTAATTAGTGTGCCAAGGGATGGGGTAAGGGTGTGCCATGTTAAACAGACAGCAAAAAGCTATATGAATGTGTAAATTACAGTCAATCAAAACCTCTTTTAAATTAGTCCCACTCTGTGTATGTATTCTACCAGCTGGATCAAAAGGGTTAGATGTTCAATTATGCCTTGGAGGCACACACTGGAATGAAATATTGTGTGGACCTGAATTGCACAAAACACATTTTTTCCATCCCTTTGTACTATTAGAGCTTTTCAAATGAGGCCTGTACCACACAGGAATGAAAAGAGCATCCTTTAAGTATTTTTTTCTTTTTTTTTAAAGGTCATTCACATCAGAATAGTAACTATGGTACCCCCATAGTTGGTAGACTTTGATAGAATATAAAATATGTTGGTTTCATTCCTTGTTTTGAATTATTAAGAACAAAGATTTGTCCCAAAGTCTTTCCTATTTCATTAAATAACCTAGTCAGTTGGCACTTTTAAACTGTGTCTTTCTCTTGCTCTGGTATTAGCTCTGTTTTATATAAGAGTGAACCTTACAAAAACACTGCTCACAGTATCAAAACATTCATAGACCAACATTCAACTGTGGAACTTTTCATGTCTGAGGTGTAGATGTCTACATCGGAGCTAGTCACACAAGTAACCCAGGGTCATCTAGACACCATCTGCAGTGAAATCAATCAATGCCACACAGTGAAATATTAATCTGACATAAGATAATGTAGGGACTGAGTTTAGGATGAGATGTATCCTTCAACTGTTGGCCAGATCTCTGATGACTATAAAAGAGCCTCAGCTCATATGTTTGTGTTGCTATAGTAAACATTCATTGACTCAGATGAGTCTCAGATAATTCCCCACACTACCTAAATTTCAAGAATTGGTTATGTTACTTACTTTGGGTGACTGGGAACAAAGATTAAATATTTCCTTAACCAATTTTCTCTCATCCTCCTAACCAAACAGACCTGGCCCACACTGTAAAAACAATTAGATATTTTTTGATCATAAAGTGTGATTCTATTTGATCCAATTAATAAGATCTTTACAAGATATAGCTTTGACTTGGGTTAGTAAGCAAGTATTGTCCCAATTATTTCCCTGTAACTTAAATAGGTTTTCAGATGAAATAAAAATTGTGCATATATATACACATATATAATTACGGTTTTTTTTTACATATTCTTAGAAATTGGAGCTTTTCTGTCTAAAACTTAGTGACTGTCAGAAGAAAATGCTTTTAGTTATGAAAGGTACTTTTCCTTTAACCAAAAGTAGAATTAATCCTTCCTTGGTTTCAGTTTAAAAATTTAATGTAAAGCAGTATTATGTAATTCATATATGGTAAAGTTAAAAGTTATTATAAAGGAAAAATGTAAATACAATGTAAATTATTATTATTATTGTGTTTTAGCCAGTCCTTATCATATATTTTCCATTTTAAAGATAATAGAGTAAAAATCCTCAAAAACTCTGGAATATCCTTGTATACCCTACAGACCTTATCTGCTTCTAACATCTGATGAACACAGCTTTATAATTATATATAGTTACCTAAAATAAGACTTTGCTTTGAATTGCTTGAAATGCAGCATAAAAGAACTGCACGCTCCAAATGCATTAATGACTTGGCTTGTTAGAGTATTAAAAGGCAGCATGCTGTAAAATTAATTATGGGACAGAGGGTTTATGTCTTGTCCAAGACTACACCACAAACCCAAGAAAGCCCAATTTAACTTCATGCTCAAGTCAGAGAGATTTTTTCTTGTGACTTCATTAGGAATTTTCCTGGATCCAGGAAAAAAAGGGAGGATGCTATTAGGCATCTGCTTCATCTTGAGAAAAAACTGAGACAGATACACAACAGTTACTTTCAACAGAAATGGAAGAGCCTTAATGGTGCAAATACACAAATGCAGCCTCACCTTCAAATATTTCCCCTTCTGAATCTGAAACAAATGTTTTGCCGTGTAAGTTTTCAAATACTGCCTTCTCCTTTGACTGCAACATCTGTTGTGGCAGTACTGCATCTCAGGTGTAGCAGCATTGTCTCTACTCAATTTAAGAAAAACAGTGTGAACAAAGTTAGAAATAGCAGAGGAATCCAACTAGCTGTAAAACCTCTGGAATAATAACCATTTTCTTTCTAGTATCTTCTAATAGGAAGAAATATTTTGTGCAAATTTCTTCGCCAAAACAAAGAGATAATTTTACTGCCCTGCTGAGCAATGCACAAGGCAAGGAAAAGTCAGTAGAAGTAGGAAGCTGTTCCCATGTCAAGAGCTGCACTTCTCTGGCAGTTGGGGGGGGATGGTCCAGCAAGGTGAAGGTAGGGAAAGAAAGCTGGGCAGGTGCACTGCCCATGTTGAGGGGTTGGGAGATCCAAATATCATGAAAAAAGATATTTCTCTGTTTTGCCTGAATATCACTTTGCCCTTGTGTAAAGACCTCCCATGGATCCTCTCAGTTTTACTTGTCCTGAAATTACCTTCTTCCTCTCTTACTCTTTTTACTCTCCTCTTCCTGCAGAAGTTTGGAACAAGTTATGTTCCTCCTCCAGGTCTCCTCTTCTTTGTGCTAAGCAACACAAGTTCTGTCAAGCTCTTATCACAGGCCAAGTTTCCCAGGCCTTTGATCAACCTTGTAACTCTCATGTAGGCATCTTACAAACATCCCACAGTCTCATTAGAGATTAGGAAGTCAGAAAGTTGGGTTCTAGGTCTTGCAAACAGTGTTTCTGTTTACATATCAGAGTTACCAGGATAATATTTTTGTTGTTCCTACAGGCTGTTTTTCTTCAGTAGTTGAAAGCCTTGGATCCAATTTAGCTTGTGATCCTCCAAAGATTAGGACCTATTCTGCATATTTGTTGCTTAGATAGCCATTCTCTATCTCTTATTTGTAAAACTAAGTGGTTTTTAATGCAAAATAATAATATTTTTTATATAACTTGGGTCAAATTATTACCTTTTCCAAAATTTTAAAACTACATGTATTGCTGAATAATATTAAAGTCAAACTTACTGTTGTGATACAAAAAAGAATTTGTTTCCATAGATAGAAGTTTTCTAGTAGCAAACTGCTGTATTTTGTGTTTGCATCTATTGATGTGAGTTGAATGTGGGAGTACCTGAGTATGTGGAAATTATGCTAATAAATTGCTTCTAGCATTTGTACAATAGCGTGCATGTTGCAGCTTGGGTTTCATAGCATTCCACTACATAGGTATCAGAGCATTCTTTGCTCTTTTCAGTACCTATTAGACTTGTTTAGAAGTGCAATGCACTTGATCATCTCTTAAAAAAAGGAAGGAAAAGAAAGTTGAAAAAAATGTTTTCTGTCTTTATAATTTTCTGAAGGTGGAATGCATTTACTCTTTAAACATAATATTGTTTTAATTTGGATTTTTAAAGAAAAATAATCTACCTAGAGGTAGATTTGAATCACTAAATCTTTCATCTAAGATTTCATTTCACTGCACAAAGGACAACCAAGTGTTTCAGATTTAAGTTAGATTTTGTATAATCTTTGGGGGAATGGTTGTATGGAAGTTACACACACAAGAAAAGCAAACAGCAAAAAGAACAAGTTGTCTTCTTCAGGTTTCGTGTGGTTTGATATGGTGCAAATATGGTAAATAGCAAAGCAATGTATCAGCAAGCTTTGGAGAACTTGAGAGATTTTGCAGAAGCTTATGGAATTCAGACTTTAAATATAGAACAAGATACTTGTTCTTAGGTTTGCTGTTGTTGCTTAGGTTTGACTGAATAATACAGTCCAAGAAAACACACAAAAAATAGTCTGGGCAAGTTACATTCTACTTAACTGGCATGCAATCCAGTGTGTTCTGATATGCATATTAATATTTTTAAAGGATAGTGAGTAGGCTTGTTTCTCAGTTAACCTCATTGCTATCACTGTTACCAAGACTTGTTTCAGAAAGATCAACAGTAGTATGCAGATGAAAAAAAGAGCAAACAATTAGGAAACAAGGCCCACTGTGCTTACAGTTGTCTGCTGAATGTGCCATTAAGTAGCTACTCTCTACTCCATTACTTTCTCCTCTGTCTTTCCTTGTAGAGTCATTTATAAAATGAGAAGTAGCAATTATATATTTCATATTACAAGTGTCCATGACTGTAATTATTTCCTGCACAATTTTCACAGGAAAAAATCACTACCTAATCTACAGCTCTTTATTATAAAGGTCTTTTTGTGTCAATCAAAATATTTTGGAGGGCTGCAAACACAGTTAAATTTTTTTTGAGACAACTTCATTTTCATTCTTTAAGGCATTTTTTGCCTGAAAGACTATTATAACCAATGATACACAATGTGATCATGATTATAAAGTATGTGTGCAGAACAGTGATCCTGGTTGGCTCAGAATTGTTGATTATGCATTAACCTCAGTAATTATACTAAAATTAGGGTCCAAAGTAGCCAGTATTGTTCATATAAAATGTGTTACTGAAATCTTACATGTAATTAACTATTTCCTAAGAGTAATTTCTTGGATGGGAATAAACTATCTTTGTTGGCCATAATTAAATGAATTATTAAACATATAATACAACACTTTAAGAGTTTATGATCCTGTAACATAATGTTCAAAGATTCACCAGGGATGTTTCAGACTGGATCTCAGGAAGCATTTCTTTACTGAGAGGGTGGTCAAACACTGGAATAGATTTTCTGGAGTAGCTGGTTGACATCCCAAAATTGACAGAGTTTTAGAGACATTTGGACAATGACCCTAGCAACACACTTTATCTTTTGGTCAACCTTCAATTGGTCAGGCAGTTGGACCAAATGATCATCTTAGGTCCCTTCCAACCAAACTATTCTATTCTATTCTATTCTATTCTATTCTATTCTATTCTATTCTATTCTATTCTATTCTATTCTATTCTATTCATTTCATGACCCCTTGAGAGGCTTCTTCTTTGATCATGTTTGTGCAACCAAACAATTTTGGCTTCAGTTTGTAGTGAATGTGCTGTCACACTTGGGGAAAAAAAATCTTTTGTTTAACAACATGACTGGAACTGAAAGACAGCACCTCAAACCTCAGAACTGTCCCAGGAAACTCAGCTGAGAAACAAGTGTTCTTAAAGGCTAATACAGAGGAATCAAACAACAGATAAGGACTGAAATACCACTGAACTGTAACCAGACAAACACTAAAATCAACTTTTGATAGACATGTTTATCTTTTGACTACCTAGAAGGAAGCAATTACTAAGCATAAAAGAAACTGTCAGATTTCCTGCAGTAAATGCAAGCTTAATTGATTACTTTCAAGTTTATGTAAAAAACTTTGACCACTAATCTCTAATACAACAAAAAATTGTATTGAAATTATTCTATGCACTAAAAAACAAACATATACTCTTAACGATTAATATTAGTATTGATTATGCCATAAAAAATATGAAGCAGTAAGAATGCTACACAAAGGAGTGTAACTTGAGCTTGTTTTAACATCCATTATCTACCTAGCAACATAAAGAAAACGAAGCATTTCTTCATATGTTTTTAATGTCAATTTGAGATACATTCCAATTGCTTTCAAGAAAAGCACAGAGAATTTGATGGACTTCCACATTAGTTATATTGAGAAAAGGACCCACACTTGTGAACTACATGCACAATACAAAATACAGCAACAAATTACGGTATCATAATTTTTGCATTTGTAGAAACATTGAATTTTTATTTGCTTGCTGAAGGGATACAATCATTCTGCTATCTTTCTTTTACTCATTCTTTCAAAAATAAATAAATTGCTCATTATTTTTCTGAACTTTAGCTTTTACAGGAGCTGGTATCATACTGATGAGAGAAGCAGCTCTGTATTTTGCTGAGTGTTCTCTGCTTTTTACTAGCCCTCTCTCCAGAGTTTCTAGCCCTCTGCACATGCAATAGAGAGCTTTTTTCTCCTAGATTAAGCAACACTAAGCAATTAGGTGACAGAGCAGCTAATACCCCTTGAACCATGCTCTGGAACCTCAGGTGGGCTAGAAAAAAGCTGGCTGTGGATCTGTGTACTTTCCTAGTGAAAACTTGGAGGGTGAGTTTACCCCGAGGAATTGAGTGGGAGGAGTGTTTGTATACAATCTACTTATCAGTCTTAAATAGCCCAATAAAATGGTATTACCAACAAAGACCTTTTGTTTGTCTGACTGCGTAGAAATTTTTCAGGAATAAATTTTTCCTGTTCATGAAGAAACTGCCTGAAATACTTCTGGAATAAATCATACCTGGTCACCAATCAAAGCAGTTGTTGGTTTTTATTTTTTAATTTTTATATTTTTTTTCTTGGCTTTTTTTTTTTTTTTTAAATGGGCATGTATTTAACAATGCAAGAAATCTTTTATTTATAATATTATTTTTGATTTTTATTCACATGTATTTCACATATATCCCCATATGTTCTACATAAGTATACAAAATACGTATGTAAAAGACACATTTTGAAACAAATATAAAACTATTTCTAATTTTGACTAATTTGGGTGACCAACATGCTGTATTTACTGTCTAAAGGTGATAAACACCTAAGGAATAAAGCATCACAAATATATCAGCTGGCAAACTTGAATTGCTTTTACGACCACAGAGGTGAAACCTGAGCTTCCTGTGAATGTTCAGAAGTCTTCATCTGCAAACATCAACACAGTCTAGCAATCAGCTCTGCCTGGCTTCTTTAGGGAGATGATAACAGCATTGCACCAAAGGGAATATGTAAAAGAGGAGCCATGGAGTGTGGCCTAGCTAACCACAGTGGGATAGGTAAAATCTGCCCTTTCTAAAGCAAATATTATTTCACACTCTTACAGAAAAAACAGCTGGGACAAAGTAACAGCTTAACTTGTTTAACTAGTTCTGTTTTTACTTAGACTAAAAGGTAAAGTTTACATTGAAGCCTGAAACCTTAATCTATTTTCCTGTATTTTCTCACTTCTATTGTGGTCTTTATTTTTTTGCCATTTCTAGAATTACAAGACCTTATGTTAAAAAAAAAAAAAAGGGAAAAAAAAAAAAAAAGCTGAGACATATTAGAAGGACAGCAGTGGGGATGCCTGCCACACCTTTCTGCTTGTGTTTGGGTCACAGAAGTAGACGTGAACCAGTTCCTCAGAAAAAAAAGTTCACAGCCTAGCAGCCTAGCATGGTAACGTCAGCCAAAGTGGATGTTGGCTAATGCACCTGACTGTGAACAGCAGCCAAATGCGGGGCCAGTCCTGCTGACTGTGAGAAATCTGAGGGAAGAAGACATTCTTACATCTATTATCTTGTTCTTTATAGATTATGGAGGTTTCTCATCTTTTCCCACTAGGATTTTTGCTGATGGGAGCCATCATTCTCAAACTCATCACAAAACAGGAATTGTGTTTTGTTCAGGATTTTCACTGTAGCATATATCATACTAACACAGAGTTTTGTAGGCTGGGGTTAGGCAGAACAGGACAAATGAGGGGGAAAGAACAACAGAAAGAAAAAGTGATTCTTAAAATATGCAAGTGAGAAGTTCATGCTGGACTCACAGCTTTTAAATCCATACTTGAGATATAGGGAAGCAAAACACACCCACAGCTGGACAGAGACGGGCTGTCCAGTGTCATTGGAAATAAGGCTAATGAGAAGACTGGGTACTATTCTACCTCTGAGCTATACACTGGAAAAGTCATGTGGTCCTCCAGTTCTGTTGCCATCAATGCTGTTAGCAAAACTTTCAGAGTGCTTGAATATGATTCCCAGACTAAAATGCCAAATTAATTGAATTTTAACCATGTAACAGCTTACCAAAACCATATTGCTTGGGTCTTAAACTACATAGTGAACATTTTGCTGGGTATCTCAGCACAAGACACAGCACACAGCCAAGTAAAACCACATTCCCCTACTTTTCAATTATCGTAAATGTTTTATTGCCCATTAAATATTTGTTTACTCAGCCTGTGGTTGAAACCACAGCACTCTAAACATTGCTAACCAATGCTATTTGAGGTTTTGACTAAAACCTCACTTAGATGTGAGATTTCTTGGACTTTCTCAGGGAATCACCCATGAGATTGAGCACAAAAATAAGCCCCGTTGATGAGGAAATCTAAGTCCAGGATCCTACCCAGGGTATCCTCCTGGCTCAACTTTTCTTTTGCAAGTCCCAAACCTGTGGTGGAGCCATCATTACTAAGGAAAGCATGCAAGAAGGATTCACAGCTTTTTTGAAGTATAAAAATAGGGAAAGCCTTGTATTCAGAGTGTTCGGGAATATTTGGTATCAGAAAATCAGAGGGGTTTTTTTGTCATCAGAATTGTGTCTTTTATTTTGATTTCTTTTTCAAGGTGCAAATGGACAGAAAAATTAAATTAATTTAGAAATTTTCTACTAAACAAAGGAGTAAGTTTATGTATTAAAGCAGCATTGTGATTTTAATCCCTTTCTAGATATTTAGTCTAAGTCTAGTATAGAACTGTCTACAGTTAACATCAGAGAATAAACTATCCTGTGTTTCTGCTACAGCTACATAAAATCTTCATTGAAGAGAAATACATGCATGTGCATTTTTTTTTTTTTACCTTAAAATAGGAGCATATGCCACTCAGTTTTTGTCTTTAAGGAAAGATATTAGTGTACTTTCATCGGAGGTGTTATGATGTGGTCATTACAAAATGCTCAGTCTGTTTCTTTCTGCCTGTTAAACACTTACTTTATTAAAACTCCTGCAACATATAAAAGGGAAGGGTTATTTATTAGTCTGAATTAATCTAGGACTTAAATATTTTCTTTTAAAATAGATTAATTTCAAGAAAAAGTCAGAGTACATAAATGTTACTCTTTCAGTAAGTCAATACTGAAAGCAAGATGGAAATAAAATGCCCTTATCTTGAATTTGAGTGTGATATGATACCAATAACATGATACCAATTAATCTATTTTAATTTTTCTTTTAAAATAGATTAATTTCAAGAAAAAGTCAGAGTACATAACAAATGTTACTCTTTTAATATGTCAACCTGAAAGCAAGATGGAAATAAAGTGTCCTCATCTTGAATTTCTCTTTGAGTGTGCAAGTTAGCCAGACTTTTTCAACACTCCATAACATATGAAATAACTGTAAATCACAGGTACTTTCCTAATGATTTGTCCACTACTCCATACAACCACTAATTGTTACTTCATAATGGTATTGACCACATTAGTTCAGTAAATCTAAATATTTATGTGAGGAGTGTGACTAAAGCAACTAAAGCCTAGCTGTGCAGATAGATACATGTTTATTTTATTGAAGGGCTACCAATAGCAAAGATTTCACACTCATAACAATTTATTGAGTCTAGTTTATTAGCCAAATGCACTTTAAAAAAAAAATCAGAAGCAATTATATCTAAGCAGGGTAGAAGAAATAAAGTCTTTTATTCTTGAGAGTTTTCAAAACAACATGTGCAGTTCCCATGTGTATTTGAAGAACCTAATCATAAAAGAGATACAACATTAAGCATGAGGGTAGAATCTGTGCTTCAATTTTTCTCAATTATTCAGTCACCAGTTTGTTCACTTGGGATATTACAGTAGTATAAACAAGAGAAGACTGCAACTAACAATCTTTAAAATGGCAAACAAATAACCAATTAATTAATTATTATTACTGTTGTTGTTCTTATTTCACTTGTAAGAGAGACAGAGAAAATCAGGGATTTGCCCCAAGACACAAGTAGAGCTGGAAGTGCATCAAGGATTTAAATGGAGGACAAAATGGTTATCCTTGTGCTCACACTTCTTGTAGACTGTCCAATAAGGATCACATGCAGCTAGACCAAATACCTGAGACAATTTAACTGTCTTTGACCTTTTTTATGGAAAAATGGTATTATGTGTAAAAAACCCCAAAACTATGCATGTTGCAAATGCTTGATTTATTTTATTTTACTGCCATTGACAATTGTGCTTACTAAATAGGTCAGGTAAAGATTCTGCTCTGTCAGCACACTGATTGTTGTACGTATTGTTCTGATGCTATCAAGGCAGAATATGTCACTGAGTCTCATCTTCTACATGAAAAAAAGAAAAAAATAACAAATCTTGAAGTGATTAAGCCACACCAGAATGAACAATGAAGAAACATAATTGAATGGTGATCGTTAATATCCCTTTGTACTATATAAATATATACATTTTTATATATATATACACATGCATACATATACACACAAGTATATTTGTTGCAGTATGTATGCAAGAGTAAAGATTTTATCACCTGCAACATCAAGATAGTGCATAAACTCTCTAACTTGGTTCTAGCTGTATAAAGACAGATCAAAGATTCAGCCCAGGTGTGGCTCTGGAGTTTCATTGCTCAAGGCTAATTATTCACAAAAAGTCCCCACCCTAAAGACCTGTAAAGCCGGTTTACCTTTTGGTTGGTAGACATTTTAGAGAAGACACTACCTAAGCTCAGCTATTTTGTATGACACGCTACAGCATCTGAAACAATTTCACAGATTTTATGAGATATTTGATGAACTGCAGATTACACGTGAATGAAATTTTGTCACCCAGAAGCAGAGAGGAGTTTCCAAGACTTTGAGCTCATGCTGAGCTCCAATTAAAACCAATTTCAGTGTGTAGGCAAAAGCACAATACTTTAGAGATGGCTGAATGTTTTCACTTCATTATCAGCAAACCAACTAAAAATGTTTTGATCATGACCAGAATGTGTAAAACATGCTACATACAGTAAAATAACTTATTTAATAGCATACCAAATATCACATAAAAAAAAAAATCATCACTTTTAGAGACATTCTTTAAAGGATGGCCTCTATCTTTATTTACTTATGAGTCATTAACTGTGATCAAGGCTGGTCTAGTCTGAATCAAGAAAAAACAAAAGATTTATTGCAATCATCTGTCCTTGTCATAGCTACACAGAGGATTAGCAAAGAAAAGCAAGAACATTCTTGTAGAGACAAAAAGTCTGTCCTGGGCACCAAGTTGAAGTTACCAAGCAGAGACAGTCCTGTTTCTTTTTGCAGTGCTCTGTTCAATTTCTTTCTCCTGGATTTCCTTTTAATGGTATGGCTGGAACATTCAGGAGCCTCACTTAATTATTTGAGCAAGAATTCTACAGAGAACATAAAATTTATTGCCTTGGAAGGCTGGAAGACCTGGAACAGAGACTAAACCGAGTAAAAGGATAAAATAGGAATTTATTAAAAGGCCTCAGTGGATACACCTTGGACAGTGCAAGAGCCCAGGCAGGGCCACACCCAAGATGCACCCAAAATGATCACGAAATGGACGACCGGTCGCGAGACCTCACATTTTCATAAGTTTTGGTCCATTAGCATATTTGAGCTAATTGTCCAATTGAAGCTTCAGGTTATGAAGCTCCATCCTCCTTGTTTTTCTCTTCACTTCACCTTTGTTTGTACTTCTTTGGTCTAAAATCTGCATCGGTCCTCCTTGGTCCCAGGAGAGGGAAGGAATTGTTTTGTCTGTCTACTCTGTGAAGACAGCTTACCACCCCCCAATATGAAACCCAGAACTACACTAAACAACACTGAATCTGAAAAATATAGTAGCTGAAACTTAAGGCATCAGTACTAGCAGCCCATTTGTTAAAATTGTTACCAATATTTTATTTAAACAACTTTTTTTTTTTTTTCTTTTAGCGGTTGAGATTGTGGGGACACTGGTCCTGCCTACCTTTGCTTTTATTTGAAATAAGATTTCTTTCTCTTCTCTACTATTTCTGATATTTCTTTATCTGCCTTTTGGAAATATCTTGATAGTACTGAAATGTATTAACATCTATCACAGCTAGGGTTTCCAAGAGGCAGGTAAACTAAGAAGACAATTTGCATAAATATTTGAATTTGGCAATAAAATCTGAGATTAAAACTGAAATTCACCTGGAAGACAGTACAATTTCCATGAACTAACTTAGGAATGAGCAACGGTTTCACAGAAGAGGACATCTGAAGAACATGTTATCTTCTATTAATATTGTAAATGTCAACAAATCAATGAAATATGTTTGTAAGAAAGGTGTCATTATGCATGAGCTGGGATGCAGATACTTTAATAGAGGAGAGATAAGTATGTATGAATGATTATGTGAGCTCTTACTGGGATCAGAAAGGTTGTGCTAATAATGTGGTATCTAATTCAATGTATTAGCCTGTCATAAAATACTGCATCCACTTAGTAAGGGCTATCACTACATGGACAGAGGCTGACTGGGTCACCGGGCAGAATGCTCTGGCATAACTAGAGGCCACCAAAGACTGGCCTCCTCTTTTAGGTTGGTAGGCAAGTATCCTTTTTCCCTTCACAGAACCAGTATTTTAGCCAATCAACTTTATTGGGTGGTTATAACTCCCACGAATAGGTAAACAGAAACTGTTTCTTTGTTTTGTAGCTTTGCAGGATTCCGCCTTTCAGGAAGATCGAATATGTGTTGAATGTAAACTTGAAGCACTGAATACTTTTCATATCAATGATATGATAACAATGAGAAAGATTTGTATGATGTTTTAGCAGAGTAAAAATAAAGTTGCAATAAATAAAATAAAGTATTTTCAGGTAATTCTGATTCCAGGTGTGATTGTCGCCTTTTGTTCAGTTTGCACAAGATCTTGGCTATTTGTATCAGAGTAGAAGACCACAAAAAGACCTATTTTTCTCAAAATCAATGAATTAATTTCTTTCTCAATTTCAAGGTATAAATTGTGTAATTGGAAAAAATTGTATTGTTATATTTTACATGGCACTTTCTGTCACTTTCTGAGCAAAGGATGTGTCTTTAATTTTTTTCTTTTTTTCACTTCAACAATATGATGTAGAAGAATTCAGACAATAATAGTGTACTCTTCCTGCTGTTTTGCATATGTGTTTATGTGCATATTCTCCTCACTATGTTACATCTGGGCTTTTAGAAAGCATACAGTTATCTTGAAGTCCTGCTGAAAATAGCATGTTCAAATGATTCTTCATGATGTCATCAGAATAACTTCCACAAGTGGGATCAGCTTGGAAGAAGAAGTAGAAGTTACCTGGGATCTCAGGAAGGGATGCATGAGACTGTCTTGATCCATTAGACTGGGGGCTCCTACTAACAAATATGGTCTTGGCATGGATAGAGAAATAATGTTATTTGAAATAAATAAAAACTTTCAATAATTTAAACTTTCAGTTGTGAGATGATTTCTATTTTGGGTCTTGTGTGTTATATGTGACTTACAAATACTCAAGAAAATTTTTAATCAGAGCAATCATGACACCTCCTAGCTTTGGTGGAAGCTGTTAATATGGATAAATCCCCAATGATTAAAGGCACTAGCTTGTGAAAAAAACATATAGATAATGGTCTGAAACTTGATCCATGAGGTATTCTATATCAGGTTTTAGTACTTTCCTGTTCAGTAAAATGGTGCCATGGAAAAATAGTGTATAAGAGTAGCTTCTATCACTTTGTGTCATACCATTAGCGAAACCTTTTTTGCTACTAACAGCAAAATGCTGTTGTAACTTGTAGCAAATGCTACAGAAGAAAAATAAGTATAATTTACCTGACCTTGGACCCAAATGCACGTGGACTATCATAGCCTGCATACCCAGTAACTCCATTCAGATGGGTGGAGATTAAGTAATCACTAAATAAGTAGTGTTTATAATAGCTTATACTTTATTTAGTGTAAATAGCTCTAAATAAACAGCATATAAAACAGCATAACAAGTTGTCACGATTTGCTAATAGTGTTGTCCACAGCACATATGTCACTTCTTCCTCTGAAAAAAAGGGAAAGGAGGGAGAGGAAGAGGGAGGAGAGAGCTTCCTCAAGGACGCCATGCCTCCTGAGGGTATCCAAAGGTGAGCTAGAGCTCACTGGGCATGTCTGGCTCACAGACCTGACCTGGAATGTTTGTCATGCTAGTATGGAAATAGGAGCAAGGAGCGGATGTCATGCATAAACCAATGAACATGTTCATATGTGCATATGTGGGATTGGAAAAATAAAACAGGAATGTGAGGAATTTTGTATACTGTGACTGGAGATTTCTAGTTTTCTTTTGAAGTTGTGTATTTCGAGGGGAAAGGAGGGAGCAGAAGCACTGCAGAAAGAGAAACTGTGTTATATGAATAGGCAGGCAGACAGTGCTTTCAGGAATTTGCAAGTATTTAAGAAGTTAAAAGTGCTAAATAAGAACCAGAACTTTGATTTTTTTCACAAGCTTCTGCGCATGACACACCTTATTTTAACTGATTATTATACAAATCATGAACTACAAAGATAATTGCTTCCCTGGCCAAATGACAAAGAAATTCTTATTTCCAGTATATGTCCTGTTGAATGCCAAAGGCATTGTACATGCTAAGGCTAATGCTTTGCTGTATAATAGACACCTACTGATTAGTAGTTCTCAAGCTTAATTTGGTTATGGTATGATAAATTAGGGAGTGTCTTTTAAAGTAAAACTGACATAATGCTTTTCTTTCACTGGAACTAAGATAAATCTGTGCTTCCAATACAGTACCTCCAGAAAAGTTAATTAGATTAAATTTAAGGCATCTTTTACATTTCATGCATTTGATAATTAAAAAAAAAAAAAAAAAAAAAAAAAAAAAAAAAAAAAAAAAAGAAGAAGAAAAAGCCATTCTTCTCACATTTGGGTGTTATGCCTGTCTAATTATTTTCCAAAATTACATTAGGCAACATAAGTACCAGGCTTATGTGTGGCCCCTTGGTCTACATCTCTCCCCAGGGGAAATGTATATATTTTTCCTTTACATTCTACTAATGTTGTTATTCATAAGAAGACAAAAACTGCTTATACTGATTTGGCTTTTGCATTGGATACACACTTTTATCTATTTTAAAGCCTACCGGAGGGAGTAAACAAAATTAATTTACCTGGAGGAGCTTTCTGAGAAGACTGATGCTAAAATATCAGTGTAAAGGAAAAAACGGTGGTCATATTGATGGTGTTTCACTGGTAATTGAGAATGTGAGAGATCTTAATGTCCGCTGCTGGAATGAGAGTGTGTTCTGTGGTTTTGAGAAAGTTTTTAACTGAGAGAGTGCAAAATGCATTTGTATCTCTTGGACCTAAGTGACCGCCCAGCAGTCAGCTAAGGCAGAAAAGCACAAGTGGCTGGCTGTCATTTTGTCTGGATAAGTGGCTCTTTCTCATGCTTGATAAAGATTGATGAGGTTCTGAACCCTTGCCAAAATATGCCACTGTGATTCAAATCAAGGTTCTCTTTGACAAGATGATTTATATAGCTTGAAAGCCATTGAGATTGAAGCTGTGAGAAGAAGTAAGAATTTGGGAACTGCATTAAGCTTAATCTGGTGGGTTTGGGCAGTCTCATACCCATACATCTGCAGCAGGCTGATGGGTCTGTGCTAAGCAGGTGACTACAGTAAAGCCCTGAGGTCTGCTCAGATAAGCTGAAGTGTACCCCCTAGGACCATGCACAGCAATTTGGTATAGAGAGGTTTAAGATTAGTGGTTTTTCACCTGTTTACCTGTTTTAACCCAAAATAATCTCTGAATATGTTTGCTGAAGCATATGAATAAGGAGTCAAATTGCTAGCAAAACTATGCAAAATTCATGCCAGAGTATATGAAACATTCAAAAAATATTTGTGCAGGCAAATTAGGGGCTTTGCAGGCATCAGGGCAGTAGGATGGAGAAACTTTACACCATCCTCTGTGATGTTTGTGCTGTGCTGTTCATGTGGGAGTGGTTACCAAAGATCAAAGGTCACATTTCAACAGAGGAAAAGAAAAACGCATTCTCACTAACTCACGTAATTATTCCAAATTATCTAGAAAATAAACATAACTGTAATTTATATATTTTATGGATTCTGCTTTTATATTTGTAGGTCACAGGAGTTGTAGGTCACAGACATTACATTACAGACTGACTGCACCTTAAATTTTATATTCAATGAGGAAAAAAAGACCTAAATGATGAGGAGAAGGTGACTCCCTGGTGTTCCTAGTATACCTGACCTAATACTATAAGGATATCAAAATAAATCTGAATTAGTACTTTAATCAGTAATGTTCCTGTAATGGAATACCCACGGAATGACCATATAACCAGCATGTATGCCTATACATATTTAAGCTTGGCTATTCTAAAAGACAAATAGTTTATCAGGAAAGATATGAAATCATTATTTTAATTTAATTAATAATTGTTTTTAGATTATCTATTCACACAACACTCAGAGTCACCTGCTGACATTGCCCACCACCTAATCTTATGCAAAATACTTCAATTTAAAAAGCACCTCTTACTATTATGTCTATAATTCTATCTAACTTCTTATAAGACTGGACATTATAGGTGGATGTTATGAAGGAAGCATCATCCATTCTCTCGAAGTTGACAGCAAATATTATCTATCATTCTTTCTAGATAAAAGTTTTAACATGAAAGTACTGTTACAAATGTGATTCAGATTTCCCCATTAGGCATTTTAACACATATTCTACTGCTGACTCTTAAAACAGTCATGATGCTGAAGATCACAGGACATGCATAATAAAATAAAGTATTTGCAGCAGAGGGACAGAAATCAAGATGTGAGATGTGATTGTACCTCCCAGATGCTGACTTTGGGGTACTGCTGATATGGGTGTGCAGCTGAGCGGAAAGGTGATCAAGAAGTCTCTGCTTACTTGCTTCCATCCAAATCATTGTGAGGATGTAAGTCCATTCCTTTGTCCTTCACCTTGGGGACAAAAGTCAATGGAAGCCATTAAAGAATTTCAGTGAGTCAAGTATTTATTTCAGGCTGAAAAAACTCAGGAAAGGATGCAATGAACAGGAAGGGCAGCTGTTTTAAAACCCAGAGATTTTGTGTAAAAGCAAACAATTTTTTTTCAGCTTTATAGCACCTTGCAACCACAGCTCTGCTAGTTGGAGTGATCTCAGCTTCTGAGCTGGATGTGGACTTATCCAAAGATTACAGTCTCTTGGGGAGTACCTGCACCGTGTCTTGTCTGTGAGACACTCTCTCTTCAGGGGTGTACCTGCTTGTGGCATAGACTTATCCACAGCTACAGTCCCGTGGAGGTGCCTGTTCCTGCAGGGCCTTCTCCAGGGACCAGTGCCTTAAGAGACTGACCTGCTCCAGCACGGCCTTTCCCACAGCTGCAGTCCTTTCATAAGTAGACGTGTTCCAACATGGCCTCACCCTTGGCTGCAGGCTCTTCTGGGGTGCTCCTGCTCTGTTATGGGCTTATCCATGGCCACATTCTTTGAGGTGCTCCAGCACAACCTCGTGCACAGCCACTGGTGCTACAAGGTGCACCTGTTTCAGCATGGATCATCCACAACCTCAGATGCTTCCAAGTCTTGCATGGACTTATCCTTGGGCCACAACCCCTTCAGAGGCACACCTGCTGTGACGCCGACATAACCGTGGATGCAGAGCGTCTCATCCACAGGGATGTCCCTTTGAGTCCTCACTGGAGTTCCAGCCTGTCCAGGAGAGCAGCACAGATCTAGCAGCGATGCCCTAGCCACCTGCCAGCCCAGCTCCATCAGCACTGCCGTTATCAAAATGTTCCGGGGCACTACAGCAAGGAGTGAAAGCAAAACTCGTCACCAATGAACATTGGACTCTAACACACCGCTGGGCAAGCAAGGCCCATGGCAAGCACAGGAGCCTGCCAATTAATTGCTAAAGAGAAATAAAATAAGAAATAAAATGGATCTAGCGCATTAAAGTGTCTGAATGTCCCCTCCTTCCTTTTTCCCCCAGCTTTCTAACATAAATCTGCACTTTTTTTGCCCCAAACAGTTTAAATCTTTCTTCTTAGCATTCTCATCATTACACAGTGATAAGCCCCTAATCTGTCACCAGAAATAATTACCGATACTATTTTCTTGAAATATTCTGTATCTAGATTATGAGATAGTTAATAATTCCTGATTAATTCAATACAGCTTTGTATTAGAATATTCCACAAAGTTTTTAGCAATACAAGGACATTGTATTTTCAAAAATTATAAAACTTAACATACTTAAGAGCAAATCTTTGTGATGCTATGCAGTGGTTGATATTTGACCTAATGTGTTCACAGGCACATAAAAGCACCATGAAGAAACACTAGGTAAGGTTTTGAAACTAACTCTTTCCAGCTAATTAGTCAGAGTGCAACATGCCACCAATTCAGTTAACAGTCATAGATCAGTAATACACCAGGGATTTCTGCTTTGTTACACAGTAGAGACTCCCCTGTAATATTATGCATCTTACATTTTAAGGTGCTTTTTCATGTTTCCTGGTTGTACATAAAGTTTTTTTATCTGCAGATTCACATTGAATAATTACAAAACATGAACACTGTATAAAGCACCTGGAATATGTGCAAAATATATTGATCAAGTGTAGGTATTTATCAATCTAAAGATTTCTTGCAGACATCGTGCTTTAGCACTGGGATCATAGACCCAGAGAACTAATATTTTGTACCACCCCATTCCTCCTTCTTTGAGAGATGGGCTAGTAGGTGAAATGAATAAAAGAAAACAAATTTCCTGTTATGGTTCATGCCTTGAGTGTGGGTAGGCTCAGCTTTCAGTCTCATGACTTGAGGTGGGACTCGGGATGTCAAACTTTTCTTTCCTGTTGGGCTGCCCAGCTCGAAGTGGCTCCAAGGCTCAGCAAGGACTCCAGTTCTGGGAGACAGTTTTCCTAGTCTTGCAGACTGTAGCAAACCCATGCTTCTTTGGCCACACATGAGAGCAGTGAAGGATCAGGGTGCTCTGGGTTGCTGCTGATGGACTGTTGTGGCTTCCTATGAACTGTCTTACCCCATCATCAGGCAAAGCAAGACCTGTGTGCAACTGAACCCAAGAGAGAAGCTGCCCCAGGAGAAATTACTTCGTTACTTTTCCCTCAAGCAGGGCTTTTGGGCACAGAGCAGCTGCCACCTTGCTGTAAGGCTTTTGGTGGAGCAACCTTAGCAATGAAACGACAATAAAACTTTAGAGTGGACATCCTGAGGCAGCAAACCCAAGAAGAGGCATAGTGTTTCCTGCAGAAGCATCACTACACATAAGGGATGGAGAAGTAAACTGCAAAAGGGATGCTGACTACAAAACCCTAACACTATATCTTTGGTGCTGTTTTTTAAAAGGTTTTTTTCAGTAACCCAGCTCAGGTGCCAGCCCTCTGACAAACTCTGCAGTGGGCTTGTCCATGTGGCATTCTCCAAGAAATAAGATATAATGACTACTTTCAATATAAAGCACATGCACATAATTTGAGTTAATTTTGATCCAATATTTTAAAAATAAAAATTAGCTGAGGGTCAAAGGCTGTATTGAGAGCCAGCTGATCTGAATCTTTTTCTGGGCCTCTGCAGCACAGACCAGATCCTTGGACTAGTCACTTCATGGCTCCATACCTTAATTTTCCTCCCTGTAGAATGGATTATAGAGATTCCTGCCCTGTGACGTGTTTTGTTTTAGGAGAAGGATGCTATTTATGAACAAATAGCCACAACCAGTAGGTAACCTCATATTGAGTTTAACAGCTGCCCATCAATAATGTATCACAATTATTAGTGTGACTGTGTTGGTCTTTAGGACTGCTTTCACTCTCCTTTCATGAAAAATGCCTTAACATGACATTTTTGAACCATTCTTTCTTTGTTCAAAGCAACTACCCTCTATATTTTGTCTACTTGATTATAAAAATGAAATTTAAAAAAAAAAATTAAATTTAAAAAAGATTTTAAAAAATTTGAGGTCCAGCACCATACAAGTGAGAAAACATACATTATTTCTTCATGTTCATTACTACCAGAGAAAGAGGAAAGAGGCTTCTGCCTCTTTTCCAACAAAACCTTCTGTGTTACACATGGATCTCTCCATGCCTGCGCATGGCTTTGTTTATTTCTACTGTTCTATACTTGTCTGCCCATCCTGTGTAAACATTTATTATACAAATATCTATGAATCAATGACTTTTCTGTGATCTACCCACGAGATTTAACAGTAAGCTACTCAAGTTCAAGAGTAACACGCTGATATTTGACACAATGATAAAACTCTCCCCAAACAAGAAAACACATACAGTGAATTCTTGATGTTGCTGTAGTGTTAAACCTTTTGTGTTCCCATGGTCCTGAAGGTACTCAAATGGCAGTGGTGGTGCAAGCATGACCCTGTGATCACCCAGGTTGAACAGATAGGGTTCAGAGCAAAGGATGGGGCACTGGTCTTTCAGTGTCCCTATCAAAAACATGAGGAAACTCAAATAAGCCTTTATTATTTCTCAAATGAGAAAGACCAGAAATAACAAGGTCATCCTATAAGGATTTATGGCGTTGACCATGAAAAAGCATTGACTCTTTGGAATATTTATGTGCAGTCTCTACAGGAGCTAAAACATCCTTCAAAGCCTTGTAAGAGAAAGAGTTGCCGGCAAAAGTTGGCAAACTTGCTGTGTTATACAACTGTGTAGAGACTGTGAAAAATTAAATGGGAAGAGACAATTCCAGGGAATGTGCTGCTGCCTTATCAGCAGTTATCAGTTACCACAAAGAGACCTGCAAAATAATAAAAAGTATCCTCTTCTGAGAGACACAAAAGAAGTAAATATTGCACCACCAGTGAACATACAGCAGTCTTCCAAGATGATGCATTGTAAAGCTTTTACATTAAAAGCAACAAAGATGAATGGAAGACAAAAAGTATAAAAATCAGCTATGGGGAATAAAAGTTTTCACGGTACAACTAATGGCAAAGGAATTACGTTAATTTGTATTGATCCATTCTAAGATAATATTAGGAGGCATATTGTTATCGCATAAATACATTCACAGGTGTATGTGGTTTGGACTATCAAGTAGATTGGCCCAAGGGGAACTAATTGCAAATCAGATTTTTATCGGTGAGGCAGTGATATAATATCTTTAACATATTGACCTCAACTATTCATTTTAATTTAATGTATTATAATATTTTATTTTATGTTAATAAAATGACTTGTCTCCTCAGATTGTTAAAAAAAGTGTTGTTCTATACTACCATACTGTAAAAGAAATTATCATCTTTATATGTAACAAAAACATATAAACTAATTTTATATTGAAAGAATTTTATTATTTTTATGCCTTTATTATTATTATCAAGGTTCTGTTTGCCTTTTCCACTTTTCTTTGTATTTTTTGTTTGTTTTGTTTTCTTTTGCTTTCTTTTGTTTGCAGTGTGAGCTTTTTCAAGAGCATCTTGTTCTCCCAACTTTGAAAAAAAATCAATATATTCTGTAAACCAGAACATATGTTATTTCTTAAGAGATATATTTACTTAAGACACACAAAAGGGGCAACTGTGCAGGACAGAAATTTTTTTACACCAGATATCTAAAACGCATGAAGTCTTACTTCCCTTGCATTCTATGCAGAATATTCTAAATAAAAAATGTACACTATATTCTATATGATAAAATGTAAACTATTATTTGACAGTAAGTATAGTGTCTCAGTTTTGTACTCTTGGGTCATGTGAGAAATTAAAAACAAAGATTGTTTCTGTCAGTGTGCTCTTTGCTTTACAAAGTTGAGACTTTCGTTGCTTTCCAACTTACCTCCCTCTAGACCTCTTTCTATGAAGGACAATTTTATTCAATGCTAGATTGGTAATATTCAAATTTTGATCTCAATACTATGCTCAGTCTTCTCACTGGCAATGAGCTTGGAAACCACCAAAATAATTCAGCTTCTCTGTCATTTGTCATCTCAAATGATGAGAGCATGGGTTGCATGCTCAAGGCAGTGTTTCTTGTCTCATATATCAATGAATATTTCTATTTGCTCCATCTTTACCAAGTCATGGTGAACATTACCAGACTCTTGGCTTCCCCTCTAAGACTGCTAAAGGAACTCTCAAGGAAAATCATCCTACCACACAGTGAAAACACTTTCCTATTACAATGAGTAAGAGTTTCTTCTGCATTTTTCTAACCATTCCTTTACAAGCCTTTTGCTCATTTCTGATACCTGCCATAGATGCTTCATGACCTTCTAACTGGTTCTGAATTGCTATCTAGTATTTCTCTCTAGAAACTGAATTTTTAAAAGTTTCTTATGTACCTGTGACAAATACATTTTGATGGCATCTTTATGTCTCTTTCATGCCCAGGAAAGCTAGGACACTGGAGTTTAGGAGTTAAAATTAATGGCTCCTGGGAAAAAGGGAATAGGAAAAAGAGGCAGGCAATTTCTCTCCTTCTGATCTACCATCATGTCAGCTGAAACAACAATATAAAATGCTCCAAACAAAAGCAGGGATTGGTCACTTGAATCTTACCAACTGCTGGAAAATCTGATGCCCTTTCCCTGGCACCGACACAGTACAGTGATTAATTGGCAGCCTAGTGACCTAGACAGTTTCCTGTTTTGCCTAAGCCTACAGCCATCCCTGGATCCACATTCCCATCTTGGCAGACTGACATGGGAGGCACAGGTATGACAATAGCTCGGTGGCATTACAGGCAGTCCTCACGTCAGACTTGTAGGTGCCAATGTGTCTTTGCTGGTGGTAATGTAATGATGCAGGAATGCAGCTACTGCCAGTGGAGATAGCAAGTGACAGGCACTGGAGATGCTGCTTACATGCCTACAGTGTCAAGTATTTCCTACATCATTCTCTGTAGCTTTAAGTAACTTGCCACTGTATTAAGGATGCAACTTTATTTATCTAAAAGCATTAATTCTAAGCATACTGATTTCAGATTCACCTGGCTGAAAATTTACCATAAAAGTATATTAAATAGCACGAAATATCTGTAGATGCCTGAAATTTATCAATAAATTCTTGATCAAGAAGCAGAAAGAGGACAGAAAATAAATTCTTGCTAAGAAATCAAGTATTTAACATGATAAAAAAAAAAAAAGACATTTTCTTTATATTTCTGGTCAATTCTGAAGAACAGACCTGCTCTATATATCTATCTATTAATAAATACCTTTAGTTGTTCCCTTTCACTCTAGTAACCACCCAGTCTGAGCTTAGAACCACCAATGCATTTCAGTGCTCTGTTTTATCCTGCAGGGCTCATAGCAATTATTGCAGGAACACACATAAAACATAGGAAATTTACCTTTAGCAATTCATTGTTTTCTCTCCCAGACATCTTCACTACTTTCCCTTCCACACCCACTTCTGTTTTCTCTGAGAAGCAAAGCTGGGGAGAGGAGATGAGACTGTTTTCTACATAAGATAGAGACAGGGAAAGGCAGCTCATGTCTCTTGAGCTGTGTGAAACCTGCCCTTCAGCACCAATTCCAAATTTCAAAGTAGAAAAATCAATCCTTCTCACAGCATTCATTACACTGTGCACTGGAGGAAAAAAGGTTAAAGAGGCATGTATTTCCATACATCCTGTTTATGTGAATTGCTATGGTCAGGCCTGAGTTCTCCTGAAGATATGGAGAGAGACACTGGAAGAACCTCCTCTCCAAGGGAAGCTCCCTAGAGTTTAGATAGCAATTTCAGGAGTCTTGTGTCTCACTTGACACCTGGGCTGTAATCAGAGCAGGCTTTTCCTCTAGGGACAGGTCTACATGCCATAATGGCATGATGGAACAGAAAACAAGGGAAAGTTCAGAGATTTAAAATCTACTAGAAGTACTGAGTCATACTGACCTGAGCAATATCTAGAAAAACAACAGTAGGAGAATGCTTTTATAGTTGTCATTGTCCTTCCTCTCCTCTTCTCCTGTTCACCATCTTCCATGAGGCCCAACACACTAACTTGAATAGCAGAATGAGAATAGCTGTGCTATTACTTTCTTTCCCCCAAACTGCTTAGCTACATCAAGGATTAGATTACACTGTAAGTACTCCAGCTGAGATCTGTGTTTAGCCAGTAGTTTGTAAAGCAGCAGCCCCAGCACAAGAGCCTTGATAGCCACAGGGCGCTGGAAATCTCTTTGTAAAAATAAATTATTGTGTATAGTTAAATATTTCTAAAGCATTCAGTCTACAGTGTTTCAAATCTGAACGATACATGCAATGAAAAGTTGTTTGCACAGCCACCATTTTCACTGAGGTTTTAGGAAAATTAGGCTGGATATGCAAAGGCAACTTAGTAGCATAAAGTCTCTGAGAAACTCTGAGTCAGCTCTGTGAGTTCCTATTTGAGGTCTCTTACAAGAGATTTCTTGCTACACAAAACACAGATTTGAAAGATGAGAGGGTAGTCTCCATTTCCAAGTAAACATTAAATATGTTACACTGTGTTTTTTTAGAAAGGGATTCAAGGCTGAGCATCCCAATTTCCAGCCTGATAAAAAAACCATCAGGCACCTGAAACCTCCTCACTGCAGGCAGTTAACTCCTTATAACTTTGGGCACTCCCAAGAGTAGTGCAGAGAAGAGGCAGAAAATGAATTTAAACACTAGAGTAATGCCTCAGAGTGTAGGTACTGTAGCCTGAGTAGCACAGATGGCTGTTTATACACTGCCTTCCCACATTTCATGAGAAAGAATTGGTTGAAGCACCCAGCCTGATGAGGAAATTCAAACAGCAAATCCTCTTAATCCTCTTTTACAACCATGGATTAACCTCTAAGTTTTCTTCCTGAATACTTCTAAGTTGTCAGTTTAGGCTGCTCCTTGTTCCTTTAGGATCCGCACACATGATCTTAAGCTTTGCCTCTACAGGCTACAGAAAGAATCAGCATTGAATTAAAGACTGTCTACTACTGCTGGTGAAATGGCATGAAATGGACATTAAAGACTTTTGTACAACTTGTGTTCCATGGTTAGAAACCATCCCTAACTCTGATGAAGTCAGCAGTTGAAGCCACCCTAATGGCAGTGCTACAGAGTCAATCTCAGCATCATGCTGAGAGATCTCCACAGGATGGAGCATGTCATGGGATGTGAGGTATTTTCATGGAGATTATGAATAGAAGAGTGAAACAAAAGGCTCAGGGACCATGGAGTCTTGAGGGTTTAGCCAATACAGGTCACAAAGCAAAGAAAGAACAAATGAACTTCACTCATCATGTGTTCCTTTCTAATGAAAGGACTAGTTGAATCTCATTTGACTAAATGCTATGTGCACATATCAGCCACAAGTCAGTCATATAAATTGCTGTGATTGCTGACTACAGAAATCTTTGCTGTTACCTAAAATGATCCTTTCTTGGGGAAATAGAGTAAGACAGGTGTTCATCCATCACTGCAGTGCAATAATAAGAGGAAGACAATAAAGGTAAATATTTTATGGAGCAACATTTTAATTTATAATATTATACAATATAATGTATAGTCATGTAAAATATAATTTAAAAGCTTCATTAAATCTTGATAAAAACCGTCAGTTTCTCACACATCAGCATAATGGGGTAGAACAGTTCAAAGGCCTGAGCAGCTCTGGTTTTCTTTCAGGAGACATCAGAGTGTATTCACCTCAGCCACAATACAGAGCAGAGTATTTGTGGGGGCTACACTGTAGGCTACAGACCTTTGAAGCTTTCTTATTGCCTCACTTCAGCTAATCTTTAATATTTTTCTCTCAAGATGCTGCACCACTTACATTCCTGCTATTGGGTGACGGCTGGGCTGCATGAAACATGACTCTGGTCTTGTGCCCTGTGTGTAATATACTGTTACTGTATCTGTGCTACCATGCTACATATTTAATTGTAAATATCCACAGGGCCCTCACCCTATACACAGCCAGCTGACTTCAAGAGGAGGTGTCTAGTCAATCACTAGATAAAACTGGACTGTAGTTAGCATTTTCCTGGGGCAAACTGCAGCTAATAAATTGCAAGGAAAAGAAGCATGATTCCAACGCAGCACCTCCCATACATTCATTGTCACTTGTTCATTCCTTGACAAAGAAGTTATCGTTTCGAAGGATTCTTCTCCAGCCTGTCGAGACCTGTCCAGTCACACGTGCTGAGTAAAGGCTTGCTCACCCTTCTGGCCCCCTTTGCCTGTCCCCTCCCAGTGACATCTCAGGTTTTGTAGCTCGTAGAGGCGGCTTCTCCCTTTGTTGACCCCTTGTGTCACATGCAGCTAGCCATTATTATCAGCCCTATCCTGGGAACAACGCTCTGCGTAAATCCTGTGTTATCACAGGCTTTTCCAGCATGATTTCCATGTCTTGCAAAATCTGATTGCAACACATTCAACAGCTCCCTTTACTGCAATGTTATTGATGTTCTTCTAAACAGATGCAACTTGTATATCAGTTAGGAAGTAAACATAGTCCTGACTCAATATACACGAATTTCTGTCTATCTTTGAAAGGAAAAGACAGACAAGCCTGCGAGGAGTGTAATGTTAGCCAGTGTGTGTACTGAACTCAGTACACATGCTATCCCCATTCTCAAAGATCGTGGGAAAAGTTCGCTGCTATTTCTGCTGATTCAGTACAGAGCTTTTTCAGAATTGTTTCCTCTCAAAGCAGTGTCATTCTCTCTGCATGTTATTCACCTAATGATGCACCCTAGCTCACATTTTTCAGCAATTCTTTTCCTTGCTAATCTTTCATATATGCATAGGTGGAGTACTCATGGTAACTCAAACCTGTCCAGCAAGAAAGAAGTCTCTGCATGGAAGATGTATCAATCTCCATTACACATTTAAAATTGTAACTGACAATGTATTCTGGAGTTTTTGAGTGATTCCAAGAGGTTTTCCATAGCACCTTATTTAGGAAAAAATTTGTTAGATGACTCTAATTAAAAAAAAAAAAGTGCTAAATTGTTAACATTTTATTAGGCACAGAATTTGATATTTTATACTGAGATTATTTTGTCTGGTTAATTCATAACTCCAAACTAAAAAAATTCAAGCTCTTATTCTATTGTTTGATAGATTTATTTCTTGTTGAATTCAAAGGTCAGGAGAAATATTTTTGTTGTTATAGCAATGGGATAAGCACTAAATACTCCAAATTATTCACATGTTGGGAAACATTAACCTAAAGCATCTTTACATTTCCTTATTCAAATTTTCAGTTGTAATGTTGAATTGACACTTTTTCTCATTGCTTTAATTTTTCATGTTATGCATAAAAATAAATTAGTGTTCATTAAAATACATATTCACTTTGGACTCTGCAAAATTTTTAAAGCTTGTTATGGAAATAAAAGTTATGCATGATTAAGAGCAGATAGCTTTCTTGGGGAACCAACCAACCAACCAACCAATCAACCAAACAAACAAAAAACCAAAAAAAAAAAAAACCAAAAAAAAACCAAAAAAAAAACCAACAAAAACCCAAAAAACCCCTTGCCAGAGCTTTAAATTAGCAAAATGACCCAGTAAGAAAGTCATGAAATACAAAAATGCCTAAAATAAAAAAAAAAAAACCCTTGTAAAATAGAAGTAGCAATTGTTTTTATTCAAGAAAAACATGCCTATTTGTTGAAACTTTTGTGTTAAGTCATGAAATATTATGATCAGAAATGAATTGACTGAATCAATATAGATTGATATATGTACTATGTTGAGAATAATCTGATGAAATATTTAATTTTAAAATAATATTATAACTTATAGGACAAACATGTCTTTTCTTAAATATATTCAAAAACCTGTGAAAGATAATTATACTTCTACCACAGAAAAGGCTTTGTCATTATGTTATAATTCCAATAGAGATATAGCCATTCAATAAAAAATGGAGTACAATTCTTCCATTGCTTACAGAAAGAGCTGATTCTGTCTACATTCATGAATGGCCTGTCAGATGTCTGGCATAAAATTACACCTTTTTTTTTTTTTTTTTTTTCCCAGTAATTGCACCAAAATATGGGAAAGGGAAAAGCCTGGTACTTTTTTTCAGGATGTGCTGTTTTGCCTTGCTGTTTTATAGCACAGGGCAAGTGTTCCCAGCTGGCCTATCAACAGAGCTTGGACCCCTTTAAGAGGACATGTCTCACATTGCTCCTTAGTACATTGGACTGCCTGGTCTGCTAACATCTGTGAATCACCTGTGTCTATGACCCTGTTTAACATATTTTATAATAAATTATTCAGTGAGCTGGAGTTGAACTGCTCTAGACAACCTCTATTACCATGAATCATTATTATCTAAACATTCAAAGGTAGAACTGGATCTATGTTGTCTGGTTTCAGCACAGCCAAATGTAGCTTGCAAACATATTCTAGCCTAGAGCTCTATCACTGAAAAACAACCTTGAATTTGCTTATGCCAAAAGCAGTATTCATTAGTCAATCTTGAATTTATAATCCTGGCTTGTAAATAAGGAATTGAGAGAAATAAATGTTTTAATAAAAAGTAAACACTAAAGCTGTTTGAGAAATAATGCTTGTGATCATGAAGGTGTTGCTTTGTCCTTGCATTATGAATGTTCCAGGCAGCCCTGAGTCTCCTACCTCAAAAAAAAAAAA
>VWZN01009437.1:3807-32468 GCA_013396955.1 Regulus satrapa | reverse complement strand
TTTTTTTTTTTTTTTTTTTTTTAAATAAGGTTTTAATATACCTCAACTTGCAGGCTGACTTGCACACCAACAGTTCTCAATACTGTATAAAACAAAAATGCATAAAGATTTTTTTTTTTTAAAATAGAGATAGTTTGCTTTGCTACTAACTTCTGTATTCAAAAATAATTTTACTTTCTGCATTTAGTGTTAAACTGACATACATAAACACCATAAACGAAAACATATTCTAATAAAATTATTTGTTCTATATGATCTCATTTTCTATGTTCTTTCATCATACCAGAAATGGAGGAAATAAAGAAATTGACACACTCCCTAAAACTGCCAAACAGCAGGAACTGCTGTCATCAAAATAAAACCCAGCAACAGTGGTCCCTTATTTTGTGTTAAGTAGCTTAATCATTTTAAAACAAACAAGCAAACAAACAAACAAACAAACAAACAAACAAAAACCCCCGCCTACCAAAAGTTAGAAGACAAAGACTCTTTATCAATCAAGAGGAATGTTTCATTATTCTCAAAAAAGTCACTAGGCAGTGATCTGTGAAAGCACTGATTTATGAGAAATTAGTGGCTTTTAGGAGAGAGGAAAAGTGTAGGTAAAGATATAATCTGAAAGTAGAGTTGGGCTTTTCTTTCTGCAGGGGAAGTTTGGTGGAAAAGATTAAGAGGTTGTTTCAAAAGGAAGAGATGGCATGGAGAGATGAAGTAATCATTTAAAGGACAGGTGATTAATTGAAACAGAACAAGTTGAAGGCAGAGGGGCACTGAAGAGAGACTTTGATAAATCAGAGGGCTGGGCAATCACCAAAAGTAGGAAGTTTACAACAGAAAGAAGTATAGTACAAAGTGACCGGGGGTTCCTGGTCAGTGGCAAGTTGAGTATGAGCCAGCAGTGCCCTGGCAGCCAGGAGGGCCAACACTGTCTTGGGATGTGTCAGGGACAGCATCGCCAGCCAAGCAAGGGAGGGGATTGTCCCGCTCTGCTCTGAGCTGGGACAGCCCCACCTCGAGTGCTGGGGGCAGTTTTGGGTGCCATAATATAAAAAAAGAAGCTATTAGAGATTATGCAAATGAGTACAACAAAGATGGTGAAGAGCCTTGAGGTCTTTTGAAGAGCAGCTGAGGTCACTTGGTCTGTTCAGCCTGGAGAAGAGGAGACTGAGGGGAGATCTTATTGCAGTCTACAACTTCCTCAGGAGAGGAAGATGAGTGGCAGACCCTGATCTCCTAGCCATGGTGAACAGTGACAGGACTAAAGGAAATGGTCTGAAATTGTGTCAAGGAAGTTTTAGATTGGATATCAGAAAAATATTCTTCACCCTAAGGGTGATTAGTCACTGAAACAGGCTCCCCAGAGAAATGGTCACAGCACCAAACCTGCCAAAGAATGTGGACAACACCCTCAGGTACATGGTGTGACTCTTGGGATATGCAGAGTCAGGATTTGGACTTGATCCTTGTGTATCCCTTCCAATTCAGAATACTCTGTGATTCTTTGAAATGTGTAGAGGAAGGGGATTCTAGGGAACCAGAATGGCAAATGGATGGGTGAGTCATGTTAACACTGAGGAAACCTGAGTTTTACATATTGTGGAAATGGGAATTGTAGAAAAGTATTGAGAGAAAGAAAATCAGCAAGAATGATTTAGGAAAATGTTTTTAATGTAGGGAAATAGGTAACCAAACCTTTCTGAAAGTGTGAAATAAGGAAAAAATTGTGGCTGATAGCAAAAGAAGCTAAACTAGAATGAAAATTTCCCCTTTTTCTTAGGTTGATGTAACAGAAAGACTGAAGAAATAAAAAAGTTCAAAGCAAAATGGTAGTGACTACAAGACAAGGCAGATCATTTTATTTCTACTTTAAAAGGACACCTGAAATAACTCCTCACCAGGGAAGCCAGATGAGAAAAATCTTTTCCTCCATCCCTGTCCTTCCTTTGGCTACTTTGATGCTGAATTGATCCTCTGACCTCCGAACTGATAGACCTTATGTCATTTCTGGCATAGGTGAATTCTGTAGGTCTGCTGCTCCAGGCAAATCAAGTTCTCAGGATGTAAACACTTAACAAGTCAGCCCCAATGAAATCAGAAACATTATTTACTTAGGAATTTATGACTTACTCAATTCCAGCTTCTATTTACCATCCCAAACAGAAAGCAGTGACTTGCCAAGAATTTATGTGCTATTACTAAAGGACTCATTATTTTGTCTTCTTGTTTGTATTCTTTACAAAGCTGAATTTCAATGGATCAATGTCCTATTATAAAAATATACTAATTGCTGTGCATACACCATTACCAAAAATTATAGCAGAAATTCTATGGTCTTGTAATGCATACTTTAACTACATCTTGTTGCAGTTAGTATTAGAAGAGGTTTATTGCAGTAACTGAGGGAGAGGAACTTGTGCATGTTCCACAAGTGTATTAATTTCCCATGAATTATAGCAATGTAAACAGAGATCAGTTTTCTGTACTGTCACTGAGGTCATAATTAAAGGACAGTGAACAGCACATCTAATTATTAGGAGATGGGAACTTGATAACTTTGGGGAAAGGCCCTCTCTGATGTTTTGCTTACAACAACTGGTTGGACTCAGTGAACCTGTAAACATATTTTATAGCTTTATATATTGACTGTTAACTCTGAGCTTATCACCATTTAGTCAGACTGGAGACAACAAAGACAAAGATTTGTTTGAATATGTCAGCCTTTTGTATATTAAGCAGATTCTGACTGCTCATTGAAATATTGTCATTCTTTGGCTCTTATGGAAGGAATTAAATAGTTTTACTGGGTTATTTAATCACTGAAAATATATTGTTGCTATCCTGTATTGCCTTAAATTAAATTCATTGCTACCTGCTTTTCATAGAATGGTTTGACTGGTTAGGTATCTTATAGAATATCTAGTTCCAACCCTCATGGCCATGGGCAGGGACTTTTTTCACTAGACCAGAATGCTCAAAGACCATCTGACCTGGCCTTCACCACTTCTAGAGACAGGGCTCCCACAACTTCTCTGGGCTAGTGTTGAGTTTCTCATCACCAATACAAGTCCAAATCCTTCTCTTCAGGGGTGCTCTTAAACACATTCTCTGCTCTGCCTGTATTTTTACTTGGGACTGCCTCAACCCAGGTTGCAGGACCTTACAATTGGCCATGAACTTCATGAGGTTCATGTGGGCTCATTCTTCAGGCCTTCTGGATGGCATCCCTTCCATCCAGCATGTCAACTGCACCACACAACTTGATGTCAGCAATTGTGCTGAGTGTGCGCTCCATCCCGCTGTCTGTGACACTAACTGACAATGTTAAACAGCACTGGTCTCAATATCAACCCCTGAGGAATGCCACTCATCACTGGTCTCCACATCTACCCATCATGGATTATTCCCAGGTCTATTAATAGATTTTCAAAACAAAAGTTAGTAGCTAAGTTTGTATGGTCTTGAATCCACACTTCCATATGGAAGCAGTACAGTTGCTGTGCCGCACTAGTGATGGGAATGAGCAAATTGTTGGTAGGTAGCATAGAATGATTTACAAGATTAAAATTCCCATGCTAAGTGTTTAAAAACAAACAAACAAACAAAAAAACCAACAAACCAGCAAACCAAAAATTGAAATAGCAGGCAACTAAAAATTCATTCTTAATAATGATAAGTCCCTGAGACATCATTACGTGGCATTGCAAACCAATTAAATATTCAAGCCAGCAAAGCCCTGGATGCATCACTGGACACACAAATCAAACATATGTGATTGACATTGGTCAGTCAATGTGTTTCATCAGGTGAGACTGACTGAAAAAGATAGTATCAATGATGGAAGGAAGAAGGTGCTACATGAAGGGTGGTTAATGCAGCCTTCTATGATTAATTTACAAATCCTGCTTTGAGGATGGAGGCAGACAGAGCATTTCTCAGGTGTTGAGTGACATCTGAGACACAGAACCACTCACATCAGAGATGTGCACAAAATAGATGCCAGATGAAGAACTTACATTTGATAGGGTGTGTTTGCCTTCTGTAGTTCACTGNGTGGAATAACTAGACAGAAATCAGCTCCCAAATTTGATTGTCAACAAAGAAAAAAGCTATAGGACCTGTTTCTGTTTTCACCATAACATGAACTTCAGACCTGAGCTGTCTAGTATGCAGAAAGCCCCACCATGGGTATATTTTTAAAATTTTTGTTTCTGTATATACCAATTAATCTGCATGAATTGGTATGGAATATTATTTGTTATTATGAGCTCTCTGTATCTATGGATTACCTACATTATTTTAAACTCCTAACAAGGGCAGGATATAAAGTATGAAAACCCTATTTAAGCAAAAAATAAAACATTTCCCCCAGGAACCAAACAGACAATTTAAGCCTCGATGGTATAAAACTTTTCCACCACTGGATTAAGAATATAAACCTATAATCTTTGGAGAATACTAAATAAACCTTTGAGGGTAATAAAATTACTGGTTGAAATAGCTACAAGGATACAAGGATATTTAATGCTCTTTGATTACTGTTAACTTTATTGGTGGATTTTTTTTTTTTTTTGTATTATAGAGACACCAATAATGCAAAGAATGTTATAACACCATAAAAAGCAAAATAACTCCACTGAAGAACTGTGGACCATGTTGTTAAACAAAGCTAAAGTAGTGAGATGGTCAGAGAAAAACATGCAGTGTTTCTTCAAAGTGTTATTTTATCTGAAAAATATGCTTATAATATCTAACTTATGTGAGAGGCTACAAATAACAGTGACAGGGAACATGTGAAAAATGTAGGTCTCAGAGATCTTCTTGCTATTCCTACTTGTTGCTTTGAAAAGAGAAAATGCAAATGAATCAAGTTCCATCTTGTACAGATGATAAGGCCCTTCAAGCAATTGCAAAGAGTAGGAGGTGTTGACGAGTGATATCTGCACGAGTGCCACTGGAAGAACTTGTATTGCTATTTGATTTGGACATTGATAGGGGAATACAATTTTTTTCATTATTATTCAGACTAATTCAAAATATTAGTACTGACCAAATGTAATTGTTGCAATTGTTTGAGATAATCAAGCTCTGTTCTCTGTCAAACATTTTGGTGTTCATTACATAAGGAAGTAAAGAAAAAAGTAACTCCTCATGGTGCAACATTTTGCATGTTAATGTGCAAACACACAAGCCAAATATCATACACAGTATGTGCAAATGACAAACACCTAATTTGTATCGACAGTTATCGCAATTATTTGTGCAAATTAATGTCACATATATATGCATGATTAGTTACATTCAAAAACCAATTTGTTTCCACATTGAAGTGCGCATTTTCCATGCACAACACCACATCTGAACAATTTGCTATTTTCCAGACAGTTTCACGTTTTTGATCTCCAAGATAAGCATTTTTCTTCCCCAAATAATAACCAGAGGTGCCTTTCTAAAGACAAACAGACGGGGTTTTTTGTTCTGTCTGTATGTCACCTAAAGAAAAGTCATCATTGTTGTATCTTCTATCTTCTCTCTTAGTAGAAAATACATATAAATAATATACTTAAAATACTGTAAATACATATAAATTATACTTAAAATACTGTAAATATTTCTTGCACTCTATAGTCATTGAATCCCAGACACATACAGTTTTCTTTTCACAGAGAAAACAATAGGCAATTAGGCTATGCCCAGAGTAATTTTTAAAAATTATTTAAACTGATGATGGGAATTTTTTTTTTTTTCTGAAACCATCATAAGCAGCATGGCAGCAATACTGAGGATGTAAAAGCAACCACAGTAAACAAAGAAGAAGCACTGGGCGAAGTTGCAGCCACTTGCTGGATCAAAGTCAGGCTTCAGTCTCACAGAGGTGCTTCTGCCTCTGGCTGCAGTCCAGGAGAAGGGCCCAAGGGAGCGAACTCCCTGGCGAGTCACAGCGTCTCTCCAAGCAGGCGTGACATCTACAAAATCAGACTTGGCCTCACCCTGCCTGAAAGCAACTCTCTGCCCAAGCTAGGAGTATCTGAGTTAACTTCTAAACTCAGTACCAAGCCCATTTTTAATTGGCAAGGTAATCGTGTGAAAATGCTGACTTAACGTCACTCGTAAGTACCGGCCCTTTAGTTAAGCACATTTGTAGGTGGGGCATACACAAGCATAAAAGGCCTAAGGACAAGTTGGAAATTGAGCTCTGGCAGCCACATTGTCCCTAGTTTATATGTGATGTTCACCAAAGCTACGTAAACTTTGCAAGTGCTACAGTCTGGTAAATCCTGGGAAATGCAGTACTTGAGACACTTGGCTGTCCCTTGGTATTTGCTTAATAAATCCAAATTTGTGCCTTTTTTGCACACCTTTATAGGACTGTATTTAGGTTGGATTAAAATATAAACTAGAAGTAGAAAAAAATTCTAAATTCTCATATTATTCTTGATATCTCATATTATTCTCATATCAAGCTAAAATCTCATATTAGGCCAATAAAGCAAGTTCCAACATCTTCACATTTGGGTCATAGAGAGGCCTTTGAAGTCAGTCGTGTTACAATCCTCTAAACCGTGTTAATGGACCAATTCTAATTTAAAATCCAGTTTTATGGCATTCCGTTCATTTCCATTATGTTTGTTTCTCATTTGCAAAATCAGATTAGAACCAAATCCAATGAGGTTTGCTGCAGAAGGTCAGATAAGACTGAAAAAGTATCTCCAGGCTTTTTTTTCCTATGAAAAAAAGTCTTTTAAATCATGCTAATTCCCGCAAAAACTATCAGGAATTATTAGTAAACAGTAATTGTATTGTCTTAATTTTACTTGTTTGGTCTGCATCTTATAAGATAGCTTAAGTCCTCCAGAGACATCTAAGGTTGTAAAAGCAGCAGTACCAAATTAAACCACAGCTGGCCTAGTTCCCTCTCTGATAATGGCCAATAATGGATCCAGGGGAGAGTATATGAATAGGGTAGGTATAAAGTGGCATGCTCCTAATGAGCTTGTACAGCCTACAGCAATCTTTCGCACTGTGACTTCCCAAGGAAAAAACGTGACATGCTTGTTTCTCACAGCAGAGTGCAAATCAAGAGTAATTGCATTGAAATTTTGTGGAGTTATAAAAGGGTACACAACCAACAACAATAGGTGTATTTTTTTTTCCTGTAGACCCAGGCAGAAAACTTGACTTTAATATCTTCCTGTCATTGTGAATTTCAAATTATATTTTATAACATTTTCATGAAAAGTATCTCCTTACTTTATGGTGGTAGTGACAAAGTTAGAATAATAAATACCTTTGAAAGATAAATGATAATTATATTGAAATCTGCTAGCAGTTACTATATTTGAAATCAAATTATTATAAAAGAAATAACATTAAAATATCTTTAGTGTTAATCATGCTTATGTTCCAACCATATCTTATATTGTAAACTTTAAAAGTGGTTTTTTTTTCTTTTAATGAGTACACTAAATGAGATTTTTAGACACATCAGTTATTCACTAAGAAGGTTCATGATCATTTACTGTCCATATAGTGCCCCAGGTGCAGATTGTGTGGATGGAGCTTTGCAAATACAAATTTTGACAAGGTTCCTGCCCTGAGAAATTTGGAGCCTACTTTGAACAACTGCAACACTAATAGTTTAAGGATTAGGCACACAAATAGGTGCAGAGACAGAGAAGTCAAAAAGGTTACCTGAAGGAGATGGTTTTAATAGGACTCACTTGATTCACAGGTGGAGCAAACGTGTTCTAAAAATAAGTACTCTCGTGCAAAATCTCTTCAAAATCCATTTTGAAGTACAGTGATGGCCTTCATAAAATACAGGAGATAAGAACTATTGAGCATATGAGTTGCTCATAACTAAAAATGATGATGATTTCCTATGACTTGAGTTTCTCTCCTTTTTGCAAAAAATTGGGCGGGCAAATAAGTTTCTGAATTTATAGTGTTTGCTTTGTCCCAAATTAGTAAGGATTGCATGACTAGAGTTTTAATTTGTTGTAATCTAACCACTTCTATTTTCCACCTTCAGGCCAAATTGGAGTGATTGCAGGGAAACCCACACTTTTCTAGAAATTAGAGACTAAAACTGCAGAGCAGTCCTAAATCAGCTCTTTCCTCAACAAACATGCATTGGGGCTTGCACACTCCCTAGCCTTTTTCTTGGCTCTCTTCATGAATCCTTTCTCTGTCGCTGCTCATAAGGGCTTGGTTGGCTGTGGAAAGACCCAAGGGTCTTATGGCTCTTCAGGCATCATTTGGGTTTTGCTAATCTGCAGAAGAGCTGTGACCTGGCCGCAGCAAAACTCTATGTGCTCGGGCATTAGAATTTTTTACTATGCGTTTAAATCATTGCTGTCTCATACAGCACCTGTAAATCACTTTTGCACCTCAGAATATAATGCTGACCACAACTCCTGGTTTTGTGCCATGCAATTTATGACTTCAGTGTTTTAGAGATTAACCCATTTAAAAATAATCTAAACCTGTAATTTTTTTCTTGTTACAATTTCCTTTCGTCTCAGCTTTAGAAATTGATCTTGATTTTTTTTTTTTTTTAGCTAATATGCAAGACACTTGCAGTCAGGTGAGACTGTGCCAAAAGTATTGTGTAACATCAGAAAGAAAACATATAACTTGCTAGTTTGAAAGTATCATTTATCTTCTTAATTTTTTATTAGCAAACTAATTTTACATGATGAATTGAGTCAATTAGGTTATTTTTAAAGGTACAAAGAGAAGAAAGGAAATCCCCTAGTTAAGAAAAATACAGAACAATAATAAAAAAAATCTCCTGAAATGTATTTTGTTGGATACATGTGAAAAACAGAACAAATGCAAGCAGAAGCCCATACCATCATGTTAATGAACTACATTTACAAGCTAGGGGAAGGGTATGCAATGCTGTACAGTTTACTGTATATTTGCAATATTTTCTTTTGCTTTTCAGTATTTTACTTCTGTCCCTAGATACTTTGAAAAAAATTAAGCATGAAATTACATAACTGTAAACATAATTGGGCACCAATATAAAGTGAACCCTTAGAAAAAGGGTTATGCAGTTAGTGACTGAAATGTGGTTAGTGTCATGAAAGCAAGCAGGAACCTGTTAAATTATGCCTTTTAACACAGCTGTCTTCAAAAGGGCACTTACTAAAAGGATAAAAAAAATAATATATGGAAACAGAAAAAAAAAAAAAGAAGACATTTCATAAATTATGCCTCTCTGGTGACACCCAGACCATAGCTGGAAAGCTGAGATTTTGGCTAATAATAATATAGATGTATTCTTTGTAATACTTTGGTGTTTATATGAAAAATAAAATAATAAATAAATAATTTTAAATGACCAACAGTACATCACTCCATCTCTATACTTCAGAGGATATGCAAAGACTCCCATGAAATATGTGCTACTTCACAGTGGAGCCAATTAAAAAAAGAACATATAACCTAGGAAACATTTGCATTTCCCACAATACACCATGTCTGTAGAAAAAATAATTGTGGAGTGAAAATTATTAATTTTTAGTCAGATTAAAAAAAAAAAATTTTTTTTTTTTTCAAATCAGATCACAAAAAACCCAATAAAAGCAACAGGAAAAAAAAAGATGAAAAGAAAATAAGAAATGATGGAAAAATACAGAATTCAACTAATGGCAATGGAAATGAAGATGAATAATAACCACAGTGCCAAATAGCAAGTACAGTCTCTTCCTCTGGGCAAACTGAAACAAGCCAAGACAGTCCCAGAGCATAATCCTGTGAAGCTCTGGACCTGGCAGAGACAGTGCTTCAAACACAGGGCTGAGGAGGAGCAAGCACAGCTGCAGCACATGCCTCAGTTCTGAGAAGTGGCCCTAAACATCCCTTCTGCACAACCCAGCCTGGCTCTCTCTCCTAAGAACTAAAGTTGTTTCTGCAAGTCTGTAAGAGAAAAACAAGAGCAAAGAACTAATGATTCATTCTCTCATTGAGTAGCCATAAAAGCATTTAAACCACTCAAACTGTTTTAAAATCAGATTTAAATGGGCTCTAGCCTATCCATATCTGCCCTGTATAAAATTAATAGGAAGAAAATCCACCAATGGAAGTGTCACTTCTAAGCTGAGGTCAGGTCCCAAGCCCAGAAGCAAAAGGCTTGCCTGCATGCTCAGTTTCCCTCAGTCACTTTCTAAAGCAGCCTAAACTCTGACTTTATACTTATGTGTAAAATACATGCTTCATGTGACCCTGCAAAAACCCTCTCTTAATTACCCAGGGCTGGAAGAAGGACTGTTCATTTTACAATGGAAAAGCACCAGATCTCCACAGCTGAAGTCCATCCCTATAGACCTGGATAAACCCTGCAATTCTGGGCTCTCTCCAGTAAAGCTACAAGCTTATGGTGAGCTCCCACATACCCAGGACTTTCCCATATGCCCATATTTTGCTCTTTATTTTTCCTGAACTGGCCCGTTTTTTTCAACACACCCAATAAGCAGGCAGAGAGATGCACAATTTTCATCATGGTGATCCCAGAAACAGGGATAGTCCCGCAGGAGAAAGACAGATGGCATCACTTCCTGTCATCTCATTTCTCACTAGTGGGGAGACAGATTCCAGTCAAAATGGGGATCTTGAGGAGGACTTCCAGGGGAATTAGGGGCAGGGAGCACCCTGCCAGACCAGAGGAAGATGGGGGATGAAGAGACAGTGAACTGTCAGCAATATTACAAGAAGAAACATCAAGATTTTTCTTACTGTTTTTTCTTCCTCTGTGAAATTTTGTAATAATGTAGGAAGGGTGGGCTTAGGTTTAGGAGTGAGGTGTCGGTATCTGTGAATGTAAAATTTGAAAAGCAACTTATGCCTGGAAAATTATGACAGTAGTATAACTTCTTTCACAAGTGTTTCTCAGGGCAGTTGTTTTATTATGTCTTCTGAAGGGTACCTATGCAATGTATACTTATTTTTTGTCTCTGTCTGGAGCTAACTGAAGCTTTTTCCCAAAGCCAAAGGAATCAAGGTGTGAATCCATGTCTGACAGATGGGGAATTAGGATGATAATCTCCAGCACTGAGAGCAATAGGACCATGGGAGGTAGAAATTAGAAAACATTTAAAAACCAATGAAACATTTTAATATTTATAAAATACTCCTTTATCTCCCCTGAAAAATAGCTAGAACTGTATAAACTGTATTGTACTTCAATGTGAATGACTTAAAAATGGTTTAAGAGCCCTACTTTAGTAGGGCAGACTGTAGAATGCAGACTGTATATAATCAAGACTTTCAAAAAGGATTTCTATCTTAAAGAACCTCTTTTGCCAGAAGGTATGTTTTCTGACAAAGAAGTCGTGCAGACTGTTTACCAGGTTTTTTATTTCCACTGATTAATGTATAGCAACTTCATAGTTAGCAACCTGGGAATAAGATACTACTTAAATGGGAATTTCCTGACAGTTTTCCAAAGCAGGTATTCTTCTTGATCTTATGCATACATTGTAAAAAGGTTGTATTTTGTCCAAAATTTTGCCTTAATTAGTAGGAAATAAAAAAAAAAATATGTTTCTCTGTAAATATATCTAGGTAGACCCTACTGGTCTGTGAACAGAACTGCATCTCTGAGACAGAAATAAAGTAACACAGGAGTCATTGATCTTGCTTTGTCTGTTGCTTTTTTTAGTAGGAATCAATGAGTATTTCCAGATTTAATATTTTAAATAATACAGAAGTTTGCTAATTATTTTTCTGGCCCTTGATATGAAATAAAGAGATCAAAAGCTTTAGAGTACTGAACACAGTTAGGAAATACTACAACAGTTGAAATTTCCTCATGAATCTGAAATATCTGATCAAATATTCCTGGCATGTACATGCTACTATTACCATTTCAAAATCTGGTCTTGCAGAAGTGAGAGGCAAGTCAAGCTTCTGTCCAGTGACCACACCTACAATGAATAATTCAGTTGCAAGAGCACATGAGTCATCTTAAGATTTCACCTGGCTGCCTTTTCCCTGGGATAAAGGCTTTAGCAGATGCACTGCTACCCAGGGGAAGGTGTATCTGATGCCTTTCTTTTAACCAAATATAAGTATCAAATGTGGTTTGATTTTATTAATGAGCTCAGATATAACTAGACCAGACTATTGACATAAAATTTCTTTGTGGGAATGGTACAGAATTATATTTTGAGATATAACAAGGACATCCCCCAATAGTTTATTTGAGCTATAATTAGTCTCACTAAAATTGTGGCACAATTTCCCCCAGATGGTGCCCAGCCCTGGTCCTGCACTAGGAAGGTAGGAGGGGACAGAACAACTACAGAAGGGACATCTCACATTTCCAGTGAAAGGCAAAATCAAACCTAGTATTACACAGATGCAGCACTTGAATACTCCCCCCAGGAAAGACAAGAGTCAAAGAGTTTGGACTCTTTGAGACTTCTAAGTGAATACCAATAAACTTTAACAAAGAGTGGACTGGTTCCATGTCAGCCTCTCAGAGACCTTCACAGAGTATCTTCTGGGCAAAGCACTAGATCATCCACAGACTGCACTGTGAAAAGCAACCTTTCCCCAACAATTCAGAGGCACAAAATGTTTGTTAGAGTAGCATTCACTAACCTTAAGATTCAAAATTCAAAAAACTGTTTTTCTGGCAATCTGAAATAATTGGAATGAGTCCAGAGGAAGGCCACCAAGTTGATTAGAGGGATGGATCACTCTTATATGAGGAAAGACTGAAAGAATTTGAATTATTCAGCCTAAAAAAGAGAAGGCTTTGGGGTGACCATACTGCAGCCTTCCAGTGCTTGAAGGCACCCAGCAAAAAAGATGGAGAGAGAATTTTTACAAGGGTATGTAGTGACTGGACTAGGGGGAATGGCTTCAACCTGGAAGAGAATAGGTTTAGATTAGATGGCAGGAAAACAATTATTTACTGTGTGAGTGCTGAGGCACTGGAACAGGTTGTGCAGAGAAGTTGTGGATGCCCCATTTGTGGAAGTGTTCAAGAACAAGTTGGATAGTGCTCTGAGCAACCTTTTCTAGTGGTAGCTGTCCCCAACCATGACAGGGGGATTGGAACTAGAGTATACTCAAGGTATCATACAACCCAGGCCACTCTATGACTCTGTGATATTACACAAAACTTATTTCAAACCATTTTGTACTTGGGGATTTTTAACACTTTGTATAAAATGGACATTTAGAAATTGGGGTAAATGTGCCACAAACTATACCAGAGTTTTGAGAAGGCCTCATATTCATGTTGATGTATAGTGTAACAGGCATATCTTCATATACCAATTTCTGACCACTCTGTTGCATATGTGCCAGTAAGTTCAGTGTGTGTGGTATGTTGATGGAGTGTTCACACAAAGGCACTGGTATAGACTACTGTTACAATACTTTACTTGCCAATATAAACAGTTTTAGTGGAAATAGGCAATAAAAATACTTATTTTTATGAGCGCCACATGTGGATATTTCTGTCATCTGCAAGGTTTTAATTTTCAAGTACAGGACACATTTTTCAAAGGTGTGTTTTTAAAACATAGCCAATTATAGAATCACAGAACGGATAAGATTGGAAGGGTCAGCAATGGATCCTCTGGTCCAATCTCTCTGCTCATGCATGCCCATCCTAGAGCATGTGGCATAAGATTGTTCTTGGATGTCTTCAGTGAGGGAGACTCCACAACCTCTCTGGGCAATCTGTTTCAGTGTATGGTCACTTGCATATTAAAGAAGTTCTTCCTCACCCTTAGTGAAGGAAGGCCGCTTCTCCATCACAAAGAAGTGGAATTTCCTGTGAATCAGTTTCTGCCCATTGCCTCTTGTCCTATTGCTTGGATAATTGCTGCACACCTGCTGAGATGGCCAGCAATAGGATCCTGAAATGCAGCCGACAAAACAAATACAATGACATAACTTTAAATATAGAACATGTCCTTTTTAGAAAAGGTAAAAATTTAAGTATACTTAAAACTGCTTAATTACAACTAAGTATATGAGCAGATAAATGTTAGATGTGAAGAATATAACTGTAATCTGACCTTGGCATCTAAACAGCAGCTTTCCAACCAAATGCAATGCAAATATCAGTTAGTAGGACAGTCAGAGATCATTTTCCCATTAATCCTTAGATAAAAGGAAGATTTAAGTTTTGTGCTGTGAACATCTCTAGTGACTTGCTTTACACTAACAGTGAAACTGTTTGCTGAATTTACAATACTTAGATGATGTGACACTATTGCTCTTGCCTATCCAATAAGGCAGCTAACCTATTGATCAAATGCTCCTTCCAGTACACATTAAAAGTGCAACCACTTCTCTATTTTTTAACTGAAAATCCATTCTTGCCTGTAATGTCTAATTTACAAATGACCATGGCATCGCAGATACCTCCTCACATAGTCCCATTTCTCTAACTGAGAAGAGAAACATAAAGTAAGAGAGAGTGTCAATAGTTCTGTTTAATTTCAAGGCACTTCAGAATATTTCTCATTCTTTTTGTTATTACCAGTCACAGAAAGGTAAAATACAATTGTTTTCAAAATTTCTTATTTCATCTGTGGCATTTAGGTATTTTGGTTGCATGTTCAAACAATATTTTTTTCATTATTACTCATTATTTGATTCAAGTCATGATGAGAAATAGATATATCAGCATGGATTCTCACTGTCAGTGAGTACACATGTTCTGCCAACATTATATGCAGCTTTGGATGTTATGCAACATAACTATATTTTCTAAGTATATGTACATTATCTTTTTCAATTCCTTGACCAGAAAAATTTCCTAATCTTGAAAACATTTCATGATGTGCATAAGAGCTACTAGTAATCTCAGTTCAGCATGTGAAAAAATATTTTCAGAGCTAGAGGACACAAGTGTGCTTGAATTTAAATTACATCAATATTAATGGAATAATATACAGAAAAGTATAAATCATAAAATGTACTATGTATAAGCTTTCATGTGCGTGGGCTTCCAGCTCCTGAGAAGCATCAATAACAAACTTATTTCCATACCATAGGCCTGGTTCCTTGTAAGAAAAGAGCTTCAGCATATTCTGATTCTTGTAATTATTCACCTGACACTGGAACAAACTTTCAAATCAAGAAAGTAGTAGGCACGACCATACAATTGTAAAAATTTACTTTGTCTTAGCCAATACAAAACTTATTTCTTATATTAGTCTTTCATGTGAAGTCTTCACTCCTTCCCCCAACAATAAATCCACAGAATGCTGAAGAATCCTCAGTTCTCCAAAACTGAGCTGCTTTTATACTTTTGTCAAGAAAAATCCCCAACTCTTAAAAGGTTTTGCTTTTTACTCTCTGAAGTCTTTAAGATCATATATAGTAGCTAACACTGTCTTGCAATGATGGATTTACTATGTAAACACAGATATTCTATTATAGACTATGTAAACACAGCAAATTTCTTTCAAAGAATGAATACTTTAGAAATGGGGCTTTTGCTGACCACAAGAAAAATTTCCAAACTCCTTTGCAATTTAAGTTTATTTACATTACAGTTTAAACCCTCAAATAAATACAAATAAAGCAGCAATTGACCAGTTGATCTAAGTACAGTCCCAGCAATGTGGGTTGTTAAATTAAAACATGAAATAATATACTAAATTTTCATCATGTTTGTAGAAAAGTTTTAAGTAATTTATGAGTTTGACTCATATTAAAAGGCATTAACCTATCATAGATTTCAAGGTCAGAAGGGACTATTATATCACAACAGTTCAAACTCTGTAATCTGCATCAAGCCTATAACTACTATTTGAAATACTCCAGTGTCAAATAATTAATAAATTAAAAGTACAGAATGTGCTGGCTACTAGGACTGGGCCCATCTGAGTGCTTTACTCACTAAGCTGCCTCTCAATTCTTCACACCATCAATTCCTGACCAAGGAGGGCCCTGCCTCTATAGGAAAAGTGGCTCCACCCCAATTAACCTGATATTTAGGACAGCTGTAGAGGAAATAAAAAATATGTGGCCTTAATTCTGCTAAGGTTGGGGAAGGCATTAATTTAGGATATCCTATAACTACTCTAGTTAAGCATCTGTCTACTTGCCTTGGCCATCTGTGTGTAGTCAGTCCTGCTCAGGTCTTCCATGGAGCAGTTAAAGTCTGCTCCCAAGTTCCTCTTGGAAGGATGGCTTTGGGCATCTCTAGAAAAGAAAAAGCTCAGTGTTCCTCAGAATAGCAAAAATTTATATTTTTAATGCCCCTTGTATTTAAATATGCTGTAAATCAACATTAATATTTCAAATGCTCCATGGAAAATTATTTTAATATCTTTGATACAAGATTGGAGAACATTGCCTTTTAAAAATTTAAGTTGCATATCACCCTTGTAGGCTAGAGTGTAACATCAGAAGTTGATTTATTTATATATAGCTATGTATTTATTACATAGCCAGCAACTTTTCTTGTGGCTTGTCATGAATGTTTTGAACTAGTGACTCTGTCCAATAATAGGAATTCATAATTTTTTTTTCAGAAAATACTCACTATAAGAAACAGTATTTTAAAAAAAATAATTGTATAAATAGAATGGTCTCCTAAATGCATGCAAAAGTATTAATTTTGAATTCATATAAATTATTTTCAAAACACTAACATTTTCAGAACATTAAAGGTACATCACTTAATTTACAGACATAAATGGAAGCTGATACTGAACTATCTATTAATGCAAGGAAAAACAACTAAGTATGCATTAAAACTTGAAATAATACAAACTCAGGTATTTTTTTTTTTTTTCATTTCCCCTTTAATCTTGCAATATTATAGCACACAGACTTCTGTGCAGGTGTATAATCTTTATTACCATATTTACAACATAATTTTAAAATTATGTACATCTCATAAGAAAAGGAGTTGCAGGAATTATAATGGTGGCTTTTCTTCATTTGTGAAAAAAACCCATACCAAATGTGTTTAATATGCTTTACTGTCTTATTACTCTGTTGACAATATAAATGCACAATTTAAAAACTGAACACTTCCAAATGCCTTCATTTTTCCTAAGGAAAGAGTGGTTTTCAGATGGTGCTATTGTTATAATTTTTGTCTTTAAGCATTTGCATATACCTGCAGTTAGAACCATGACAATATCTATTATTTTGAAGTGACATTTGAGATACTTCTGTATAACTGTATTCAACCAGTTTTTGTTTTTTACCTGTGTAACAATACTATGATACTCAATATTGCTCATGTTAGAAGGGCCTTGAAATGAACCTATATTGAGCAGTTTCACATTTCATAGGAATTTGATTTATTGTAAGTTTTAAGGAAAATTTCTTATTACAGTTATACTGAATTTATTTTCAGACATATGTCTTAATAATAGTTTTTGATGCAGAAAACACAAAAGAAAAGACAATGACCCAAAGATGTGAAAAACTATCAAAAAAAAAGGAGAGAATTAAGAGAGTTTTGTTAGTTAAGTATGCATTGAGACAAATCTTCTGATTCTGTCCACTCTTCTTAATTATAGAATTTAAAATTATAATTAATGCACTCTTCTTTTTCATATTACCATTGCTTGACTACTTTGTTGGTGCTGACCTGCAAGTACTTCTCTTATGTACCTACATGGTTGCCCTGGCAGAGCCAAGTATATTACAGGTGTTTATGCATTTCTCGCAAAAAATTCTAGCTGCGCCTGGAAGGTAGGTGCCCATAATAGGAATTCATAATGTGGCAGTCCTGTGGCAGTCCTCCAGTTTGTGGCAGTCCTCAAAGATATGTTTTGTCACATTATTCTGCCTTTGCAGAAAGTCTCTGCTAAAAGTTACTTCTAAGTGCCATAAACACCAGCACTGGAAGTTTTGTCTTTTTTTTCTGGAGGACTCCTTTACCAGTGCATTGCATCAGAGTCAGCTTTGAAAGCAGGGAAACTCGGGAGCTCTGCCTTCTCAGTGCTTTTGTAGAAGGCTAGCTCTTAAAACTGTGAGTAGTGCAGACTATGTTTACATGCACGCAGGATAGGATCTCTTGTAAGCAGTTGGTGCTGTTCTTGCACGTGGGTTGTATCTGCCTCCACTTGCCACAAGCCATGCTGGCCCTCCATTGCCATCCCCAGCCCCTCTTTTAGACCCATGTAAAAGCTGGACGTGTTTCATGCACCTAGAAATGATTGGTTCTGAGTAAAAACACAACAACAACACTTAGGCTAACTTTAGGCAGATTGCTTTTTCACCTTGACCAAGTATTTTGCCTCCTTAGATACAATGACTGCCCACATTCAAACGTAATTGCTCATGGTGCTTTGAGGTTCCAGTGCAAAATCTCACACCTGGGTGAGGTTCAGCTTTCTCACCAAGCTGGCATGACAGAGCTTGCCTTGCTGAACTCATCAGAAATGATATCTTGCTGCAACCCTTTTAAATTTGTTCAAAACACCTCTTCACCAACTGAATTTATTTGTTTTAAAACTATATAATTTAGATTTTATTAGAATAAATAATACCATACACTTATAAAATCTCATGGTGTTCTGCTGTAAATAGTTAGACTATTCAGATGTGATATAGCACATTCAAAAAGAAAAGAAGCTTGTGGGAACCACCAGTGCATTTGTCCAGTTCTAGTAGGTGTGAGATGACAATTTCACTTGCATACTCATGCCTGAGGTACACAGGGAGCTTGACAGTCTTTGACTAAACATGTTCATATGAAGATCAAGCAAAGAAAAAGAGAAACCCCTAATAGTATCATGTCTCTTGTTTGTTTGTGTGTGGGTTTTTTCCTGGGTTTGATTTTTTAGGGTTTTTTTTTGTTTGCTTTTGTTTGGTTTTTTTTTAACCTAACCAAAGTCATAAGAATATATGCATGTGCTAATGAGGGTACAGACCCTTGAATTTGCCTTCTGTAGACAAGACAAGTCTAACCTGAACTTTGTTTTCCTAAAGTCTACTTGCCTGCTTACAGACTGGAAACTACTTAAGCTAAATTGGTTGGACTGCTGAATAATGCACAAACCACTGAGTTGTCCTAACTCTGCAGTGCCCCGTTAGGCAACAGAGGGCATCAATAGAGGTGAAAATGCAATTGCTACCACGAGGCCAGTGGTTTTATACCAACTGAAAACAGCACAGGTGATGAAGAAAACTGGTCCTCCCCATCCCATTAATAAAATTGCTCAGGGGTCTTTGTTAACACACATAGAGGAGAAGTAGTGAGAGCTTTCTGAATTCTACCACCAACACTAAGCCACCTTTTTCTTCTGTTCAGAAGAGGAGAGGGGCAGGAATTTTGGTATGCAGGTGTTCACCTCTCCTTGCTGGCATGTGCTGGGATTCTCCTGGAATCTCTTTCAAGCCTGTGAATACCACTCCTGAAATGGGGAGAGGTGCTGGCTAGCAGGTGAGCTGAGGCACTCCTGTCTGCCCTGGGGCTGAGATTCCATTAGGCAAACACTCCTTGCTATTACTAAGGAAAGAAGTCAGAACAAACATGAAAAAGGCCTTCACTACTCCATTCTTACCTTTTTTTTTTCCTCCCTTTGCAACTTTCCACCCAGTTTTTATTTTTTAACTTTTGTCCTTGCTTTCATACCTCTATTTTTGTGAATTATGTCCCTAACTTATGCTGAGACGTTTTTTAAAGGAGTATTTATTTCTTCTCCACCACTGAGAAGACAAAAAAGGCATTTTTCTTTTAAAGCTGGCTTTTCAATGGTGCTTTATTTTGATTTGGTACAACTTTTTTCTTGCTTCCTAATTATTTTCATATTTCCATATGATTTGACTATTTTTTTTTCCAATCTTGTTACCTCACATTCTCTAGTCATTCATTCCTTTTGTTTACTTTCTGAAATTATTCCCCACCTGTACATTCAACTCTTCTCTCATATTCCCCTTTTACTCTTATCCCTCCTCTAATTTCTCTAATTAGTAAATTTTTTTTCCATATTTTTCAAGCAGTGTCCTGTATGGCTTGCTCAGCCTTTCAGTCCCTGGGGGTGGGAAGGGAGAGGACTGGGAGGAGTAAAAATAAGGAAGGAGTTTTACTTGAGCACACTGTTGTCCTACAGGAAAAAGAAATGCTATCTTTGCAAAGTTCGTAAACACAGTTTGACTGACTCACTGTATGCCATACCGAGCAGCAACCTCCTTTCCTAGGATAATGAGAGCCTCGGAGGGATGGTAGTTCCCTGAAGTATGAAAACATGAAAGAGGACTTCCCCAAAGCCATTGGGTGGAGCACAAAGGATGTGGAAAGACTGGAGGGCTGGAGAGTAAAGATGATGATAGATAAAGGTGAGGAATTCAAGCACCATGAATATCAACAATTGAATAAGGTGGCACTATAAATGTTTTGGCTTCCATTGACCATCAGCTGGTGAAGCTGGGGGAGTTTTGTACCTGTGAGTCTGAATAAGTCCAATGCTATGAATTCTGTCATGAATTCCTGTATCAATATACAATAGACAAGCAAAAGATGTGTATATTACAAATTCAGTTCATATAACTGGAAAAAAGGACTTTTTTTCTTGAATGTCTGAGACAAAACTTTTTAACTGCAGGTACAGGCTTAGATTTTACCGATGTATAAAATACCTCAGTAATACTGATGAGTCATTTCAGGGATTCCTACTTGTGTGTTTGAACACGACCATTTATGTCAATAATATATGATTTCTGTATTCATCCTTTTTTCTTTCTTTTTCTCCTTTCTAATACCAGTTCTTTGGGTGGTTTAATAAATCCAGCTGTATGGTATTGATTACTCACTCATATTTTCTTCCTTTTCTTCTTTCCTGCCTCCTCATTAGCACATTTTCATTGCAGCTTTCTGTAAGGGAAAACTATGAAACAATGTCTTTCCACTTAAAAACTTTTTGTTGATTTTTTATGTGAAAGAAAAATTTGACATGATGCTCTTCTGCAACTATCCTCACGGTTTTACTTAGATTTCTAAAAAGTGAGGACAAAGTTACAAAGCAAAAACACCTAATGTGCATTTATTTTAAAAAGACTTAAATTTCTATTAAAAAGCTCCAAGAAGAAGTGTCAGGCCCATAAGGAGGACTGTCATCACCATATTTATGATACTGAAATCCAGCAAAATGGTGGTTTATGATATCACCCTAAATCTGAAGGACCAAGCCTTTGTTCTAATGTTCAGTTTAATTCTTCATAAAAAAACTCTAGAACAAGTTTCAAGGTGGAAAATCCAGGGAGGCTTGCCCTGTAATGGACAGTCCACACTGTCCATGGAGTCATGAACCCTCACAATGCAGGCATCTGTCTGCCGGATCTGCATTTGTCAATGAGACAGATATATATGTGCAGATAATAATATCAAACTATATAATATTTTAATATAATTTGAACATAGATCTGGTTAATTTTCTCATAATTAGCTAAAGGTCTTTTATTCTGTGGTAGCCAACAATGCAACAATGTAGAGATAAAAGCTTTTCAATGTCATTTGCTCATAGCAACACAATGAAGAAGGAAATTTAAAGAGCTTAAATTTTTTTAATAGGTTGTTCATTCTTTTGAATATCATACAAAAGCAGAGATCAAATGAAAGAAAAAAGGATACATTAACCAAACTGATTGAAATAAAGAGTATAAATGAATTAGACCAAAAAGTGTTTTGTTTTTGCAGCCATCTTTCTCTATAATCTCAAAAAAAAAAAATCTAAAATAATAAATGTGAGATGTGTGCCGAAACTAATGTACGTGTATCAACTTGTCTATGCTTACAAATGGAATAATTTAAACAGAACATGGCAAGGGAATTAGAGAAATAAAGAAACTACCACGCCTATCCTTGTGAAGCATGTAAAACTGAATAGCAAACTGAAAGAGCATGAGTGAGTGAAAGAAAATTGTATGTGCCTTTGTATAAGCTGCTTAAGGTGATGATATTAAATTAATGTATCGCTAACGCAGGTGGCGCATTACTAAATGAGGAGGACCTGGTCAGCTTCCTCTTTCCATGACAAAATAAGATCTGATCAACACATTAATTAGACAAGTGTTTCATCTGTTAATTACTCTGTTATTTTCAGTTTTAACAATTCTTGTGAATGCAAGCCACAATGCTGAGATTTTACTGGAAAGATCCTTATGACAATAAACAGATAAAACCGCAGTGATTTTAATATAGGATGGAGCCAGGATGAAGAAACTCTAAGTGATTACTTCTGGAATGATAAATTTATCCAAGATGTACTCCACATAACGTAGAAGTCACAAAGGGTCTTCTTTTGTGGTTTCTGTAGCCACCAAATCAGAACATCATAACAAAACTGTATAAAACTTGAAAATTATCTCAGTAGGAAGTGTCTCTTCATGAATGCCAGGGCATGAAGTAGAGACTGAGAAATCTAATTTTATATTCAAAGATTTGCCCTAGTAATGGAAGGTAATGTTTATATATATATATATATATATATTTCAGTTGGGTACATTTGGAGATTCTTTTTAAGCATTATGAAGTAGATGGGAAAAAGACTGACCAAATGTAAGTCAGCTGGAAGCCATAGTCAAGTGAAGTTATCAATAAGTATATACTTGCTATGTAATTGGAAAACAGCTTTCCGAGCATAAAAATTCTATGTATATACTAACTTAGGAGTGCTCCAAGATCAAACAGAGAACCCCAACCATGTCCTACTGGAAAAAAAAAAAAAAAAAAAGAATATATCCCATATTCCCACTGTCTCTCTTTCTCCTCTGTGTCCTGATTTCCACTGGATGGGAACTTGTGCATGTGGACAGCCCTTTGTATGTCAATAGGTCTGAATATATTTCTTGGGACAAGCACAAGGCCAAGACTGCAGGAAGCCTTGAGAACACCCAAGCTCAGCAGTTACTCTCATAGAATCACAGAATGTCCTGATTTGGAAGGGATCTTAAGATCCTCTAGTTCCAAGCCTCCTTACATGGATAGGGACCCCTTCCACAAGAACACGTTGCTCAGAACCTCATCTAACTTGGCCTTGTACACTTCCACAACTGGGGTCATCCCCAACTTCTCTGGACAACCTGTTCCAGTGTTTCAGTACTCACACAGTAAATAATGTTTTCCTAAAATCTAACCTAAAGACATTCAGTTGGAAGTAATTTCCCCTAGTCTTGTAACTACATGCCCTTGTAAAAAGTCTCTCTTCATCTTTCTTGTAGCCTCCCTTCAGGCACTGGAAGGATACCATTAGGTCCCCCCAAAGCCTTATTTTTTCAAAGCTGAATATTCCAGAGAATGTGTTATTACCTAATACTAAAATTATGCCAAGCATAAAAAGGTTTCTTCTTTCTCCAATTGTCATTAGACATTTCAGTTGGGGTCAGTGTCTTTGGTGTCATACAGTACACAGTTAATCTCCATTTGAAATTATGAGAACTTGAATAGGAAAAAACCCACTACAGTACCTGATCTTTTTTCTTTTCCTGCATTTTGGGTCAACTCCTCTACCAATAGGCTTAGTAATTTGTGCTTGAGTAATACTTTTGGGCTTAAGAAGTAATTGTTCTTAAAGGTTTCTGGTCTTGGCTTAAGGTCTTCAGCAGCATGAATCTCCAACTGCTCCACCCCTCTTTCTTTTAGCATGCTGAGCTTTTACAATCTCTCACCATGCATAGTATCTACCAATTTTCAAATACTAAGTGCAGCTTTTTAGCTGTTGCTTTTAAAATCTTCACCATAAGAATTAGTTGCTTTGTTATAGTAGTGGTCTTACCAGCATTGGATACAGATGTAAACTTTCTGTCTTTTTCTCCCAATCTCCATATTATATCTGAGAGTCATATTAATTCTGCTTTGTGGACTGCTAGCATTTGAAAATTTGTGTTCAATTGTTGCTTCTGCATAAATCCTCTACTAAACATGAAAAAAAGCCAAGATTCTCCAGACTTTGTCACTTTGTTTTTATTTCTAAGACCTGCCTTCAGCAATCCCACTTCCCTGAGACCAGAGGGAAAGTCTGGAGCCAGGAAGGCTTACATTCAGTGGAGGAGGATCAGGTCAAGGAACATTTAAACACACTGAACATACAGAGATCAATGGCACCAAGGAGCTGGCTGATGACATTCCAAAGCCACTCTTGATAATCTTTGAAAGGTTGTGGGTATTGCGGGAGGTCCCCAACACTTAGAAGAAGGCAAATGTTATTGCTATCTTCAATAAGGTCAAGCAAGAAGATTACAGGTAAGACTCACCTCGATCCCATGAAAGGTGATTGTCCATGTAATCCTGGAAGCCATACCCAAACATATTAAAGATAAGAATGTGACTGGAAGGAGTCAGCACAGATTTATGAGAGACATCCTGTCTGACCAACATGATGGAGTGACTATCTTACTGCACAAGAAAAAACCAAAACAGTGAAATATTTTTTACTTTGACTTTAGCAAGGCTTTTGGCACTGTTTCCTATAACATCCTTAGACAAAACACTGAAGTATGGGCTAGATGAGTGGACAGTGAGGTAGACTGAAAGCTGGCTCAACTTCTGGGCTGAAAGGGTTGCAATCAGGTGCACAAGATCCAGCTGAAGGCTAGGCAGTACTGGGGTACCTTGAGCTGGCACTGAGGGATCTGATACTGCTAAATATCTTCATTAGTAACCTGGAGAGTGGGAAAAAGTCATAGGTAGGACAGAGCGTGGATCCTCTGAAGGTTTACAGATGATCCAAAAAAGAGGAGGAGCTGATACACAAGAGGGTCATGCCACCATCCAGATGGGGTGGGGCCAAGGGCAAAGAGTCTAGAAAAGGGCTACAAAAGTGATTAATGTCTGGGAGCATCTGACTCTGACATGCACTCAGAGGGGGAGAGAGTTGTGACTTCTGAGTCTGGAGAAGTCTCAAGTGGGATCCCATCAATGTGCATAAACACCCAATGGCTGGAGCAAAGGAAGTGGACCCAGGCTGTGATACAAGGGACAATGACAAAATGAAACACATGAGATTTCACTTAAGTGAAAGAAAAAGCTTTTTAACTATGAGAGTAGTCAAGCACTGGCAGAGGTGGTCCAGAGAATTGATAGAGTCTCCTTCATTGGAGATATTTAAAATCTAGTTGGACACAGTCCTGAGAAACCTGCTCCAGCTGGCCCTGCTCTGAATACAAAATTTGGATAAAATGATCTCTAGAGGTATCTCCCAAACTCAGTCATTCCGTGATTTTGTGGTTCTGTAAATGACAAAAGATAGACTCTATAATTGACAGGATATAGTATTACACTGTTGGGAGCAGCCTAACTGTGTTTTCCCAACCTTTTATTTTAATGTAATTAATTTTTTTTTTTTTTTCATGATATGGTACAAGTAGAAGAAAACTTTAAAAGCCTTCAGGTGTAATTTCCTTAGTCCTTATTAATTGCCAGTTGTCCTCAGATGCCACAACTAATTTAATAAGGATATTACATTCCTGGAAAAATTGTTACAGAAATACATGAAACACTTAGAACCAAACATGTTACAGCCAGAACAAATAATAGGACAATAATAAAGATAAAAGTAGAAGGTTAAAGAGCTTTAAAGCTGGATACAAGATGCTTTCATGTAAAGTGACAGGGAAAGTCAGAGTGATAAATTACTTAAAAAGGGAAAAAAAAGTTTATCTGTTCAGTTTTTAAGACTCTTATAATTTTATATACTTCCCCCTCCCCCAAATAAAAGATGTATTTGCTTGATTTTACAGTCTAATCTAGGACAATAAGCTGGGATCCCTAGACAAGTAGTGACTGAGAGTCACCTGAGGGGTAAGCATACCCCTCAGGTGAATCTCCCCAACATCAACCATTTTTGCAGGAGTACCATCTTACTCTACAGAGGAGTGAGGGAACTTGGGAGAATGACTCCATGATTTATGGAGAATTCAATATCTAATCTTCAGAAGAAAGACTCTTGGACAGTCTTTCAAACCAACATGAGTTAAAAAGCTTGTAGTAATTTCAGGTGACTGGGAACAAAATAAATGATTTGTAGTTTTAAGAAAGTTTTGAGATACATATTTGTCTGAGTTATGGTAGGGTAAAGACCGGGTAGCAACATGTTCCTGGGCGTGTATATCTCAAAAATAATCTCAGAAGTGGCTTGAGGCTCCTCAGCGATGTAGGCAAAACTAGGTGGTGGCAAAGAGCATTTCACATGCGAGTGAGTTGGGATGGAGTAATCTGGAAGTTCAAATAGGCACTATATATCTGCTGAGGTAGGAAGGTTTACAAGGCCGCAGGAAACACTTGGGAAACAGCATAGGAGGAAATAGGAAAGGCCTGTAGGGATTATGGGGTCTGTGAGGGCTCAGTGACTTTCCAGGTTTTCCTCTCCCATAACATGGGGAGAATGGCCTTAGGCCATGGAGGTTTCATAAGGCGGTAGAGTGTCAAAAGGATCCAGAATTCTTCTCCCAGTTTTGTCCTTGACAAAAACCCCATTTTAAAGCTGATTTGATTTACAAATCACAGATAGCAGCAAACTTAACCTCCCATACAGAGTTTTATGAAGGATTATACATGTTATCTTCCCACACTTGGTGCCATGTTGTGTGTTAGACACATCTGCCCCTGCCATGGAGAAGAGGAAAGGATGAGGCTGAGCTAATAATCCCATAGGGATAGAGCTGGGTGCTGACCTTCAAATAAAGCCCGAGAGATGAGCAGAGCAAGATGCAACAGCTGTTGCAAGAAGGAACTGAAACCAGCTGATGACCATTGATTTGAACTGTTCTTTAGAGACAACAGCCATAAAATTTAGTGCAGGTAGACAGGCCTGTATAGCCATCCCCTTCCTCTGTCTCTTACTAAGGCTGTTTGACACTGTCCCAGAAGTTTGCCACCTTATGTACCTACTTATTTTGCTCTATCCCAAAGCCAGCTGTGCAATGTGTTTGTAAAACTTAGGGATAAATTTAATTTAAAAGAAAATCAGTGGAGTAAGAAATATGTTGCATGTATTCCTGTGTGTAGCAAAATTTGGCAGGAGATCAATATGCCCTAACCATCAGTGAAGTTGCCCATTCCACTGCAGGTATGTCAGTGAGGACATGCTATGATTTTCAATGTAAGCTACACAACATAATGCATGTTTACATAAATCTCTGAGAATGTACACTCACAACTCCATTTCATTGACTGTGAATGCCAATGCTAGTGCTGTCTTAGCTTCTGAATAATTTCTATATTTCCTTAAATAATGTTTAAGAGATATGCATAAGGATAAAGAATTTTACATTTCAATACAATTCAGTTAGGCAGCTTTAATTTCCTCTCTCTTCCTGAAGGATGATTCTTAATGGTCTTGGTTAAGGTCACATCTGGCCTTGCAGAATGCATGGTATATGGAAGGTATACATCCACCTTGGTTTTGTTTAGACTGCACCCCTTGTCAGACTAGAACCAGTTCTGGCGAACTCTGCTCTCCAGAGCTGAAGTCAAGTAAAGAATTAGGTAAGAATATATAAAAATAACATTAAAGACTTAAGCTAGTTCTAAAACTAAAATAGATGCTATTGGTTTTACCTGACACCAAATCATTCAAGTTAAGATTAGTAAACATAACATGATATATTATCTGCTCATCTTTCTCAAAATCAATAATGCAAACAGTTTCTTTTGTTTGAAATGAAGTAATGTCTCTAAATATTTTAATTGCTTTTGTTCTTTACTGGCCACATAAAACTGAGAAGGTTGCAAATGTAAACAAACTTACTGGCCACAGAGAGCTGAGGAGGATCCAAATGTAAACAGTCTAATTGGGAAATTTTCTTTTAGGAACATTAGCTAAACAGGTATGCAATTTTTTTGTATGTTGTGGAAAGCACAGTAGCATTAAGCGAGGTCACAGACCATATTTTGTCTTAAAATTTTAATTTCAGAGCACAGAATGAAACTATCCATAAAACCATTTAAGGAGAGTATTTTTTAATATTATGGAGTTAAATTAAGAAGGTAATAAATAAAAACTCTCTGAAGCGCTTTCACTTTCCTCTAAAACTTGTCTCACTGATACATGTTTGATCACGAGTGTATACTTTTGAACAGAAATAAAAAATAGCGTGCTCATCTCATCATCATCTAATTGATATTCTAGTAAAGCCCTCCTTATTTCATCCCATATTTAGTGAAACACCATCTCTTTTCAAACCTTCTCCATTACTTTTTGTGATAATTCTAGATGCAGAGAGAACAGTAACAGTAAGAAAGCCAAAGCACTGCCTGCATATTAACCTGTCACATGTATTGGTATTATTGTGGCTTTTAATTGTACTCACGGAAGCTACATTTGATTAATATAAATATGTCATTGGCACTTCATCTACATTCCTATTTAAAATAACTGAATTTAATTTGCCTAATGACAGTAACACACATTTACAGAAGTTCTCATGAGCTTAAAGAAAAAATAGAAAAAAAGGAACATTTTCTGATATGTCAAAGCTTTGTGAAATGAAGGATCACTAATTTTTATTTCAGTAGCACAACACTAGAAATGGAGTTTTAAATTTTTCTGTCCCACTCTTTTCTTCTTGAGATTATCTGTTTCTTCATGATCAATAGATGTCACAGCATTTTTACAATTCTCAATCCCCTGCACCCATATTAAAATGTTGTAATTCTCAAAAATCATTCATATCTGCATATTTTACTAATCCTCAGGGAAAAAATAAGGAAAAAATAAACC
>VWZN01009436.1:249764-265836 GCA_013396955.1 Regulus satrapa | reverse complement strand
ATATATATATATATATATATATATATATAAGTTTATATATGTTATATATTTATATATTCCCTATGTGCAAGAAGAGACCAAAAGGCTGACAAAGTGCTGAGAAATGGGTGTGAAAGACAATGTGCACAGAAACAAGAACTTCCTTGAACTGCATTATTTCCAGGAGAGAAACTTCAAGAACCATCATGAATTTGTTTGGGCAAACATAGCAAGTCTCAGGCTTTGTTTATCACAGATTTACTTTTCAAGCTTGTCCAGTTCTGGTTATTGTCTCAGTCCACAGTGGAGCAGCACTGTGCACAGCCTGCAGCCATTGACTCCCTTCATTTCCAGGCAGGCCCATAGCCTGTTTTGGTAAATGCATTTCTTAATCCATACTCTAATGTCACACTAAAGAGCAGACTTGCCCTTGCACTGCTCTGCTTCTAGTTTTGGTTCTCCTTTTAGGAATATAATTGCCTGTAACATGTAATGTAACTGGATTTTCCACTTGGAAGTTAGAGCTAGTCAGGGTGCTTGAGAATATTTCTAAAACTTTCCATTAAAAAGGAAAGGGAAAAAACCATCATGCATTTAGAAATTCAGCACGCTGTTTAAAAAAACCCAAAAATCCAAACTACCTGACATTTTTTCTATCAATATTTTTTCGGCTTGAAGTTTGGAGAATTTTTAAAAGAAATCAGACCAATTTTTGCTGGAAGAAACTCATACTGGAATGAGTGCTTATAATTGAAAGTATCTGTCATATTAAATTATACACTCTTGTAAGTATTGTCATTTAATTTATAATTTCTAATTGCAACTTGTAAGGCACAAAGGCATTCAAAACAAAATTAAGTAATATTAATAGCTTTATTCAGACTGACAGGAGAACTCGCATGATTTAAGCAAATCACAGAAATGGAGGAAACCCTGCTCTCAGGATTACCAGTGGTGTAGTAGACCAACAGACCTGCACAGACTTCCGAATCAGATTTCCCACCCGAATCAGTCTCAGGGTGGTTATCATGGTACTTCCTCAAGCAGCAAGCTCTGCAGGAAAGGAGCCTTAAAGAATAACCAGATGTTGGGAATGGTGGCCTGCAGTCTAACTCCCAAAGGCTGTGCTTTAAAATAGAGCCACTACAGACAGACAGGAGGCTAACTTGTTCCTCCCTCTAGGCCCTGGAACCCAGTACTAGAGCACGCATCCCAGCAACTGGCTTTTTTTTTTTTAACTCCACATTTAAAGATGCCAAAGGCCCCCTCTCTTTCATGCACTTGTCTGCTATTTCTCTCTTTTAGAAAAAGCACATGTGATACATGTAATGGTGTACTCGGAGGCAGAAGTGTCTGTTGTGATGAGAAAGGTGTAACTTAACCTCAGTACTTTTTCCATGTTTATTTTTATTAAAGAGTATTCTTTTCCCAACAGCATTTTCTCTCATGAGCAGCTCCACTGAGGTCAGTGAGACTGCTTTACAGACTGTAGAATTTACCTTGTGATGAATATAACCCAAAAAAGACAAGTGGAAAAGTCTCCTGACTTTTGAATAAGGTTTTATAAGATATGTAAATGATACCAGAGGCTTTTCTGAGGTATAATACATAAACTGACTTGCGGTTTTCACGTGAAATCGAATAAAAACCTCCAAAATATATTATTAAATATTCTAGTATGAAAGATCACTCTGAGCACTTTTGTAAATTTCTATTCTTGAAATATTGATGCAACAATTTTGTAGAACCACTATGGTTTTCTATAAATACTGAACCAAGATACCCACAAAATTTGTTGTATGAGTGCATAGGCTACTTCATTCCTCTACACAACGTGCATTATGCAATTTATTATTTATGTATGTTACTCCTTATCCATCACAAATAATCTGAGATGAGCTCAGTTGATTAGAGCATGTTGCTGGTAACACCAAGGTCACATATTTGATCCCTATATGGGCTGTCCACTCATTGGACTAGATGATCCTTGTGGGTCCCTTCCAACCCAGAATATTCTGTGATTCTGTGATTATTAAAAAGAGATGTAACTAAAAATACTTAGAAAGATGGGTTTACTTTCAAATTAACTGTGGAAAAGGTATAAATACGTTTGAATTACTACTGTCTGAATTCTATGATGGTAACTACTGTACGTAATGAGAATTTGAATGGTAGACACTGTCTTTGGTAAAATTGATAACTAGGCCTTGAGCTGAAGTATTCTGTTTTTCTGAACCTTCTCACAGTGATGCCTCAATTCCTTCTTTTTCTTAGAGTCCATACATTTAACCACATATATATTTGTGTGTGTGTGTATGTGCATTTCCGGTAAGGGACACTGAGAACACCAGTTAATGTTTGATTTGTACATACACTTTTTTATAGGTGTGTTTGTTCTCCTGCTGGTCTTAGCCAGCATATCTGACACCTGAGTAAAACCTTTGAACTCCCAAGTGTCATTTATCATGGAGTCAAACAACATCTACTCAACATTAGCTCTAACTTTAATCTTATCAAAATTGTATTTGTCCAACATAATCTACCCTATTCTTCCCCAAAAAAAAAAAACAACTGAACTTTCATTAGGAGGCCCCTGTCTCCTTTGACAGAGTCAATATAGCCCAAAGCAAGCACTAACCAAAAATAATCTTGACCTTGTCTAATACTTCTCCCCATCTTGAATTTAGCAGGTTCATCAAGAAACTAAACATTGTCAGAATCCTACAGGTCTCAGAAGTTCCTGTTTAAAGGAAATAACAACATTTTCCTGGGTTCTTCAGATTCTTGTGAACCAAACTCTAATGTTAATCCTACCACAGTGTTGGCATGTATCCTACCAATCCCCTCCATCACCGGTCCAAACAGGGAGTTAATTTCCCCCACCAGGGTCATCTGCAGCCTGTCTCAACACATCTCTTTAATCCAGCAGTCATTTGACCCTTCAGCCCTCTTAAACCCTGGATTAGGGTCAAACTCTAACCCTAGTTTTAATCAAAACTCGGAGTTTACCCTGCAGTTACAACTAGCATCTTTATCCCCTGCTACATCTCTGGAGCAGCTCTTCCCATCTGAACCTCTAGCTGTGACTTCAGCCTTCATTGAAAGAACCCACATCCTGTCCTGCCCAGTTACCCTGAATTGTCTTCTACCAGCCCTAGTCCCCATTCTAACTTTAATGTTCTTGTAGGAATACACAAGAAACACAGATTTTTCAAGCTTTCTTTTGCAAACCACTAATCTTTACCCCAATCCTAACACTAGGCTCGGAACTGAACCTTCTCAGTTCATGCCTGCCACCTCCAGCCATGTCCCATTTCTGTGACAGCAAGAAATGAAGAAATTCAACAATATGCTGCAGCATCCATGTGGAGAAGGGCTGAGGTTACTGTAGGAAAGGAGATTGTTTAGCTATAAGGAGTCGGTGAGTTTGGGCTCATAATGCACGATTACAGATAGAGCTGAAATTCACCAGCAATGCTAAGACACATGAAGAACACACATTCCTAATCCCTGCAAAGTGAATGGTGTTAGGTAAGAGCTTCTGCTGTGAGGAATGAGTGATGCCTGCAAGATTTGGGAGGCTGCATCTAGCAGAGAATGTTTAATATTAAAGTTAGTGTTTCAGAAGAAATGAGCTGAGCAGGAGTGGGGTTGCTGATTGTTGAGATTTGCAAAGCCTAATATTTGTAGCACCCAATTATTTTAAGTGGATGTAGTGATTGTACACCAGCTGGCAACTAAGTTTCACTCACTTCCCCCCAGTCCCCCAGTGGGCTGGGAGAGAGAATTGGAAAAGTGAGAAAAATCATAGGTTGAGAAAAAAAAGACTGTTTCATTCATAAGTAAAGCAAAAGTCTTGCCCTCAAGCAAAGCAAATCATTCACCATTCCCCATGGGTAGGGAGGTGTCCAGCCAACTCCAAGAAAGACAGGCTCTATCACACTTAACAGTGACTTGGGAACACAAACACTGTCACTCTGAATGTCCCCCTGCTTCCTTCTTCTTCCCCCAGCTCAATATGCTGAGCATGATGCCATATGATATGGAATATTCCTCTGGATATGTGGGGTCATCTGTACTGGTTGTGTCCCCTCCCAGCTCCTTGTGCAACCCCAGCCTGCTCTCTGGTGGGGTGTGAGGAGCAGAAAATGCCTTGACTCTGATTTAAACACTGCTCAGCAACAGCTAAGACATCTATGCGTTACCAACACGGTTTTCACTGCACTTGAAGTGTGGGGTAAGGGGTCTGTGCTGGGGATGAGAGGTTGTATCTGTTACAGATGCTCAGGATTATAAAGTGGGGGATAAATACTAGGAGTTGGAAATTGCTTTATATTATTTCCTAGCCATGCAGGAACCATTTTAGATAGTACTTCATAATGTAGGTTTTAGATCCCTGGTTTCCAGCGATGGGTTTCCTTTTAAATTAGGCTGAATATACTCCTTTCCCCAGGGGAGACTGGGAAATCAGCTGAAGTCATGTGGAGACATGAGGCATGGCTACAGTGATGAATTCTGGGTACGTGAGCTTGAAAGAAACTTGGATTACAGAGCACTAGGTGATGTGCCAGGATTTCAGCAGGGAAGCAACCTCCGTGCCAGGCACCCAGGGAACAGGCAGGCTGGTTCAAGAGCAAGGCACTGCGGTGTGGGATCATAACTGAAGTGCTCAGAGTGATATAATTAACTTGAAAGGGGGATGCAGCTGCATAAACTTCACATCCATACTTGCTCTAGAGAAGGAGCAAGCTCCTGTGGTTGAAGTGTGCTAAGATGATTCCTTCTGAGTTTGGCAGCACGAAGCATGCACACAGAGGTCCAGAAAGCAGCTTTCTCATATGTGAGGATGCTTGTTAATTATTTTCCCCACCAACCTCTGTGTCCATGCCCTATGGAAAGATGTCACAAAATTATGTCAACAATCATGAGGGTACTTGGCCAGTGTCTTTCCCTTTGTGATAGCCTACAGAGACCAAAGTCAACCAGGCTATGTGAGCCACCCCCTCTGAGACCTGCAACCACAGCTGCTCCTCCTGGGTCAGCTGGCACAGTATCAGGCTTACTACCACTGTTCTGCGAGAAATACACAAAGTGCAGCAGATACCAAACAGAGAGAGTAAAATGAGGCTTTACCCTTTTCTGGGTTAAAGTACCGTATTACTGACTGCAGAAATATGTACTGTTCCACGGTGGCAAATGGTCCTTTAAAGCACAGAGCAAAGGTGTAGCAGAAAAACAAGCAGAAATGCAAATTTTAAACACTGGAACTTCAAAAAGCACCAAAGTTCTGTCACAGGTAAGACAGTGTTAGCATCAGACCGGGACTTCTGAAACTCAGCTTCAGACCATCATCTTGGATTGGGTTACCCCGCCCAGGGGTGTCTATAGGTTGTATTTCACTGCTCAGTGAGACATGCTGGCATTGCAAGAACATGTTCAGACATAAAAATGCAAATCAACTCACCTCATTAAATTCTACATAGAGGATACACGCATACATACTGTATGACAGTTACTTTCTTTTTTTTTAGTTTTGTTGGCTTTTTTTTTTTTAAATTATCTATTTGCAGAGAGCAAGACAAATTCTTCCGTCTTTCTAACTGACACCAAAGCAGACTATGGGTGAATTCTTTTCTCTGAGAAAGAGTAGTTGTGCTGTGGCCCCTAAAAAACAGTGCTGCTTACATCAGACTTTAATGCATTTGAATATTTTGTTTATTAGAAACTATATTGAAAAAAAATCAGTATAATTTCTTTAAAAATTACTTATGAAAAGTGATAATTTCACAAATACCTTGTTGCTTTTGGGGCATTTTTACTCTTTTTTCAGTGAGCATCTCTGCTTATAAAGGATACTATGAAGGATATTTTTTAAACCATTTTTCCTTCATTTTGTTTTAGTAAGAAAGCTCTAGTGTCCACACTAACAGTGATAAACAAAATAGAATTAAAGTTTGAGAGGTTTTTTTCAGAAAAACTTATTGCCTGTAAAGAATTTTTCTTTTTTTCAACTAAGGAAATATTGTAAAATACNTATATATGTATATATATATATTCACCAATATACTTGCTTCAGCAGTTACAGGAGTTCTGGCTTCCCCTGCCCCTACTCCTCCTAGGCCAGAGTACAAGTGCATTCATGAGTTTAAAGGCACTTCTTTCGTCCAAAGTGTCTGCAGCTGTTTCAGGAAAAACATTATCTGTTGAGATTTACAAGAGTTCAAATTTAAACTTTCTTTGTGCAACCTAACCTACTCCCTTCACAAGTGTATTTGCCTTCAAAAAAACATCAGCACATACAGAGAGATTGACAATGTCTGTATTCATGGATTTGTACAAATACAGAAAGAATAGAAACTATTTTTCAGGTCCATGCAGGAGAGTTATATTTAATTATTGTCCTTAGACTTACTTGTAAATGTACCATTTCTATGCATGTAGCCATACCAACTGTTTCTCTTGAAAAATACATTATGACAGAGATTCCTACAAAAGCCAGGGGCAGGAAGGTCTCCCAGGGTGCCTTTGAAGGTCTTCCCCACAGAAGTTTGTCTTCAAAGCTTTTCTGAGTTCAGACATTCCAAAGTTGCAGCTTATTCTTTTGAAGTTCTCCAGGAAGCTTTGTTGCTGTGTGGCCTTAGGACACTTCTGTTATTTGTTTTCTTTTGACTAGTTCAGAAAAAAATTAACCAGGTGGTACCAGGAAACCAGAATAATCTACTTAGCAGCTTCCACAAGAGGGTGCAGTTGCATTTTGTTAAATCCACAGCAAACCACAGTTAAAAAACGGATTGCAGCAACAGCTGCCTGGCTGCCTACAGAAATGACTAACAAAACAATTATAGAAAAAAATCATCAAATGTGGTGAAAGATGAGAAAAATTATATTGAAACACATTGAATGTATTAATAAACAGCACTGTCATGTGATGTTGAATAAAAAGCCTCTGTGGGATCCATTTGTAGTTTGTTTTCTTTGAGCTAGAGAAGAGCCACAAGCATTCCAAGGGGAAGCCCCCAGCTATGAAATCCACTCTTCCATTTTAATTTGACTTCCCAGACATTCCCAGAAACATCATGAAGCAAATAGAGCATTTACTGATTCTGCAGGATAAATCTACAGTGATCCTGGGCCCTTCAATAACTCACCCTGAATTCACTGCAGTGTGGTGAAGCTCAGAATTGTCAGGGTCATTTTGCATATTGGACCAACAAAGATTGTTTCTTTTACTATACTTTTTATTATGAAAGCCTCTAAGAGACCCACTGTGAGGACCAGCGTCTCATTGTGAAAACTGCACACACAAAGAACAAAAAAGGTTACACACTCCCGCAAGAACCAAGTTCACATAACTTCACTGACCAAATGATCCATGCGCCAACAGACATGATGCCAACAATCATCTTCAAATGCCCACCAAGCTTTCTTTGTTGCTCTGCTCTCCTTGCTTGTTGGTCCCTTAAGCCTCTTCTGCCCAAAGCTCTGCGATCCCCATCTCTAAGAGCCTTCTATCCCAATAAGACACTTCAGCCTGGCACAAGAGATAGGGTCCCCTCGTGGGTGAAATTCGAGAAGTGGTGATAGACACAGAGTGCTGGACACTGGCTGGTCTATTGGTCACTTCTGCTCTTAAACTTGGTGAATCACCTGTTTATAGTGAGAAAAGCATGTGATTAACTTGGGTAATAGGGAATAACAGGCTCTGTCTCCTACCCACTCTCGACAAGATGAAGCTTGCCCTGATGTAGGAAGAAGTCAGCACACAGTTTGTCACATTTAGAGCACAAGTTCCCTTGACAAATAAGCACTGAAATAGCCATCAGGTCTAGCAAGTCAGAGACTCATGGCAACTTTCACAGGGATACAAAATGTCCTGGCAGGTTATCGTAACTACCTGTACACCAAAAATTCAGTAAGAGCATGGCAACCCTTATCTTTCCTGAAAATACTTTGCTGTCATTAAAAAGAGGTTTGTGTCCATTTTTTAAAAAAACAAATTCAAGAGTATGCCTCCAAACATTAAATAATGATGTATTTTGTTACATGTTTTTAAAGCTATGTTTTTAAACATACAAATTTTTTACTTGGTAGACTGAGACCTTTTTTTTCAAAAAGCAGTGTTCAGTGTTTTAAAAATGCCCTGTCCTAGTAAAACAATGATGAAATCTCAGATGTGATTTTTCATGTCAAAAGCCCAAGCCTTCCACCAGAGCTCTTTCGCATTTATACAGTTCTCAAGCGACTTGGTGAAACATCATCTTTCAAATGCGCTGAAACATCCAAGTTATGCTTCATGGATTTCATCAGGTTATGTTTGTTGTCTAGGAAATACACTTACCTTCAAACAAAATTCTTATTGCTTGGTTGGAGCAGTCATAAGATTCTCCTGAGAGGATATTTTCAAATGCACTTAGTTTTGGCTTGACTACTTCCCTCTACTGCTGCTCCAGAATTTTCTGTTCATGGTTTTTAACAGAAAAGTGGTTTCTGTAATATTTTTTTTCCACAGGAAAAAGTTGGTTGTGTTAAAACAATGTAATGTCCCTTTGGGAAAATAAAAAAAGAATCAAAATTGTTTTGAACTGTCCAAGCAAATTTAAATGTTTGGCTTCAGGATGGTTTGTCATTACTCATCATGAGTTTGTCATGGTTTAGGTCCCTCATTTCCACCCATCATCTGGGGTTCTTGAATGGATTTTATTTTCCATCAAGAGCAATAATGTCCCTTTGAGCTGCTATGATGATGCATCAAAGATGTTCAAGCCCATGTTTTAAAACCAAAATACTTTGGAACTGAGAAAACAAAAGCAAAAATGTGGGACAATTTAGAATATACAGTCAGATTTTCAATAGACTCCATTTTGAAGGAAAGAGTAGTAGGAAATTCTTGTGCTTTGGAAAATCCCACTTTAACCAAAAGTGAAAGGAGAAATAAGCAGAAGGAATCAGCATGTGAGCCATAATAATGTAATCCTTAATATCATATATTTTTCTTTAGCTGGTGTTTTTCTTCTTTCATTTAGCTACATTTTTCTGCATATTATTAATTAGCATTGCCCATTATGAGAATTATAAAGGTATCCTTTTATCCCATAATTTACAACTTATTCCATGAGAAATGAAATAACAACACAGAATGGTATCTGGCTTCAGCAAACTGTTTAATGAAATGTATGATACAAAAGAAAATAGCGGCATATGAGGTTACTTTAAAAAAAAAAGAAAGAAAAAAAGAAAAATTTACATTCCCTCCATAGTTTTGCAGTTATCTGAAACAACAGGATCAATTACTTTCATGTTCAGAGAAGTAGAGAAAGGACTATTTGACAGCCTTTTTTTCTGCCTTTCTTAGAATAACTCAACATTTGTCTGAATATATGTTGGTAAAACCTCTCCTTTCTAAATAAATTTGTCTTTTTTTATAGCTTGCAGTTCTGAATTCATGGCATATACATAGTTCTTCTGAACCTTTATAGCAGTCTTTTTTCTTTTGAAGAATATGAACAAAAAGGCTCTGTGTGGCTGTGACATACCATCACCAGCTTCAGCACTCACGAAGGCAGGCTCAGGTTTGGCTCTGTTCTGCTCCTTTTTTTCTCCTGAAAGCCAGATGCCCAAGAAATGCAGTGATAAAATATCAGGGCAAATCAGGAACCCACAGAACAAAAAGAAGAGTAAGTAAAAAAATAGTTTTTCTTCTTTATTAATTCCTTTTTGAGTTTTTCTTTTTGGGTTTTTTCTTTTTGAGCTAGGGGTGGAGAAGGTTAGGGCTGCTAAAATTTTCCCACAATAGTTGTTACATGGTGGGAGGTCTGTTCCAGCTCTGTGTTTCTACCTAATTGCAAAGAATTGCTGGCTTAGCCTTTGAAGCCTTGGAACAGAGCATCTCCAGCCTCCTTGGCTTGTGAGAGGAAATGCAGATAGAGTTTTTGGAGAACTCAGCTTAGATCGACCAAGTCTCTACATGAGAAATGAGACTGTGCAGAGGCCTACTTGCCTTTGGGTCAGGTGTGGAGGTACTATTAACACCTACTGCAAAATACATATCGCTGACATCTGCGTGGGAGACTTGAGACATTTCAAACAATTGTGTCCAGTTTGGAAGCAGAGGCACTGCTCTACAACTTAGCTGGCAAAGTTGCTTCCTTCTAACATGAGAAAGCAGCAGATTTTCACTTTGCAAGTGTCAGAGCAGTGAGGCAGGCAATTGCCAAGAACAATCTTTGCCTAGAAAAAGTGGAAGCTGAGTGGTTACAGGCAACTGAAAACTCTCTCACTCAATAATAACAATTAACAACAAGGAAGCGATACAACCTCTGCTTTCAATAAAACCCAGGCTTCTTCCATCTCTTTGTGTCTTTTTCAGGTGTCAAGAATCAAGCTTTCTACAAGTGCAGCCTCTTGAGAAGTTACCTCAGGTGGCTTTATGACTCCCTCATTCAGCCCTGACACAGATTCTCAGGGAAGAGTGGAAGAGACTGTGTCTGCTGCACAGGAACAAAGCAGACAGTGAGAAGCACCAAAGGGTATTTACCCAGAATGAAGTGGCAGAAAAACTCCATGCAGAACCATGTAAGAATTAAACATCAGGAAAAACAGAGGCATCTAGTCTTCCCCACCACCAATGCTCTCTCTCCTCATCTATTAATACAATCAGATTGGATTTTCCTGAATTCTGATATGTCAGGAAATTCAGATTCTGTTCTGCCTGAAGGTGGGATAAGAACTCATTGGTGTCCCTACCTTTTTCCTTGTTACTATGTAAAATGTTACTACCTTTTTCCTCATGCCAGTGAGCACAACAATGTGTGTGCTCACTGTAGGGAATGACATATATATATATATATGTCATTCCCTGGCAAAATTGCCTCAACATGTTCTTGGTTCATAGAAAACTATCAGGAGACGTAAAGTAAAATCATATTGGCAGAGCTAAAAAAACTACAGGAAAAAAACCTACAGTTCTAGTTATGCCAGCAGACTGGAGGTGACTGTAACCTCCACCTGAAGGAATGGGTGATGAGAAAATTAAAGTCATGAGGAAAGCAACAGAAATAGAGGGTATGCTGAGATATCTGCACATCGGAGAGATGTCCAGGTTTTTTTGTTCTCTAAATGATACACAACAGTTATGTCCACCTCTAGCAGTGAACAGCACCATCCTGATCCAAGCTCTATTCTAAGGATTTGATGTCACAGATTGAGGGGATGATTTTGCTCCTGGAACTACTCCCAAAGTAATAAATTTCATCACATTTATATCTAAATTAAGAAAGAAGGCTTTCTGATCCTCTGAGTTGCAACCAACAATTATGCTCAAAACATTAGGGTTGGAAAAACCACCTGTCAGAAAATTCAAATGATCTGTTCAGCATCAAAGTATAATAAAGGGCACTCACACAGCCTGAGGAACTTGTTCATCTTTAAACAAGGTGGTAGCTGAGAGGAAAGGACCATACACAGTCCCAAGTAAGGTTTAACTACTGATGATAAGAAAATAAGATTTACATATACTTTATTAAAATTCAATTTCACTTGACTTTGTTTTATGAGGTCATGCATTAAAACACCACAACAGCACGTATATTCAACAGTAAAAATTCAGGATGCCTTGGAAAAGAGGACATTTTGATGCAGAATCCCCTTCCAGTACTCCCTAAATGCATTTTTACATGGATTCTGCAGCTACTAACATTATTAGTACTAGCATTACTCCCACAATAAAGTCTTAGGTAGTCAGTTCAAGAAAAACAAAATACATATAACCAGTATGTACATGTGCAAGTCTCCCAAAGTCAGCAGAAACTGCTTCTTTATACTGGCTATCAAATGAGGTCAGAAGTCTTTTAAAGGCTACGAACTACTCTGGCAGTGATGTCAAAACCAACCCCAGTTTAGGTCAGCTTTACTGCACAAACTTCTTTTCCTCCTACTCTTTGTCCTTTTCCACTCTCCCTAAGAGTACATGACCTGCTTTGTGAGGAGGAAGGTGTACATTCCAAATCTCTCAGGAGAGCATAGTGGCAAGAGCAAGCATTTTTTTTTTTTCCGAATGTGTATGACTTCACAGTTTTCAGATTTTTTAAATATGAAATTTAAATGAAAATTTTTTTAAAAATTAAAAAAGAATGTGCGCAAGCTTCCCAGTTAAATCATGCAAGAACCAAAGACACAGGATGTGAAGTTGCTGCCAAAGCAGGGTTGAGTGTTAAGTGTTCAACATATATAGCACTGCCCTTGAAACAAAAGCAGTAGTTATTTTAAGTAACCATAAGCAATACTCATGTGCAATTCAAAGGGGATCGGATATAAAGAGATAAAGATTAGAGTACAGCAATACGGCTTTCATTATACAATGTAATCCAGCGTGTCTGATGTAACTGGATGTGACACAAATGTAAATAGCAACAGGTTTGGGAATACAGGGTTTTCAAAGTCTAACATGCTTTTAAGCATAACTAAGTTCAAAAACAATCTTTGAAACAATATTTTTCAAAAAGAACTCTCCACATACTTGCTAAAAGTATAATATGCATAAATAATTAGATGCTATGCAAGATCAAACAGAAATGCTATTTGAGAAAGAATAGAATATTTAACCTCACAAATAGATGTGGGCACTTAACATAAAGATCCTGGCCATTTGGATATGCAGATGCATTTTAAGGCAAAATGGGACAAGTTTAACATGGATTGGAAAGCTTAAATAGCATACTTGCTTCAGAATAGGAAATAATTACAGATCTACCACACAGTGACTTAGCACTCCATTTCCTTACTGAAACTACTATACTGGTATGTAATTTGCATTATATCCAAAGAAGATGTTTCACTTTTAAACATCAATGATTTTATTAATAGCTTCTGGAATATTAAATAGAAATTAACATGACAAAAACTACCCACTTATTCGACTAATGCTTAGAATATCCAGATTCAAAAGAAATGTATTTGGGATTAAAAAGAAATACTTATTTTTTGCTAAACACTGTGTTCTTAAAATATTGATCCAAGAGCTTCAAAGTAAGCAAGTAGTTAATTCCAAGATGAACTGCTTTTCTGCAATATGATCACACAGTACAATGAACAATGGGAACTTTGCACATGAATTTTAGGAGGTGCTGCTAGAAAATAACACTGTTTTCCACACTTTCAAAGAGCAATAGCTAGAACGAGGCCTTGACTATGTTGCTTATTTCTCAGATGGAGGGAATTAGTTTAGGTCCAGATATATTTTTTATTTAAAAGAAAAAAGTGTTTGTCCACGAACTGCTAAAATGTTTTTCTATTTATTCTGAATTGTTATAAAGCAATCCCACCAAGTACTTTCAAGAACGCCTTGATGTTTTCAGGTTATTATCATGTGTACCACAGATACACTTTTTTTACTGTTAAAGCTCTTCAGAAAAACAATCTGTCCATCTCCTTCTATCTCAGGATGCAAGTCCTGTATGTCCCAATTACAAACCATTGAACCCACATCACCGCTTGAAATATCTTAGTCTGCCTGTCTCCATCTCTATTTCTTTCTGCTCTTATACCTGTATTTCCCTGTATCACCCTAAAAATACTTTATTTGACATAATATGTACTTGATCCTATCATACACTTTTCAGAAAGTTGGTTTTTTTTTTTTCAAATTAGTCAAACAAATTAGGGATTGTATAAGTATAAATTATCACTTTAGAAATTCAAATATATGAAAATTTTCAAAGGTAGTACATGGAGCCTTCCTAAACACAGGCTATTTGCACAAATCTTCAAGATTAAGTTAATGCAAACTAACCATGCAACACAGATGAGTTAGTGAACACTGAGCCAGTCTGAAGGGCTATTTGGGAAACTGTGTCCAGCAAATGGCAGCAATAAAACCCCGCATCAATAGCTTCTTACGCTATAGCTAAAGCATTTGAGGGCAGGTCTTCTCTCCTCCTTCCTGAGCAAGATCAAAAATATTAATTTAAAGCAAAATAATAAAAGAGAGGGGAAATTCCTAGAAGCTGGCACTGGCCTTGCCTGACTAGCAGCTGAGACTTGTGGTAGTTTTGGCTGATTCACTCAGTCTCCCAAGTGAACTCCAAGCAGTGTTAGTACACCTGCGCTGCAATGCATTTGAGAGCCCACTCAGGAACGGCTGCAGTAAGGGAGCTTCACCCAGGTACCGAGTGCCAGACAGGCTGCCTGCCTGGCAGGCAAAAGGTGGCAAGGATACCCTGAGTCCCATCCTCTGCAGGATTAACCAGGCAGAACTACCAACAGTTTGATCGTTTTAAGTCTCCTGTTCAACATCTCCTTATAAAAGGAGCTCTGAGGAACACACAGACTATCAGTGACAAGTGCATGACAATTTAAGAAGCAGCCAATTTTTCCACTGCAACGAAAGCATGTCTAGCCTTCAAGACTCCCGACTCAACCCCTCATCTACTCTTTCACGCCCATATGGTGTGAGTCTGAGCTTGCTCTCAGCTATGGGACTGGTCAGCTCGTCTTCTCCCCAACTGCTCTGCTATTTTAATCATACTGTGCTTGAAATTAAGCGTGACAGTCTCTCCACTACTGGCCGAGTCAATCACTGGTGCAGGCCCCGGTACTGTCTGTGGCAGCCAATAGCACACATACACAAAGCAAGACAGCAAGTAGAAGACACAGTTAATAGCTCAGCCTTCCAGAAACCCACCAAACCTTTTGGTACCACACAGGCATCGCCAGGTGCTGTGAGAAAGGACTACTATATAATCCCATCAATCAACACCGAACCTGAAACCCAGAAGTCAAATTACAGCGACAGCTGGAAAGAGCCAGTATGTCTCTAACTATGAAGCTTTCGCCCAATCTGGCAAAATTTCTTGAGTGAGTAATTCTGAAATATAATGAAGATGATAACACAACTAGGTCTCGTGTATTTCAGATATGCAAATTTTACCATTGTGCTGTAAAATTAACCAATCAGCAACACTTGCCCGTATATACAAAACCCCACAAATTATACTGGAGTTCAAACCTTGCTCTCAATCAAGACTACCATAAGCCCATTTGGACTTGTGAAGCCGTGGCAGACGTAGAGCTTCAACCCGTCTGCAAACTGTTAAGTAATTCATTGCCAAGGTCAGTTTGTAAAACTCACCACTGATTTTTGAATTAAAAATCAATTCTGTATAATGTGAGTTAGATTTCTGACTGAACAGGAAATTATAAACTCCACCACTCTAAGAGGGTTACATGAGAACAATTTATGGTATTGAGTCTTCCAACCTGTAACATTTTTGGGGGTTTTTTTTGTATTTTGTGAACTGTTTTAGTGTATCTACGGCCCTTTAAAAGCAAATACATTTGTATTTGAATAACTATTTGAATAAACTATATTAGGTTATCATTAGTTATCAATACAATTACTGTTTCATGATCGGCCTTTAAAGAAGATAAAGTGGGGTGAGATAGAAATTTGACTACTAGAGAGCTAGAAACAATAAAAAATAATGCTGAATGAGAACGCAGGTTTTCCCATGTAAACTTCAGTAACTTTGGCTCTTTAGGGTTTTTTTCCTGTTCTTTCACTCCTTCCTGCAGCGGGCAGCTCTGAAAGCTAGATGCATTTAAACCACCTCTTTCCATGAAGCCCATCTGGACACAGACCACATTTTTTATTTCTTAAAACACGGAACACTGACTTATGGAACCGCGGTGAGTGGGGAAAACCCGTAAGGCGAAACTTCCCGGAGTTACTGATGCGCTAATTCGCAGGCTCGTCCTTTTGCTCGGTGTTCGGGCGACAGGTCTGCTCCGCGGTGTCCCGCCCTGGGCACTCCCGAGCAGCCGGCGCTGCTCCCGCCGGCCGCTGCAGCACCCGCACCGCCGGAGGGCCATCTTGCTTCTGCCCGACCCACAGGAAATAAAACGCACCGAGCCTAAGCCGCGGCCCACCTGAAGATGCCTAGGCGAGGAGTTTTAAAAGTTATTTCTGTTCGCTTTCCACGCTCCACGCCGAAGGGCTCCACTGCCAGAATCTTTCACGTTCAGCTTCTCTGGCAACAGAGGCTCACCGAGCTCACGGCACGGCACAGCACAGCACGGCGGGAGGAGCAGCTCCCCCGGA
>VWZN01009436.1:218190-230701 GCA_013396955.1 Regulus satrapa | reverse complement strand
GAAATGAGCATTTTTTAGTTCTACATCATCCTGAGCATTCTAAAAAAGTAGTTTGGGGTTAAAAATAAATCCCAAGAACATTTGAAGTTATGTATATAATAGAAAACTGTATCTTTTAAACATTTTGCTCCACCGGATACAACCATGGTGGGGAGAGGAGTTCCTCGCCAGGATCTTAGGGGAAATTAGTGGCTGGAAACCTGGATACAAAAGGTTATTTGGGTTCCTAGCTGTAACTGGATGTTCTACATGGGCTCCTTACTTATACTAACAAGGATGTAAAGCAGTTATCAACTCTCTTAACAAAAATATCAGAAGTCAGAGGTAATAACTCTGTCAAACTATGAAAATATATGAGGGCAGGTAAAACATTTCACCAGGCCTTAGCACTAGCAGAGAATTTATCAAATAGAAATTAACAGGCACAACAGAAAAAAAATATATTCCCTCGAAGAGGGCACATAAAAAAACCCATTAGTCTCTACCTGCTGGGAGTGGCTGGGTAATTCTCCCCATTCCTAGCCTGGCAGTTTAATGCTGGATATCGTGTGAGCAGAATATGCAAACCCGTCAGTTTGTGAGATAAGGAGCAATTGCTGAGCTCTCCATTTGATGTCGAATAGGACTTTGCTTAGGGACAATATCCCTTCTTCCTGTTGAATTACAGCCAGTACTTGGTAGAAATATGAAGTGCTACCTACTGCTTCCCTGTAGACGGCTCCCTTCTGTGTATTTCTCCTTTCTTCTTACTGTGTATTTGGGGTTTAGTGTTGTATTGTGCAGATCTTAACATAGACCAGTCACCAATGAACTGTGCCACTCCTGTGGGGGCTGGAGGTACAGGTATTTACATCTAAATTCTGCTCAGGTTCAGAGTTATCCCTCTCAACACTACTCTTTGTGAACAGCAGTAGATTCTGGAAAGCAGTCCACAGATTGTGCCAAACAGCTGAACCCATTTTTCAGCAGATCTATGTTGTGTTTAGTCCAAAAGACAGTGTTCAAAAATATGCAAAATTAATTCTTAAAGCTAACCTGTGGAATGATAGTAATGCATTGCTTCCTGCTGGAAGGATGACATTTAGAAGTATTAAGTTTATAAAGCTGGTAAGGACTTAAGGAATTCTGGAAGTTTAGGAGCTTAGCAAAGAAATCTCATTTCTGCTGGATAAAGGATGACATGTAACTTTCTCTCAGATACATCTTCCTTCTTCAACTTATGAGAATTGAGGAATACAAGTTTTTACTTATCTGTAAACCATCACTATAAGTACCAAAACACTGAAATTAGTAAGAAAACTACATAAAAGGAGTTAAAATATGTCTCACCCATCTTCCAGAAGAGACATAGAACAATGGCAAGATTTCTTCCTCTTTCTTGTTCTATGATTACATGATAAAATGGCCTTATTTTGAATGGTTTTTTTTAAAATTTTGTTTTCAATAAATACTTGGGGTTATTGAAATTTTCAGTCAGAAAATTTCAGAGACTCAAATCTGCAGCAAAATGGTTTTCATTTAAGTTGTTTTAATAATGCTGCTTATTTTTGAAAATTAGCAGTTCTGTCATCTAAATATCTCTATCAGGCAACATTAGTTCTTTTTTAATAGTGTAAATTTATTGTTTCCTCATTATTCATGACTGAAATTATTCTGACCTGTGACCAAAATTTTTAAAAACTCATGCAGGTTACTGAGGAGTAAGTTGTTTGATGCGCATGCTTCTGCTAAATCCCTAACATCTTCCTTACACCCTTCAATTTAACATTTAATTGAAATGGAAATTGTCCTTCTTTCTGGCAGTACTTCTGGAGTCAAAAGAATATTGCTAAAAGTTCTGCTTACTGGTTAGAAACAAGAAAATTTGCTACTAAACAGCAGTTACTTAGCCTGAAGAGAATTTTTAAACATACATTGTTTACTCCTGAAAACAAGGTACCAAAGTGATTGAGAACGCAAAATGGCCAAGGCTTTTACTTACCTATTTAGAAAAGCATTGCCTGAACTGGTCAATAAAAGCTGAAGGGTGTCTTTGTGCTGTGGTGTACCTTTTTGGAAGTTAACAGTATTTACTTACATGAAATGTGTCAAAACTATTTCCTATTGCTCTTTGATTATTAGTGGTTTGTTTCTCTTTTAAAGATAACTTTCAGCCCTCTAGCTGTTGCTCTAGCATCTGTTCACTCCCCTTTAGTCACCCTTCTCTTATCTATTACACTGTTTTATTTTGTATCCTGGATAAAACTTGCCAAAGTTATCTGTTGTGTTTGCTTTGCTCTCGTTCAGGGAGTAGTGACTGATGATGTGTGTTACATCTTGTTGGCCAGTTCACACCTGGAACATACTAAATTAGAGTGAAGGCCCATTGACTAATATGGAAAACCTTTTAAAAAGAGAAAAAAAATAACATAATCTCTAAAATACTATTAGAAGACTTCCACGCTGGTTTTGAGCTGTATGTTGACAAAGCTTCTCATCACAGGAAATACTAAGATGGTTTTCCTGTTTCACTCCATCGAATAAGAACACCCTCAGGAAAAGTTTGTCTTTGACATCTCTTACAGAAATGCTTTTATGAACCATGTTTAAAGCCCTTTCAGTAGTTTTAAGTGGTAGAATGAAAATCAGCAGAAGGTGAGTCAAAAAGAAAGCAAAGGGAGAATAGGAAGCCAGCACTGTGGTTTCACTTTACATGCCATCATTGCAGGCTTGGTACAAGTCTCTCTAATTGCTAGTCTGGAGCTGGAAAGGGTTGAATATTTTGGTCCCTTAAGCAAAGGAAACAGCATTAATGTAATGGAAGGTAGTATATTAGTTTTAGAAAGCAAAGGATTAATATTTTTTTTTCAGTAGCAAGTTAATGAAATCACTAGTGAAGTGCTTACATTTGGAACAAAATTTTTCTGTTGGAGGCAGAGGATACACCTACTTTGCAGGAACCCGCCCGCCCTTGTTTAGGACAAGTGGCTGTAACCTACAAATAAGCCAGTCCTGCTTACAAAGACAGGAAGAATGCTTTCCTGTAGTGGTGTGCTTGCTGAAGTGTAGCAGAAATGTCTTTTGTCCTGCAGCAGCAGATGAACTTGGAAGGTAGAACTGCTTCCTAGCTGAGATGTATTTTGCAAAATACAGTGCCAGATAATTGCAGGGCAGGTGATGAACAAGGCAATGGAGTGTTGGAGATAATGGTAAGAAAGGCTGGGTAGGGTAATGGTGAGACTCTTACTGTGTCCTGGTGTCTCCACTTTCAGATGAGTGATAGACTTCTGATTTTTTTTTTTCTGAATTTTTCTCACAGCTCTGGGATTGGAATTAGCTGGCTAGCTGAAACTCATGCCTATTTAATACAGAAAAAATATTATACTACATTTAGCAAGAAGGATATGCACCATGCTTTCAGGATGTGGAAATTTCTGTTCAAGAGCAATGCTGAAAATGACCTAAAGAATCATAAGGCTGCTGTCAAAATAGATACTAAAGATCTCAGCTGGGCCTAGGGAATCATTGTGATTTTCCGCAAGGAGAAGTGTGAGGTCCTGCTCCTGGATCAGGGAAATCCCCAGTAGCAGTACAGTCTGGAGGAAGAATTAAGAGCATCCCTGCAAAAAATCATGTAGATCTTGGTGAATGAGAAATTTGACATGAGACAACCATATCAGCAGCATCAGAAGTGTGGCCAGTAGGTCTGGGGAGGTGCTTCTGCCCTTCTGCTCTGGTGAGACCCCACCTGGAATGCTGCATCCAGCTCTGGAACCCCGAACAAAAGAACAGTGTAGAAGTGTTGGAGCAGGTCCAGAGGAGACCACGGAGATGATTAAAGGGCTAGGGCACATCTGCTATGAGGACAGGCTGAGAGAGTTCAGATTGTTCAGTCTGGAGAGGAAGTGGGTCCAGGAAGAGTTACTGTGGACTTTCAGTATATAAAATGGAGCATGTTAGAAGCACCAGAGCCTGTAGTGACAGATAAGGGGTAGAAGTTTGAAAGTGAAAGCTTGGTATCAGATACAAGTAAGAAGTATTTCAGGATGGGGGTGGTGAGGCACTGTAACAAATCACTCAGAATTGTTATGGATTCCACATCCCTGAAGTGTTTGCAGCCAGGTTGCCTGGGGCCCTGCGCAGTCTGAAAGATATCCCTGCCCAGGGTCATGTGGGCTGGAGCTAGATGATTTTTGAAGATCCTTCCCAATCCAAACATTGTGTGATTATATGAAAGAAGGATTAAGGAATATCCCCTGTTGTGAGTGCCGTGTCTCTTTCTAGTGATCATTCTTAATGGGAATTTCTGAAAAAACTGAGGGAGCTTGGAGAAAATGAGGTAATTGAATGACTGAAGAGGCATTTGATAGACTGGAGTCCAGTGGGACTGCATGAGTCTTGTCAAAGGGAAGGTTTAAGAGAGCTGTGACCTTTCTTACCCAGGAAACAGGAACAGGGTAGTGGTAGGGCTCCAAGGCAAAGGTGTTTTCTGGGTGTCAGTATTAAATTGAGATGGGATGTGAGGCATATACTTTTAGTGGTCACTGTGTTCAAAATATAGGACTTGTCCAAACTGTGGGTGAGCTTTCCATAACAGTCACTTTGAATTCAGAGTTTGAGTGCGTGTACATAAAAGGAAAAATTACTTTAGGGCAGCCCTATGGCCTCTATTGTGCAAGATGCTTGAAAGGGTAATTAAGATAATTTATCCTGGTATTCTTGCCTATGAATACTATTTTCTGTCTGTTAGTAGGAAAACAATATAACAGCAGTAATGATAGGAATTAGGGTAATAATTCTTGTTTAGTTAAAAGTCGTCCAGCTCTTTCCTTTTCACATAAGGGTGTTATTTAGCAGGTGCCATCTTTTTTGTTTGTTTCATTTTTAATTCCTTTACAATTTAATTGTCCTTTCTGCTTTTTTTTAATGTTAAGAGGAAAAACACAAGCTGTTGATTAATGAAGAACAATTACACATGTTTGTAATTGTTTATATATACTTTCACTTTTTGTTTTAGTCCAAAGGTTGATATTTCCCAGGATATTTTCCAGCTGTCTTCTTGAAATCCTGTTGTTCAGCAAAGAACTAATTGCTGAAGGATGTCTGGGTATATGATACTTGAATAAATGAGCTGTAGCATTTTATCAGTAATTGGACTTAAACACTTTAATTACTGATTTTTCTTAACATGGTAATCATGTCAAGTATATTAGGATAAAACAGCATTGATAATAAAAGGAGAGTTTGCTTTCAGCTTAGGGGGATGTTTAGCAAAGAATAGATGGGAAATTCATGTCTGCAAAGCAGGAATGTGCAAATGTAAAGTACAGTGTATCAAACACACAGCAAATAAATATTGTCTAAAGTTCCATAAGATTTCTTATCAGTGACCCTGTGCTATAATTTGGATGGCTATAACATTATAGGGTCTTTCATTGATTTATCTCTTTAAGTTGCTGGAAGTGTTCTTTTCCTTTATGTTTCTATGTTGACTAATGAAGTTGCAAGAGGATTCTTGCTGATATTGAATTCCTCTGTCATCTTAAAGTATGCCCAGCTGACAAGATAAAAATGATTCATAAGAATTTCAGTATCTCTGAGTTTCTGGGAGGTTGCAAATGTTGTAATCCATTTTTCATATGTAGTTCATAGTTGAACATTGAAAGAAATTGCTTCTTAAATTGTCTTTTCGGAACAAAAATGCAATTTGTTCTTCTACCATGTAAGTTTTATGTTGCTTTTTCTGTAAGGCAGATGTCCCTTGGGAAGGTGTTTTGCATGCTTCACGCTGTGAGACCCAGAAAGCAATGTTAGTTTACTTTAGTAATCAAAATTTAAAAGTGGTTTTAAAAATAACCTTTGAATCCTTTTTTTTTTTATTTATTTTTAATATACTTTAACAGAATGTCTGAAAACTGATTGTTTGAAAATGGTCTATGATACCAGGCATAGATTTGTTGTTTTCCAAACAAAATATTTCTATTTATAAATTGATTCCTACATCCTGTCTAAAATATCCTGGATATCTTTGACAAGGTATGACATGCCTTCGAATCTGAAACAATCTTCTGACCAGACTTGCTAAACATACCAAACTTCTAGCTTTTAAGATACTTGTAATTACTTGCAAGTTAATAAAAACAGCCATTACACTATTTAAAAATCCCAGCAGAATTGTTGTTTTCTGCATTTATTTATTGACTGTATACTTAAATGTTCAAGACAATAGAGCAGCAGTAATATTGTCTAGACAATATATTGGGTTTTTTGTCTGTGGTATCATCTGTTGTCAGAGAAAATGTCTGTGTGGTAAGGGCTTGAAGTTGTATGACTAGACGTTGTAACTCTAAATTTTTTAAACGGTCTCATGTATATGTATTATATATTTCATCACATAAAACTGCTCTTGCAGTTCTTATATTTTAGTTAATCTCTCCCTTGTGATCTTGACTACTGGAATAAAGAAAATGAATTCACCAATGTTATGTATTTTGCATCGTTGGCCTTTTCACCCTTTCTGAAAGTGAAAAATATGTTGGCTTCACTCAAAATCTGGAGTACAACCTGAAAACAAACTTTCTTTTATGTAGAACCTCTATTTGGCAGTTGGTAGGGGTTCTAAAAATTCATTTTAACTATTTAAGTTTGCCATATTTGCTCTGCTTCAGGAGTTAGAAATGGCTCCCTCTGGATGTCAGTCAGGTACCCTCAGATAGGTTCTGTGCCTGCTGCGGGTGGGCTTGGGATGTTAGGGTTTTTTTGGTTTGTTTTGTTTTCTTGGGGTTTTGTCCCACCCAGCAACTTCTTTGTTTTGTGCTTTCCGTTGTCTTGCACAAAAGGTAGGCAGCTTCCAGCTGAGGTGGAGATTGCTCCTGTGCAGCTGGAAGACAAGGAGGTTGATGGCAGGAATGTGCTTTCTCAGATGCTTGAGCAGTTTGGATGAGGAAGCTATGCACTGGTGTATCAGACTAAAAGCCAGGCCACTACACTTGCACTTGCAAGGCCTTAGCCCTGGCCTTTTTTTTATTTGTCACCTCCTGTGAGTTTGATGTGCATGCTTCTGCTAAATCCTAAAATCCTAAGCCTTGTCTAGATCAGAATGTTTCTGATGTTTAGGTCAGTGTCATTATCATAATAAGTGCTTCTGTTATCCTGGATAAGATTTTTTTGTCTTAAACCAGTAACCATAAAGCAATTCAAGTGAAGACATACTAGAATGCAAATCCTGTGCAGATGTTGCGTCAACAGTACATTCATTTAAATTTATAAGCTGGGACATACCTGTTGAAGTTTTCTTCAGGTGGCTGAGTCCTTAGTCTTTGAGTAGAATTTCTGAGCTGCAGGTTGGTGGTGGTCAGAGCAGTCTGCACTCATCCTGCTTTTCTCATATTCCAAGGAGTCTCCTGCTGGTGGCTGTTTATAAAGAAACAGCCTTATTTTTTTCACTGTTAGACGCATGGTGAAGATAGCACTCCTGATTAGAGGCAAAGGCCACTGTTGAAGACAGAATAATAACCTAGGTCTTCTTTGACTAGAAGTGTGTTTAAAATTATAGTCATGCTTTCTTCTACCTTCAGTCTGTCATTCTTGGCCACTTCGTAGTCTGTTTGGAAGAGCCACCGTTTCTTGCATATAACATTTGGTCAAAGAAAACCTATTAGCCTAGATAGTGTAGGTGAAACTCTGACTATAAATAAAGACAAAATTATGTTTTGCAGAGCCAGCCACATATCATCCATGACATGGTCAATGTCTCCTGTTGTTCTTGGAGCCTTTGCCTGTCTCTAAAGTGAAAAGCACTTTAGAGGTACACAAATCTGTACCTCTACAAGTTCAGCTGTCCAGGTACAGAGTGAGTGGGAGGAGTTTGTTTGGTCCAGGCAAAAGGAAGAGTGTAACTGAGATGAGAAACGGGGAATGTTCACATCTCTTAACTCTGCCTCACTGATAACCCTTAATTCCACGTTTGTTTTTAGAACTTTTCATTGCCATAGTCATTTTTTCCTTCAACTTTGCAACCTAGCATCCAGTGGGACCGTGCAATTGGATTGCTAGGGCCTGTTGTGCCCTGGTATGAGGGTTGTACCGCCTGCTGGGGCAGTTCCATCTCCTACCTGTTAGTTCCAGCAAGGACAGTAAATGTTTCTTCAGTAGAGAAGCCTTTGTCTGGGACAGTCCAAATTGGAGAACTCTACATCCTTAGACTCCTGCATGGGTACAATGCTCAAAGGCTGATATATCTGAGCAAATCTCCTTTGTCTAAGCCATTTGAACCTCAGAGGAAACAAACTTCCAATGAATTTCTTCCATTTAAAAAAAAAGAAAAAAAAAGTCATGAAGTCAGGGAAGGACATGAAGGATTAAAAGACCTTATTCTTTCAGCAATTTCTGCTTATCTTGTTTTTCCGGTAGCATTTTGGAATCTGATGTTCCTTCAGAGCATGGTTGTTTTGATCTTGTAAGCCAGTTAACTGTTCTTCCGGTAGAAGGATCAGTATCAATCATTAATTTAAAGCTAATTCAAAATTATGAGTCCTGTAAAAAACACAAACCAGAATAGAAATATGTAATATATCCAATACGTTTTGACTCTGAAATGCAAAATGTCCACCTAAAAATCATTTTTATACTCATTGTTTTTTCTCTGTACAGAATCCTTGGTTTGCTAGCTGTAGCTTTATTAGAAGACAATAAAGGGGTCTGTTCTGCTGCTGTGAAGTCAAAATCATTACCACAGCAGCCCCAGATTTTTTTTTTTTAATATGTTTGTATAGTCATGATCAGAGAAGAACTAGGTCTGTACAGCCATTAGGATTCAAAAGTTCAGATTGCTTTAGTAATAAAGAGGATGGGTTTAAATATCTATTTTAGTGTATGGGCAAGCTGAGGTTTAATAGTACTGGTTTATAGTTTGGTTTTATTTTTGGTTTTTTTTTTTTGTTGTAGACCTGCACAAAGATGTGTGGTAAGCATTGAAATTCAAGTAACATAAATGCTTGCTTTAGTGGTGTTTTTTTAAATGCCTTTTCCTTTATCTTCACTTTTTGCTCCTTATTAGATCGTTAATTGCAAGGTCATGTCAGTTGCACTTTAAATGCATAATGATGCAGACTCTCTAAGGCCTCATTACACTAATGTTACTGCTAATTATAAAACTGAATACAGTAGAACATCATTCTTTGAAATGTCATGGATTGTTCATGGTAAAATAAGCAAACCCTGCAATTTATGACAGCTCATAAAAGATAAATTATATCCCATGATAAAAACCGCATAATTCTTAAAAATTGCATGTACTCTGCAAAGAACACAGGGCATTCTTTAGTTTACTGTCCTTTATAAACAGGGCAGGTTTTTTGTAGACAGGGAAGCCCACTCTTGTTTTCAAACCAAAGCAGTGACCTGTTAAAGATGGACTGAATTAGCTTGATTTTATAGTATTGACTAAAGACTTGTTTGCCTCTTTACGAGTGGTTTTCATTTTTTTTCAGTCTATGTCACATCTAATAAATGATTTTTCAATTCCACCAGCTGAAACCAGCTGTTTGAGAGATGCTCTTTGCTGTTTGCCCAGTGTACAAAAAGCCAGTATAGGTTCTGTGTCTCCGGTGACATGTGGAATCAGCTCTACACTTGTTTGAGCAAATAGACAGCTGCCAGCTAATGGATCCATTAGCAAACTTCCCACAGAATATCCTGTTTTTATCACTGCATGAAATTTTAATAACTTAAAATCATTACTTTAGTTGAAAGTTAAGAAGACCTTTTTGTAAGACTTTTTGTAAGGCATTTGTTTCACAGAAGTGAAGGCATGTCTTTTCTTGTCAGAAACCATTTATTTTTTTAATGCTAACACTGAGAAGTGGAGCTACAGTAGCAATGAAAATCTTCAGTGTTTCTTTCATCTTTTTATTAGCCATTTCTGACCCTCAGATTTTTTTTCTCTGTAAGCATGGGGAGTTACTTTTTATTTGGAGAATTTTTAGTGTGTTTTAGATGGGAAAATATTTGCAGTCTTGCCTTTTCCTTCTGGAAGAAGACTTGATTTGCTTGTTCTTCTAACTTGACTTACTTTTTGTAGTGAAAAATCACTTCTGTGCTTTTTTTTAGCTATATGAACAACTTCAGTTATCAAATGTCATGAAATCAAAATGTTGTAAACTGCCCTTCCCTTTGTGATTTTCATTTGCTGTACCTCTTGGTTATGGTACAGTACAGGGTTCATACCAGACGTTGAAAAGAGAGGAAGTCTCTAGAGCGTCTTCTCTTCTGTGGCACATCCAAACTGTCACTCCTGGCCTTACCTCCTGGTGAAGTCTCCAGAAGGCAACTGGGACATGCTGCATTGTAACAGATGAGCAGATCAGAGAATTCAGTTGGCCACAAAAGGAAACACACCTATTTTCTTGGGTGCTTTTTGTTTGGTTGTTTCGTTGTTTTTGGTTTTTTGGGTTTTTTTTTAATAGTGATTGGGTTTTGATATCAAATGCATTACAGCAAGTGAAACAAACGTGAGGCTCTCCCAGCCCTTGGTCCTCAGGGTTTCAGATGCTAACACCTAGTCCTCAAAGTGCTGATGGGGAACGGGAACACAGTGTTTAGAGGCATTTGCAGTCAGCTTTGCTCTAAGGCATGTGGCTGGAACAGGCAGTTTATCCACCTGAACTGAAATCTCCTCTTTCAATGAAAACTTTATCTAATCTTACTCCATGCCAGTGGGAGGCCTTCCTTGAAGCACTCCTGACAATCCTGGGTCCCACAGAACCAAGGAGTAACTTCTGTTGCTACCAACTGGAAGGAGCAAAGACACATTGGAGTAGTTTCACTTCTTGTGACACCCACTTCTCTGGGCTGGATGGACAAGGCTGCAGACACCCTGAAGAGGGAATTTGTCAGTATGCTAAAATACAATGGCTTTAAAAGAAAAACTTGGTTTTCTTGGTCTGGTAGCTCATCCTTAAAGGAAAGCAGAAAAAAGCCAACACAAAGACTTTACTGGCCACACTTTTCATGTTGTTGAACAAAGCTTTCCTCATGATCTTGGCACTCTGCTATAAAAAGGAGTTGGGAAGAGGACAGCACTGACTTGCTTGGAGCTCTCGTCTTGTCAGAGTGTTTATTAAGGGTCTTCTTCGTTGTCTGAGATGTTCCTAGAATATTGAATGACAATTAACTGTTGCCCTCCTTTACATGACTGCTCCAAAAAGCACAAATCCAGTGAGACACTACTAAAATCTCATTTGATTCCTACTTCCTGAAGTGCTCTAATTCTTCTGTTGATTTCTGTGGGCATCCTATTAACCTCTAACTGTCGTTAACAATGATCATTTTAGCTTCTGTTTCTACTTGAAAACATTCTAACAAAGGGGTTTTTTTTCATGTGGAAGGCAGAACAAGACAGCTGGGCTTGTAGTCCATGCCTTTCTAAACATGGTTTCCTGATAGACCTCCAGCGAGCTGACTGCCACCCTCTCCCACCCAAAATGTGTAGGCACAGTGATCAGAATCAATAGGTGAATGTTTGTTTCAAAGAAAGAACAAGATGCTGAAGTTACTCATGTACATTGCCTCAGACACCAATCTGGTGTGAAATAATGATCTAACTAGTGGGAAGTCAGTGGCTTGTGAATAAGTTACGTACGGCCAGCATTTCTTAAAATAGATGGACTTCTGCAGTGCAAACAGGAATTTCCCATCTGAATCTATTTCTAAAGAGTTCAAGTGCGTCAAAAAGAGAGCTAATAGCTTCTTATGACAAACTGTATTCCTTAATATGTTTTATTGCTGGCCAGGCAAAGGTTGATAAAAATAGTTGTAAAGTTACTTCAGTTACATACATTTTTGATAACAAACACAGTACCAGAGTAATCAAATCCAACATTGCACACCAGCTGCTTAGGGATTTTTTTGTTCTTTATCCAGCAATTTATTACAAGATGAAACAGTACTAAGTCGTTGGGGGTTTCCCCCCGCAGGATGGGCAGTCAGGGCTTTTTTACTACTTGATTTTGGTTTATGTCATCTTCCCTCCCCTTGTGCTTCTAATTCCTCCTCACAAATGCATATACAGAATTTTAGTGCAGTTGGCACCTGTTTTGGTTTTTTTTTTGCTTTTGAAAGCTAAGGAGTTTATTCAGTTTTGTTTTGTGGATATGCAGTTATAAAAGTAGTTTACATTTGTCTGCTTATTTCTGAATGTCTTTCCCTTTGAAGTGCTGATTGAATCTCTGCTGTTAATCTCTTTAACCCCTGAAAGAAGATTACCTTAACAGTGAAGTGGCTGGGGAGGGGAGAAGAAGGGAGAGGCTGATTCTGTTTTTCTAGAATGAATTCAGGTCTTCAATAAGGGCTTTTCTTTGTGCCACTCAAGCATACCAATAGTAAGTTCTTGCTGCTAACGCAGCCTTAGCGGGTGAGCACGTACGGGTCATACTAGTTACCAGCCATTTGATCAAATCAGCAATTCCTTGGAGAGAATCCAGCAGTTTTACTGGACTTGGTAAATTGTTTACTGTCTTTTTTTTTTTTTTTT
>VWZN01009436.1:169552-218162 GCA_013396955.1 Regulus satrapa | reverse complement strand
TTTTTTTTTTTTTTTTTATCTTGAGGTATTATCAGCCTGCTACAAGTTGGGCAAATTCCAGAAGGAAGGAAAAAATATTTGTGATGGACATTTGGACAGATGTCTGTGTACTTTCCTTTTAATTTACCTGATTAAATTAATAGTGTGCTGGACTTTCGAATTGCGTGCTTCCAGCCAGCAGCAAGGAATCAGTGCTACTAGAGAAGACATTTCTGTAAAGGTGATTGTATTTTTATTCAGTGCTAGCAGAAAACATTGATTCATTGATTTTAAAAAATAGTCAGGTAGGCCTCAGAGGAAGACAAGAATTCACTATAGGCAGCCACATGGCCAGAAGAAAGTATTTTGGATTACAGTGTCTATTTGCAGTGGTGGAGAGGTGAAAATGATATGATTCTGGATGTTTGACTTCTATTGTGAATTAATAACTGGCTTTTCTACTGTAGATAGTAAGGTGTTTTTTCTAAAGTATTTAAGCACTTTGCATTCTTATGCACATATTTGAGCCTTGCTCTGTTAACATTTGTTCATAGTTAATGTTAGCAGTCATAGTATGAGAAGTAAAAATAATTGAAAAGTTGTGCTTTCTGATGATTCATTATTCTGTGTAAAACCTCAAATGTGATTTGTAAAAGAGCAGTTATTTGACTTTGTTGCTGCTTGTTTCTGCATCAGTAATGGTATTACATTGCACTATTAGGGACTGAAATGACAAGGTGAATATACTTAATCTTTCTGAGCATTAAATTTTATAGGGTGTTTCACTGTCTGTGGACCTTGTTCTTTTCAGGAACTCTCATTCATGGTTCTTGAGGAAATTACAGTATCTTTATTATTGAAATGGTTAGTTATACAGAGGATATTATTTTCTTAGTGTAGCTAGATTAAGGCAGTATTTGTTTAGTAAAATTTACTTTGTTCCATATTTATGTGCCTAATAGTTAACAAGGTAAGAAGCGATTGAGAAGGAAAAAAAGAATTAGACACACATTGGAAAATACTGTTTCCCTAATTGTTAGTTAGAGTCCATGAAATTGTTTCTGTACTTACCAAAATATGTGGGTTTCATGCTTTCAGACTCTGGCTGTTTATTTTCTTAATTGATTCATTAGAGAATGTGGAACAGTTGATTTCTTGTGTCTGTAGAGGTTTTACATTTGTAGTTAGAGTAGATTTTTAAACCCTCTCCTGCAAATAATGAGGGAATTTTAATTCCAGACCAGTGCTGCATCTCATAGATGGTGGTGTTTTCTTCCTGATTCATTTCCCAGCTAGGGTAAGCCAACAAATGCCTGCTCCCAGTTGTCACCACCTGATAAATGGCAGGTGGTGAGTTCTTAAGGCTCAGTGTTAATTGCTGGCGACAGGTCTCCTCTCTGATTCCCTTCAGCAGCAGGTAATAGGTGCCCCCACAGTAAACAGCTCTGTCACTGTCTGCCTGTAGTGGGAGCTGGTGGCAGTCCTGGGCCATCAGGGATATAAATTGGCACCTGTCTGGGCACAGTTCAGTTTCTAAGTCCCTTAGGATATTGCAATTACTCTTGTGGTTTTTACAGTTTTAGTTACTCTAGAGCTTAACCCTGTCCTGTGGCTGTGAATATCTGAGGTTTGTTTGCAAGATGTATTTGGGGGCGTGGCAATGGAATGGATGACAATTTCTCTCTGTCTTTAAAGATGTCACCAGTTGGTCAAGACTTCATTGCACAGATGCTTAAAAAAGAAAACAGTAATGTCCCATTCGTTCTCTTTGTATATTTGCTTTGGATTAGCTTCCTATAATTGACTCTGAATTTGTCACATCTGTTTCCGCCTCCACTGTGGTATAGAAGACTCCAGTGTCTTTTCCTCATCTGTTGCCCAATTCCCCCTTTTTTTTCTTTGTTACCATTTATGGCCCATCAAGTAACCAAGATGAAGAATAATCCAAATGTACTGTTATTATGTGAAGTTTTAAGGGAAAATAAATAGAGCTTCCCTGGCCTGGTACTGGTTCAGATTTTATTCCAGAACACTTTTTCATCAGAGTTTACTCTCTGCATGGGGTTTAACAGTAATAAATTATCATTTGGGTTAACTTTTTGGGAATATTCTGTTTTATCTGTCAAAAGACACAACATGAAAATGAACTCTTTGTTTGTTTTTGCCTCTCATTCACACAGAAGCCACCATGGGGTGCATTAAAAGCAAGGAAGGTAAAGGCCCAGCCATGAAATACAGGACTGAAAATGCTCCAGAACCTGTTATTTCCCATGTCAGTCATTATGGATCAGATTCCAGCCAAGCAACACAGTCACCGTCAATAAAGGGATCAGCAGTTAATTTTAATAGTCATTCCATGACTCCTTTTGGAGGGCCTTCAGGAATGACACCCTTTGGAGGAGCATCGTCTTCATTTTCAGCTGTGCCAAGTACATATCCTAGTACTTTAACAGGTGAGTGTTACATAAAATGATGCTGTTACGATATAGTATTGTAGCTGCTTGGCAGTCATAGTAAAAAAAATACTATGATATGTTGCCACAGAGAAAGAAATTGCAAATTTAAAAGAAATTGCCTTTCAGAGCTTTCTGATTTTCCATATCTTTACTGCTCAGATAATAATTCGGCCTGTATTCACAAGTGACTGGGGCATGAAGTCTGGGTGTTTAGGTTTTATTTTTGTGGAGACAATTAGAATCACAGCACAGAGAAATTTAAGACTTACTAAAGACAATTACGGGAGTAGTTGATGAAATTGCATTAGAAGTTCTAAGCTGCTGAAAGGATGCTTATAGGATAATGGCTTTAAATTTGGAGAGATGTACAAAATGAAAAACACTTCCGATTCAGGAAATTGATATTTTAAACTGGTTTCAAGTCTGATAACTTTAAAGTTATATTAATAAAACATAGAATCAATTTATGAAGCTAAACAGGATTTGCATTATATTCTGTGTACTTTATTATGGGAACAATGTGTGAAATGAAAGAGCAGAATTCCCATTGTTGGTGGTCATATTAAAACTGAAATGGAAAATGTAAAAATAGAACTTGCAACACACAGAGACCTTGCTGAGGTATAGGAGATAGAGCATTTTAAAGCAACATGCACATTTGATGTTATAAACCCACCTTTATATCAAAATCTTAAAACTTAGTGATTTTTGTAACTAATTTCATAGTTTGGATATTTTTGAGAGGAAGCTGTGGTTTATTCTTTTTCTAAAAAGACCCTAAAAAGACAGACTCATTTATTCTAGAAGCTCTGTACAGACACTTCACAAAGAGAATAAATAATTTCTTTTTAGTCTGTTCCTAGTTTTCCCCCAAACATCTGATGTTGGCACAATTATGGTGCGTAAGTGTTTGCATTGTTCCAGTGGCATTTAAAGTCTTTTAAACACAAGAAATTTGGGATCCATGGAAACACATTCTGGCTTTGGCATTAAGCAATTCAAGAAACCAAACATGAATTGTCAGGTAATGATCACCTCCTAGTCCTTTTCTTGGGAATACATTAAAGACCAAATAATTAAAATGAACATCTAGCCTGTGTCATTTATGAGTCAGCTCTGAATCCCTGTTTTGGATGAACATATGCAGAAATTAACTAAGAGCAGCATTTCTTTATTTTCATTAGCTCTGCTGAGGGAAGTTTATTGTATTTCATCTTCCCCAAGAACCTTGGCATTTTTCTTCTTACTAGATCTGGTTCTTTGGTCAAATAGGAATCTCCAGCAGTGCATACAGGCACTCGTGGGCATAACCAGACATGGGATGTAGTCCCCCACTGGGTACCACAAATCCTATGCTGCAGAGACCAGAAGGGATGTTCTCTTGCCTGTTGATGTTCCTGCTGGTTGTTAAGCATGTTATATCTTGTACCAGAGTCAACAAGAAAGATTTCTCGTGAAAAGAGTCTGATATCTCACCACTGTGAGATCAGTTATCAGCAGATTTATGTGAATACTCCCATTGTTTTGAAATTAGGTAAAATGATACTGCCTATGAAGTTAGTCCTCCTTGTTCTGTAAAACCAGCCCATTCACAAAAACCCACAGATTTAAATAAATAAATACAAACCAATAAATTTGCAGTAACAATTATTTGGTACATTCAGTACTGCTTTTCAGATCAATCAGTTCTGGGTGTTTTATGAGTGAGTGAGATGACAGCCTTCATCTGCTGTAAGCTTTTTGTATTTGTGACCAATAAAACACTGGATCACATTTTGTCGCCCTTTGCTTCACAAGAGAGGAGAATAGATGGGCTTGTCAAACAGCATGTAAGTGTCAGTAGTACTTATTCAGTTGATCAGTGATGTGTGACAGGAGGATGATACGGTTTTCATCATGGCCTGTAGTGAGGCTGAAAAGAGTTGAGCCATCTTTTATTCCTCTAGAGCAGAAAAAGAGAAGAAATCTGAGTTAGTTACACTGCTCCTGTTTTACACACTGTCTTCAGATAATTTGAATTTGTAGAATATTGCTGAAAATCAAAACAGAAAAATACACTGCTGTTCTTGTCCTCCATGAAGCTGTGCTAGTGCTCTGTAATCCCCATGCTGAACAAGAAGGTAAAGTCTCTCCAAAACCAGTCATAGATTAGAGGATGGAATACTGACCTAATAAAAAGAAAATCTTTAAGGGAAGCCTTGTGGCTTCAAATATCTTGTGTAGCCAAGCTAGATCACCTCACAGTGGTTCACAAAAAAAACAGCTGCAAGACACTTGAAATATCATTTGATAGTATCTCTGTTTAAATCAGTCTGTGCTGATGCTGTTCTCCTCAAGTATTTTATTCTTTGCTATGAAAAAATAATTCTTGTGACTGAGAATAAAAAGAAGTTTTATGGTAGCTGAAGTTTTTTTGCTTTCTTTATATGCAGTTAAAAACTTTTGTGATATTGTGACTTGAGAGATTGATTGATCTGCTGAAGAACTCTCTGGGCATGGTTTATTTCCATAACATTTGCTTTCTGTTGGTGTGAATACAGCTGTATCTTCACTATTTTCTTGCTCCACAGATCAGTTTGTGTCATCAAAATAATGTAGTAATAAAGAGAAAAATTGGTACAACTGTTTTGATTTTTAACTTAAATTAGGAGCTGCTAACTTCTAAGAAATATTTTAATTCATTTTCAGTTCATAAATCACATTTAAAAAAAAACCCTCAATTACTCTAACCTCCTGTGGGGATTTTGTTCTGTTTTTCCTAGCGGAACTGTAAATTCATTTCCAGCTGAGGCCTGCTGAGAGACTGTAACCACAGGAAGACTCCAAATCAAGTGAAAATATTTAGACGATTAGGAGCTCTCATGTCAGAAAGTGTACATTGCAAAAGAATATTGTTTACAGGCTCTCCCCATTGCATTATATATTCTTTCTTTCTGATCACTGTCATGCTTATTGTAAGATCTAAACTTAGATGCAACATGTTTCTCTTGGTGGACTTTCATGTATATCCTGATATGTGTATTAGAGATGTATTATACATGTGAAAATATGTTATTGTTTGGACGATCTTTAGGCTTCTTAAATATTCATTAGACTAAGAAATAGCATTTCTAGGGCTTAAGAAGTTTCTCTGAACTGTCTCATTGCAATTTTCTGTTTTAACTTTTTCCTAGTTCTGCTAGATGGTTCTTTATTTTTGCTAGTAGCTTGTACATCTCAAACAGCCTGTTCCCTTTTCCCTCTTCCTCTTCTTCCTCTTCCTAGTTTTATAGATAAGTTCTTTGAAAAAAATTTACTGCTGGTAAGTGTAGAAGCCTTCCTACCATCCACCTCTCTCACATCTGTCCTGTTTGGGAGACATGTTCAACAGCATGCCCTATCCCAGAAGTGGGATGGGAAGGCAAATCCCTATGGGTTGGTGGAGTGCAGCCTTTCCTCCTGTAACCTGTCTTGGTCCTTGTTCTCTGGAGTAATGCACTGATGGATCATCCTCAGCGAGGGTCTGCTTCATGGGTGGGGAGGCTTGGTGGAATCAAAAAAAATCATCCGTGCTAAAGCAGAGGAATGCCTTTTTCCTCAAGATAGTACTTCTATTTCTGATCAGTTCCTTGGGTAGGTCTTGATGTGTAACCTCAAAAAGTTGGGAATGCCTCAGTTATTTATAGCTAAGTGCAGCAGGAACTTTTACTTCTGTGAAAGTTAGTGGCTGATGGTTCACCATTTTGGTGGTGTAGGTTCTTCCAGAATTGCATTTCTTAGCAAGAAGCAAGCTTCATAAAGAAGCTATGGGTTTGGGTTTTTTTTTACTGATGATGCGTCATGCAGACTTCTGTATATAAATGCTGTAATTATTAATGTAGTTCCAGTGATGTGTCTAGTGGCCTTTTGTGGTGTGGAAGCATATTTTCAGAATGTCTGTTTATAGACATTGCTGTGCCCTAAGAAATTAGCAGGTTATTGATCTGTCTTCCGAAACGAGATGCAACCTAGAGTGTTTAGTTGCTTCCATATCAAAACTGATTAATTGTTTCATGGACAAGTCCTTAAATCAAGTGTTGCAACATTACTGCTATATTATGTGGGATTTTTCTTCCTTTTCCTAAGGTGGTGTTACTGTATTTGTGGCCTTATATGATTATGAAGCTAGAACTACAGATGACCTTTCATTTAAGAAAGGTGAACGGTTCCAGATAATAAATAACACGTAAGTGTTCTCATTCACAGACCTCACTGAGTTGTTTGGAATAATTAGATCCTTAAATATTTTGGAAATCTGTGTATCCAATTTCAGTGAAGGGTAGATAGATTTTATTTTTTTTTCATAGATTGAATATTCAACAAGCATGGGGTTAAAATAATAACAATTTAAAAATAATAATAAAATACTTAATTGTGTTAATATTTGGTTATTAATTATGTTAATTTAATTATAATTAATTTTCTTATTATTTACTTATATTAATAATATTATTAACATAATACTGCTAAGACAATAACTTTTCAGGTTGAGATCAGGGTTTGGGTGCAGATATAGAACTGTAGCAACTGTGGTAGCTACAAGTCTCTTCTCGGCCGAGTGACTTCCTTCCCCTCCCTGCCTCAGCAAGGCAGAGCTACCCTCTTTGGGTTAGCAAAGGTGGGGACAGGTACTGCTCCATCCCATACTCTGCACCTGGAGTTACTCTCTGATCTGGAGAGGCAGATGAAGACTGGACAATTCCGTTTATTTGCGCAAATCTGCCATAAAGCATTTTGGTTTTACATTAAAAAATAATAAAGCCCCAAATCTTTAAAATGTGAAATTCCACTAAGAGGTATTTGTGTTGCTCACAACATAAGATGTATGTAGGTACAGTACAAACTATTTTAGATGCCCTCATAATTAAAATAATTTGTTACCCTAAGTTTATCTGCTTTTCATATGATAGTACACTACAAGGGCCATGGAATTTTGTGTTGTTTATATGTGCAAGAAGTAATTGGTATTTCATTGCAGGGAAGGAGACTGGTGGGAAGCAAGATCCATTGCTACGGGAAAGACAGGCTACATCCCAAGCAATTATGTAGCTCCTGCAGACTCCATTCAAGCAGAAGAGTAAGACACTGTATCCTGTCAATCTTACACACTTTGTACCCTGTGGTGATACTGCTTTTTAAATTCATTATACGTAACATACAAGAATATTATTAATGAAAGAATAGCAGTGCTACTTGGATTATGTTAAAGGTATAATTATTAGTAAGCATGAGGTGGACACGCACTCAGATGTTTTATGCCTCTTTGCACCTACCTGAGGGGTTAAAGAGGAAAGGATGGGAGAATTCAGTAATGATAAAAATTGGAGGTCACACCTTGTGTGTCATATAAACCAGAAATGGATAGTTTTAGCTAAAGAGTTCATATGCCATCAACTCTAGATTTTTATCCTTATTTTTGCTTGCCAAACCCTGAGCCAAGATCAGCTATATTCTTGGTATGACCTAACCTTACATTCAGAAAAGCATTTATGTGTACAATTATTGCTAATGTATTAATCTGTAATAATTTTTTGGTGAAGAAATTGTTTGATATGCTAAGGAGTGCTATGAATTTGGAAAATTATACTGCTTTGTGTACCAGGACTTCCTACATTTATTTACTGACATCCTGGAGTGCTTTGCCAATCATATAAAATGGCTGTGGAACCCATAGAAATATAAAGTTGCACAGCTCTTGTTTCAATATACAGGCATGATACTGCCAATCAGCAGTTCACAGATATGTGGTGTGGTCTGTGCACTTCTGTTTGCTACTGCATGTCTGGGAGAAGTGCCTGATTTTCAAGATATTTCCTGAATCTCAAGCTGAGACTTTAGCACATTGCTGCTGCTGCTCTCACTTGGCTCTTTGCTATTAAAAAATGATACTCTGTTATTTTACACCCTTGAGTTTCATCTTGTTTTGAAAGTATTAACTGTTGTTTATTTTTTGGGAACAAAGAGTCAAGGATTTCTTTTTTTATAAACTATGCAATGAAAGCTCATTTCATTACAACTGCAGTGGTGGTAAAATGGAAATGATAGCCCTTTACAAAGAAAATATGGTTTCTAAACACTGGCAGAGTGGTGGAATTTGTCTTAGGTTTATGTGATGACCAGAGGTGAGAGTGAAGGGTGATAAATGAGAAAGCTTTAAAAAACTGGTTATTTTAAAGAACAAGTGCTAATTTTATGGAATATCCCTGCAGCATTTGGAATACAGTTCATTTGCTTCAGAGTTTGCTAGCCCTGTGCTTTGATAGTTTTTGTAGATTTTGTGTTGTGACTGCAGTTAGAATTACAAGTGCAAATGCAATATAGAGGTCCAAGTTGCTAATATTTTGTCTCTGGCCTTTTCTAAGCCTGGAGGCATTTATAGCAGAAACTTCTTCTGACAGGATCCATATTATTTGTGTGCTTTTTTTAGTGACACCATAATACAAATGTTTAATTGTTTCTAAAAAGAAAAGCAATTCAACCCTACTGTTATTTTATAGGTAGTGAAATAAAACAGCACTTTACAATATAGTCCATAAATTGTTGTTTTAGTCTAGGGAAGAGGCATTTTCATGTGAAGTTATGAACTAGGATTCAAGTTTGCTTCTGTAAGATTATAGTTTACATCCAAATTGTCTCCAGTGTGTATACTCTCAGATCTGTTTCTAACTTTACACATCTCCTTCAACACACAAACTGCAAATACAGCAAAATGTAAGAATAAGTTTCAAATTCCCATGTGATTGCACAGGCCATTCTGTTCATGGCAAACAAAGTGATCCCTTTTTATCTACATTTTTTCCACAGAAAATGTTTGTCCCACAAACCCATTGTTTTGCAGCAGTTTCCAGTACTACTTTTTCATCAGTCATGAAGCTGAATTACCTTGACAATAAGATAGTGACAGACAAAAATGCTTGAAATTTACACTTTAAATCACTTTTTAACTTTTGAGGCATCTAATAAAAATAAAATGGAGTTAGAAATAAGTTTTGTTCCAAAGTCTGGGGATTCATATGAAGACGGACCTTAAAATTATCACTGACTCAGGACAGCGCTGTGTGCAGGATGTTTATCAGGATGAGCATGCTGTGGGAGTGTAGAAGAGAAAACTCCTTTTTTGAAAGAGCTGAAGGCAAGGAAAAAATGCAAGTCTTAAAACATCTGTGTTCTTTTTGTTATCAGAATGATTCAGCAATTTGGAATGTTACTCACAGAGAAGTAAATGGCACCTACCATAGGGTTATTCCTAAATGATCAGTAGAAGAAAAGTGCTCTGTACTGTGGTAGAGAAAGATGGGAGGCAATAGAAATTGAAACAGGAGAGTTTCCAGCTGAATATAAGATACCTTTTTATCCTGAGGACAGCCAGGAAGGAGTATAGGTTGCCCAGATTGGTGGTCTGTCTTTCAAGGTTTTCAAGCCTGAAGTGGACTACTTCATCCTACTTCATCCTGAGCATCCTGTCTGATGTCACTGCTGACCCTGCCTGCAGCAGGAGGCTGGACCAGAGAACTCCATGGGTCCTTTCAGCCTGAATGTACCTGTCGTCCAATTATATTTATGCACACTCACTCTGCATTAAATATTGTTTTCTGACATAAAGCCAAAATTTAAAGAAGGGAGTTTCAGCTGCTGCAGTGTTTAATGTGCTACCAAAGTGTGTCATCTGATTAATCTTGAGGCTTAGCCTGAGGAGGGTGTTTCTTTTAATCTTAAGAACAGTTGATGTCTGTTGTTAAACTGGCAAAAAAACACAGCGTTTGCAGGTACAGGCCTCCTCACGTGTGTGATAATAGAAAATAATAGAAATGAGAGTCATGTAGAAATAGGCCATCTTAAACTTTTGATTAGATGTATGTCATTGCTTTTGTTGATTGGTATCTGCTTTGGGATACTTGTAGCCCAGCAACTGTTTTGGAATATTAGTACTCCAGTCAGTGCTTGAGATTTTTCAGTCTTCTGCTTATATGAGTATGAAAGCATAGGAAGCCTTTATTTACACATTTCCTTTTAAATTTTCTAGGTGGTATTTTGGTAAGATGGGCAGGAAGGATGCAGAAAGGCTACTTTTAAATCCTGGGAACCAGCGTGGTATTTTCTTAGTAAGAGAGAGTGAAACCACTAAAGGTATGTATATGTCTGCATATCTCTTCTCTCTCCCATTCCCTGCTCACCTCAACACCAAGGCAAACATTTTTATTCCTATCCCCTGATACCCACGGACGTGCACACTGTGTATGTGTACAATGACAGTTGGGGACATATGTTAAAAACCTTTTTATATTTTGGTGAAGAACCAGATTTGACTTTTTTCCTAGGTGCTTATTCCCTTTCTATACGGGACTGGGATGAGGTCAGAGGTGATAATGTAAAACACTACAAAATCAGGAAACTTGACAATGGTGGATACTATATCACAACCAGAGCACAATTTGAATCTCTACAGAAGCTGGTGAAACACTACAGAGGTAAGCCCAAGTTCCAGTGTCCCAGTGTTATCCTGTGCCTACTGTGAGGAAGAAGGACTGTGTACCTAGCTTTTTCTTAAAATTCGCAATTATAAAATTTCTTTCTGATTTCAACAAAAAGTAAATGGACTAGTTCTTTTTTATCAATATTAAGATGTTACTTTTGTTACAATCTTACCCCTGCTTAACTGTGAAGCTTTTAATTATTTTTTCTGTTTTCCAGAACATGCCGATGGGCTGTGTCATAAGCTAACAACTGTGTGTCCCACTGTGAAACCACAAACACAGGGACTAGCAAAAGATGCCTGGGAAATTCCTAGAGAATCTTTGAGGCTGGAAGTTAAGTTGGGCCAAGGATGTTTTGGTGAAGTATGGATGGGTAAGAGCTTAATGTGACACAATTCAGTTGTCCTTGTGAATGTTTTAGTAATATTTTAAGTAAATCAGTATTGGGATCTGAAAAGATACTATCATAGAGAAATGACATGAAAAAATACCATTTATGATCATGCATGTAATGGTAAAATTAATACTCTTTATAGTTCTAGTTTATGTTTATTCTGTTAGCTAAGAAAAGAGAATTTTTTAAAAGTTTCCATTTCAGAAAATCTCCTCACTGTTACAGTGGGGAATAAAACCTGATCTGTTTTTCTAGGAACATGGAATGGAACCACAAAAGTAGCAATCAAGACACTGAAACCTGGTACAATGATGCCAGAAGCTTTCCTGCAGGAGGCTCAGATCATGAAAAAACTACGACACGACAAGCTTGTTCCGCTCTACGCAGTCGTTTCTGAGGAACCAATCTACATTGTCACTGAATTCATGACAAAAGGTGTGGGACAGAATAGTTAGAAATGCCACATTTAAAAGGTTATTTAAGACTTCAGCAAAAATCAAATGTTTAATTAATGTTAGGGATAAGCTAACTGGAGTATAAGTGTTAATTTTGATTAAATTAAAGTGAGCAATGCTTGACCTACTTGAAGCAATTCTGATTTAAATTATGGGCAGAGGCATGATTTTTTTGCACATCTGTGTCACCCTCACTAATCTTCCAAGTACAAGGTTGATGGGTTTTTTCTTCTCATTTTTAGTGTCTACTGTCCATCACATTTAAATGGAATGGTATAGCTGGGAATATTATTTATGAGATTATGTCTGCCAGTAGACAGGTCATGCTAACAACAAAACATGTCGAGCTTTGAGTTTTTTAGTATTTCTTTCCCAGCAGTGTAATAGTGAATTTTAAAAAGGTTGAGCGGTTTTTTTTCCCCAGACTCCCTCCTTTATCCCCTTGTTTTCAGTCTTTGATCCTTCTTCCTTTGCTCTGTATCATTTCCCCCTCCCCCTGCTGCTGAAACAGAGATTTAGAGATTTAGGCAGAATGTAGAAGTAAACATCATAAGCATATTAGTGTTAAGAAGCAGCAGATTTCCAAGTCAATTATTCCATTTTTTCCAAAATGCATACTTCTGTTCAACACCTAGAGAAATTTTGCTATCCTCATAAGATACAAAAGCAAGAGAGTGGCTAATTGTGTTCAGTACTGCACCACAAATGTACTGGTTTGCTTTTTTCCTGTTTGAATGAGCTTTTTAAAGGGTTGTATAAATTTAAAAAGGTAAAAAGGAACAGAACATGTAAAAAGTTCTTCTGCATTTTTGTTCCTAAATAACACTAGACAGCCGTGCAAAATCAGTTTTCATTGTTCAGAAATCAGGTTTCAGCAAGGCACTAAGGGGAAAAAAAAAGTGTCTAAAGAAAAGCAAAATTTACTTCCAGAACTGGTTACCTTGCAAAAGCAGAAGTAAGGAATTGTAATTTGCCTAAGTTATAGATTCAGAATGCTGTTGGCAATTTCTTTTTATAGCTTTCCTTTGACAAATTCCTCACATTTTACAAAAAACCCACAGAACTTTTTTGTTCTAAACTAGTAGAATTGTTTATATTTCCCCTTTTACAAATAAAATAAGCAAGTACAAATGGCAAAGTTTGCACCTGTTTTTTGCAGTGTGGATAGGTTACTAGAGATCACTGTGAAATCTTTATTTCTCTTCAGTCCTTTGATCTCATGAACCAAGGTCAGAAAAAGTCTGTGCAAACATACACTGCAAACAGGAGCAGCAGTGTGGGTCTGGCCTGACATATTTTTACTTTCATGTGCAAAACTACAGCAGGCCACTAAAGTTATGTTGGAGAATGCTATGAATCCACTTCAGGATATGCAGTCAAGTGGTTTCTTTACCCACTATGGCCACACCGGTAGTTTTGTTACTGTAATTTTGACTGTGATGAGAGTGATTAGTTACCAGTCTTCACCAGTTTCTTAGAATATTCTTACCTTGTGTGACATAATGCCACCTCTAGGGAAAACTGTTAGGTAGGGACAGAGCTTTATTGCACAAGGCTGTTGTCTTAACAGAAGCAACTGATTTCAGATATTGCTCATGTAATGTTCTGGGTACAATTGCATTATATAAATGGGAGAAAATAAGGTATCCTAAAGAATGGAAGATAGTTTTCCCTGTAAGAAAGGAAAAGCAACAGTTTCAGAATCATTTCTGTAATACATGATTGGGGCTGACAGAAAAACATAAGTAAGGGAGATTTTTTTTTAAATTGAAAGGCTTTTTTTGTTTTGTAATTATAAATCTCATGGTGGAAGAAAGTCCAGCTAGGAGGAGCACTGTTACCAACAACACTGGAAAAATTCTAACCTATTGCCAGAAACAGCAGTCTTTAGTAATCTGCATTATTGAAGTGGATTCTGAACTGCTTGGATAGACTTGAACAAAATAGTTGCCAGTGCAGGGGCAACTATGGGCATGATCATTGGGTCATATATTCTGGTAATTGATGGATTTTCAAATACAGGTTTAATTAGATAAATGTGTCGATCATAATGTCTAAGAAAAAAAAAATCTCACTTGTGTTTTCAGATCAAATTAATGTGGTTTTTTTTTTTTTTCCTTTTTTTTCCCCCAAAATGTGTGATATTCTACAGGCAGCTTGCTAGACTTCCTTAAAGAAGGGGAAGGGAAATACTTAAAACTCCCACAGCTGGTCGACATGGCTGCTCAGGTACCAAAAAAACTGTATTTTGTGCTTAGAGAAGAGGTATCAGATATCTACTAAACATAAATATCGAATGCTCTGGCTATTGTATGCCGCTCTGTCTTACACCTTCTGTTGTGGGTTCGTAATTCATGAGAAAGGAAACAGTCTGGTTTGCAATTAGCAGATACTGCATAGCCCAGACACAGTAATCAGTGCCAGGCTCTTGATTGCTGTGCTATAATTCCTACACTTGTACAATGGGAGTGGAGCTAAAATAAGGGGGTGCCGCTTAATGCTTAGGAGAAATGTATATAGTCATGGAAAATAACCTTTTATAACATTTTTCTTTTGAGATTGCGGATGGCATGGCTTACATTGAAAGAATGAACTACATCCACAGGGACCTCCGGGCAGCTAACATTCTTGTAGGAGACAATCTTGTGTGTAAAATAGCAGATTTTGGTTTAGCAAGGTTAATAGAGGACAATGAGTACACTGCAAGACAAGGTAAGGCCAGTTAATTTATTTCATTAATAAGACCAGTTGCCTTTCAGTTGCTTAGAACTATTGCATTTAGCAGAATATGCCTGTGTATTCTGTGTTCAAGAATAAAGATCAAGCATGGAAGTGTGCTTTCACAGCCATGTTTAGGTGATTCCCCTCACCTAAGCATAATCCTAGTAAACATCCTTTGTTCAAAGTTATGTAGCAGTTTGTGTTTTCAAAAAGCATTTTAAATTATTTTGGGGGATAAAACATGCTACAGTTTGAAGAGAGATGAGATTCCAGAGAAGTTGTTCATCAGGTTCACTTTTTGCAACATATTTAAGTAAGACTCTCAGATATGTCTTTAGTGCTTCTAGATGCTGTAGCCAGTAGTTGCTGTCCTACTTTGAGAAATATTAAAATGCTATGCCACTTTGAATTTCATCAATAAAGCAAAGTATAAAAATGTTTGCAGTACATTATTCAAAATATTTTGAAGTGTAAGCAAATTGTGGATTAGCAATGGAAAATTGAGAATCTGTCTTTCCAATGTTTGTAGGAGCTAAATTTCCAATTAAATGGACCGCTCCAGAAGCAGCGTTGTATGGTCGGTTTACAATCAAGTCAGATGTGTGGTCATTTGGAATTTTACTGACAGAGCTGGTAACTAAGGGGAGAGTGCCATATCCAGGTAACAGGAAGATTTAATGGATTTTTCTTTGTTGTATTCTGTGGCTCTGCAGTTACCTTTTGTACTTTCTCCCTTCATTCAGAGCCCCCAGCTGACAAGCAGAGACAAAAACTTAGTCACACCTCACTGGTTCCTTTGTTCAAAAAGATACTTTGGTTTATTTTCAGATTAAATATTGCATATTTTAAAGTGTTTTAAGATAATAGCACTTCTAAATGTGACTGACAGTTTATTTCAGATTAGTAGGTATCCTTATGTTTCCTTTCTGTCTGATCCTGATATTTCTACTTTTGACATTTTCCCAGGCTATAGAGAGCATCAGTACACTGAACCTGCTAAACCAGTTTTTGAAACAAAACATTTTTCAGCAAATATTTTGCTGAATCTTGAATTTGTAAGGCAGTTCTGTTAGGAATATATAAAGGGATAGATTTTTAGAGATACATTTTTCTTGAGCCAATTTCAAATTAAGTGGTCCTTGAGTGGAACCTAAGGCAGGGAAAAGCTATTTGTGCTTGAGTCACCTTTCCTAAAGGATAGGTCCAAGGCAGTGGAAAAGGGAGAAAGACCAGGTGTTGAGGAATTACCAGTGTACTGAAGTAATTTTCAAAAAATATATTTATTGCAAAATGTAAAAAAATTCATTCACTACAAATCGTGTTCAGTAAAGGTTCTGTTCTGGTAGAATCACATGCATTGCAGCTGCAGAGGTTCTTGAGAAACTTTGGGAAACTGTTCTTTGCATGATGTCATTCATGCTTTCCTTTTAGGAATGGTGAATCGAGAAGTTCTGGAACAAGTGGAACGTGGCTATAGGATGCCTTGTCCACAAGGCTGCCCAGAGTCTCTCCATGAGTTAATGAAACTGTGTTGGAAGAAGGACCCTGATGAGAGACCAACATTTGAGTATATACAGTCTTTCTTGGAGGACTATTTTACTGCTACAGAACCACAGTACCAGCCTGGAGACAATTTATAAGCCAACAGTCTATGTAACATGCACAGATCTGCCAAATGTAAAAGACTTGCAAAGAATTCCTGAAGTCTCTAAGGAATCACAGGAAAGAAAATCTTCGCTACTTTGCATGCTCTTAATGGCAAACTGGAATTTCATAATGCAGTTGCACAAAACCACTTTTAAAGTGTTATACTCTGATTTACCAATGACATGTTTTTATTTTTTCCTCTTTCCCAACTTATTTTCAGGGTCCAAAGGAAGCTTACTGAAAATACGGGGCAGAAAAAAATGACTGTTGGTGTGGACAATAGCAGAAAAACCAATGTTTCAAATCCTTTATTCTCCCAGTATTTGCTAATCATTCTACTAACGAGGGAATTGTCTGGAATTAGTGATTTTGGGGTAAGGCCTTTTTAAAGCAGAAGAACTTTGTGGGACCAAACAGTTCTATTCCAGTTCAGTGAAACTCCCTGTCTTTAAAACGATGTGTGTGCCCCCACCCCGGCAAAACACAAGATGGTACAACTGTATTTGATTCATAGTCTCAATCTTCAAGCTTCCACTTTCATGGACTTAATTAGGGTAGGCAGGTAGAAAGAGAAATTGGAACAGTGAATGAGAAACTTGATCTAAATGGCAGACCTCAATAGTGAGATTAGAGAGCATAATGCACTGTGTTAATACTTGTATTAGTATAACTGGAAAGTAGCATGAGAGATGTTTCCTTTTTTCTTTCTGAATAGCTAATTAAGAATAATGAAGGCAACTAGAAAATGAGGCAATATTTTATAAAATTGTGTTGATAAAGTGTGATGATATTTGAACTTGAAGCTATGTAATACAATCACAGGGGAAAAGCCTTTAATCTTTTAAGCTCCAATGGAACAGCGAGCTTTTGTATGGGAAGACTACCTGAACAAAGTTCACCAAGAAAGCAAGGCTGAAGCTGGTAAATGGCCACCTTTTAGTCCTTTTTCAGAGACAGGTTTGGTACTGTTGTATGTGGCTTGTAAGTGTTAAAGAGGGTGGGTGCCACAAGTGCTATCTGTCACTAGTTCAGGGATTTGATTGCACTTTTGCTTTTCTTGACTATTAAGACACACACGCAGTTGCTCTTCCCACTTCTGCCCTTCCTACAGAATTATTTAACTAAAAATAAATGAAAGAAAATGTGAACGTTTAAAAAGTTTAAAAAGTAAAGGGATAAAATATATTTAATATTGTCCAAGTAATGAAATTTGCTGGCATTCAGCCCAGCTGACACTACATCTAGATTTATTTCCTTTGGCTACTGACATATCAAGCAATAACGTCATGTCTTTTACTCAGCAATTTGCATGAGGTTCTTGAATTTCTGATCAAGCTTATATACTTTAATTTTGAAACACTCTGACTTAGTTACCAGCTTGAAATTCATATTATCATTGTAAAGCTATCAAACAAATGAATTCAGAAAAGCTGGTAATATGGTTCTGGTACTAAAATTAACATTCATGGGTTTACACTACATTGAATCCAACTACCAAACAGATCTGTTTAGGAACAGTGCCATCATTTTTCATTTTCCCTCATCATTGCTCATCAACTATACATCTGTGGTTATCAAATTTTAAAAGGGCTTTCTGTAAGAAAAAGAAAACAAAAAATATACACACAAAATACTCAAAAATCCAAAAAGATGATGAAATTTTAATTTTTCTAAATATTTTAAAATTAATAACACAATCATATGAGTTTATGTATTAATACCATCATAACAAAAAATGCCAAAAATGACACTGGCATTGTATGGGTTTTTAATTACTGAATGGAACAGTTCATTGTAATAACACTTGTATAGTAAAGGAATAAAACACTAACTTAATGAACGTGTTCATTGTAAATGGTTGTGTATTATAAAACTTCTCCAAAAGAGTTTGTATGTTTATGAAAATTTATTTGTTTCACCTGAAGACCTTGATGTGGTTCTTACCCTAACAGAGTTTAAAATTCACATTCACACTTTTTATATAAATAGTAATAAGTTTAATTATGTAACTAAGTATTTTTATAAAGTATGGCATTGTTGAACTGTTTTGCAGAACTGGTTCAAAATAAATTTCACCTTGATTGCATCTGCTTGTTTGAGGTGGGGGAGGGGAGAAGGTGGGAGGGGGACGAAAGCAGAGTAGCCTTCACATTGAGGGGAGAAGGATGGGAACAAAACATTCATGAGGGTTTTTTTATGCTCTGTAAATTGTACTTCCATACAGGATTGTGAGTTCATTGTGCATTATTGCTGTTAAAACAGAGACATTGTCTAGACGGGTTCACAGGTCTTTGGCAGGAATGGGTTAGAACAATTCTGCCTGGGCTTTAAACAAACCCCTGTGGTGGACAGACAGACAGGCGGACTTGGGATTCTTGTGAGAGCAAGTCCAGTTTAAACTCTCAGCTGGCAGTCACTGCCATGCTGTAAGGCAAGCACATACCCTCCCTCTTGCTTTCTCTGGGATTAAGCAGCCACTGTTCGCTTCCAGTTTTTCAGGGAATTTTATACATTTGTTCTTGACAGCCAATGTTTTATCTCAACCTCAATGAATATTACCTGTCTCAAAAACCAGTAGGACTCAGAGTGCAGATTCTGGCCCGTATATACAGTGCCACTGTAGGACAAGGAGCTAGTACTGTTTGAGTTTCAGTAATAACGTAACACAGCACTAAACCAATTCTTCTTACAGAACCTACAAACTGCAAAGTTTACTGTATTTTTAGTATTTCCTGTAATGTAATTAATGTTTTACTATTTTTAATGAGAACAATCATGTAATTTCTGGTAATCTGTACTCCTCCCTGTTGTCCATACAAACCTTGTGATTCCCATTCTGCATGCTAGGCCTGCAGACTGTTTCTGTCATGCATTGTTTCAAGATGTAGTATTTTAAGAATATTTTCATAGTATTTTTGAGTAAACTTCCAAACATAAATATGTGTATGATCCTACTATTTAGATAAAATACATTCCTACTTTAGCATAAAGCATTATGAAAAGAACCATATGCGTTCTTATCCTTTCAGCCACTGAATTGTCATTTCACCAGGATTGTGAGTAGCCCTTACAGCTGAAAAGTAGCCTTGAAAAGTTTGGAGAGGTTTTTGTTGGGTTTGGTGAGTTATTTTGGTTTGCGCTCCAGAAGATTTTGTTGGAGTATTTGTTGGTTTTGTTTGGTTTTTTTTTGTTTGTTTGTTTGGGGTTTTTGTTTGTTTTAGAGGGTTGGTTTTTGTTTGTTTGTTTTGTTTTGTTTAAAGAAAGACTTCTAGATACTGCTGATGGGCAAAAAGAAGGCAGGATTCTGTCTTAACCCACAGTCATCTGCAATAGTGTTTATTCTGAAACACATTTTCTGCAGCTAGAGTGATTATAAATGAGTATAAAAAAATAAACCTAATGAGCCCCCGCTTTTGTTATTTATTTTCAACTGTTCAATAAACTTCTCGGTTTTTAAGTTTTTCTGTGGAGATGCTGGTAGATGTTTGTATTTGTGCCAATGCTCCCCCAACACAGCTTAGAGCTAACAGTGCCGTTGGGTTTAAACCACAGGAGCACCCGAATTTAGGGCTAGATTGGAACAACTGATTTGGGCACCAGAATCAGGTCTGGGTGGATAACTGCCCAGGTTCAGAACTCTGATTCACCCAATGACTATTGCCTCATGCACTAGGTACTTGGGCTCTGCGCAGATGTCTGAAAGTGCAGGTGCCTTCATAGCCACACATCTTGCTCCCACTTCAGCCTCACTGTAGTACAGGAACAAAACTGTCTTTGACCTTCCAGGCACTGCAGGAGAGTGACTGTCAGTGTGGAGTTGGGAGCATCCCCCCAAAAATACATCTCTGACAGACACCTTTCCGAGACAGGGTGGGAAGAGTCAGGAGACGGAAATGAGGTGGGTGTATCTATTTTTGATGTAACAGCTTTGAGGGTAAAGCCTGGGTTCTGATCAAGAATCCTGGCTAGCTGGGTGTCAGCTGTGAGAGACTGTTATGAGGTTGTTGAGAGTTGGAAGCAGAACCTGCTGCAGAACTTCGCCCTCAGCTGCAGACTTTAACATTTCCTCAAGGACAGATTATTTTCTCTGCACTTTTTCCTGGTGACACTGAGAGAGTGTTAGCTGCAGAAACAGCAACAGCTTCCCTGCTTCTTCCTCCTTTAGCATAGGGAAGGAAAAGGGGGAGAGTGAGATAGAAGGATGGAGGCAAGCAGCTGAGGTACCACACTTCATCACTGGGCAGAGGGAAGCAGGCTGAGGGGTGTGGCATGGCAGATGTCATGTTCCCATCTCTCATACTTTGAAAAGGAGGTAGAAATGCAGGGGAACTGAAGAGCATCTGTTCCTTGTGCACAGTGGAAATGGAGCAAGGCTAATGCCAAGTGCTGCTTCTGTTCTCTCGTGGTTCTGGGCAGCTCACCCTGGTTTCTAGCAGAGCCACTTCATATTAGTTGGAGAGTCCCAAGCATTGTTGTCAGAAATTTCTAAGAATGAACCTTGATCAGCTCTTAGGAAATTATAGGGGAAAGAAAAAAAAAAAATACTGAGAGCCTGACCAGGGAGTTACTGGCCCTCTGTATCCCAAATAGGCAGCATATCAGATTCTGAGAGGTAGCTTAGCATTTCTTTCCTAGTGAATGTATGTGGAGGTAGGATTTTGTGTCAGGTTTCCCTCTTCTCCATGTATAGGTATGGTGTGTCTAGGAACCTCAGAGAGTTCAGACATTACCCATGGGACCCTTGTTCTTCTCTTGTCATACTCTTTTGAGCTTATTTTCCTTGTTCTGCATGCAAACATGCTCTTTGTAGGTAGTACATTGATTATATTTTTTAACATTCCCTTTAAAGGCATTGTTTTTGTCAAATTGTAACAACCACTGTTGTTGGGGTACAGAGTATTTATAGCACTGTGTATTTTTACAGAACACTGCCCATCTCATATTATTTAATTTATTGTAGGCAAGGAGAAACATGTTGGTCATTGTGTTGTTTCTGTTTTGTTCTTAAAGAAGACAGAACAGATACCTAGTTAAACTCAGCAGGGTCTGAGAAACAGACTGGAAATCTAAAAGGGAAACCGGAATACAAGCAGTCTTGATGAATTAGTCATGTACCAACTGGAAAGCTGACTGCTGTGAAAGCATTCCTTTCTTTAATCAAAAAGCTACTGCCAGTAGGAGCACTTCCTTTGTGCCCTGCTGCTAGGTTATAGAGTCTCTAGCTGAGGCTGTTGGTAAGTACATACTGGGAAATTGATAGATCTGTGCATTTTATCTTTGCCCCTGAAAAATCCATCCCGGCCATGCTAACGATTCACCTTTTTATTTTTCCCTGCCACCTCCATAGGTGCTAACTGCTGGATTCACCATTCATTCAATATCACCCCACCCCCATCTATTCACACTTGGGGCAGCCTTCCAGGGGCTAAATTGCTGTCGAGCCTTCTCTTGCATTCAGTGTCTGGCAGTGCCAAGGGTGTATTTCGTGAAGTAAGGAAGGGTAAGAAAGCATTTCTGCTCTTTCAAAACCAAAATATGATAAATCTCAGTTCAGTATGGCTCCTATGATAAAAGTACCACACATGAAGAGAGCATCTAATCATCTGACTGCTTTATCATGAAAACAGAGAGGGCTTTTCCCTGCTTCTCCAGCAAGTGTAGAAAATGCCACTGAGGTGGATGCTCATGGTGTGCTGTGGAAAAGGAAATGACCATGCTAAATTGCAGCCCCTGTTCAGTCCTGCCAAGGAGGCCAAGCCAGTGATTCTGTTCTTCTGGAGAGTTCCCAGGAAAAGGCACGAGTGTCAGTTCATATTCCTCAGAGTGAAAGCTGGTGAGTAGATTACTTAGGTTCCTTACATTCCACTATACATACACCTTCCTCTCCTCTCAGTTCTAGCCAGGATGTTTACAACCAATCAACTTTTATTTCTCCTTCATGAAGGCCATGAAGTAATAGTATGGATACATATGAGAATTCACAGGTTGGTGCTTTGTCTTTTTTAAGTGGAGGGTACCTGGCAAATTAAGGAGCTTTATAAGAGCAAGGTCAGATCTGTACCCCTTTCACTGGAGTTTTGATTTTGTCCAATATACCCTCTTCACTTTTGGAATGACTCTGTCTTTCAAACTGGCTTACCACAAACGTGTATTATTTCCATTGTGCTAAAATACTAGAAGTACAATAGAAACAATTTCCATATTTACATTTTAGTCTTGTGCTACTTGTTAAAGTGACTGCATCAAAATCTGTCCATTTAATTTTCTTGACATCTTTATCAAAGAACTGCTGTTTCCAAGGAGAGGATTTTTTTTTTCCCACATGGAACTGAAGTTCAGTCAATTGCTTCAGTGAGTTAAAGGTTATAATGAGCAGATTACAAGTAGGCTAAATATGAGCTCTGGCGCCACTGTCATTAGAATGGCCCCAGCCATTTCAGACTGCTGCTAAGTGTTCTGAAGAGCAAGTGTGCATATACTTAGCAATAGATATGCCCCTGATTTCAATTGATCAGTAAAGTAGGAAGGAATGACCCTTTTTGCAACCTGGGGATGACAAAGAGCATTCAGGGGAATAGTGGGATACACATCCACTATGGCAGGTCAGCCTATCTTGTGGAAATGCTCTTGATCTATTGATGAAATAGCCTGGGCTTAATTTGTTCTTTGTTCCAAGACAGACACTGCTATGCCAGGCAATAAACAGAAATCTGCTGATAGGCAGCATCTCTCCCAGGGGTTTCCAAGGCATTTACCATCTTGCCCAGCAACCCTTATTGCCTAATATATAGCATTTCTCACATACTCTCGGACAAATGAGATCAGTGTCGTTATCTCTGTCATTATCTTTTGTCAAGGGGAGAAGGGGTGTTTTGACTCATCCAGGGTTAAGTTGAAGACCGTGATCAAGCAGCAGCCATAATCTAGCACTTGGTTGGTTGAACATTCCTCTTCAGTTGGGCAACTTTTAGCATCACCTATCAACCTTGACCTCATCTTGAGTTTGGAGAAGAAAAGCTGCATTGAATTCCCATTATTGCTCACAATGGACACCTGAGTTACTCAAAAAAACACCCAAAACAACAAAACAAAACAACAACAACAAAAAAGAAACTTGTATAAAACCTGTGCACCCTGAACAGCAATTTGGCTGCTACAAAGCCAGTGTACCAATTATGTCACAAAGACAGCATGGATCTCTAGCCTAAGGCTTGCCCAGGGGGTCCTGGGATGCAGCTAGCCACCTTTCAGAGAGCCCACATGTGGGTGAGTGCTGGACCTTGGCCTCTGAGAATGGCTGAAACTGTCAATGGGATCTGCCTTCCCAGGTCAGTGAGCTGCCACATTTCAGACGCACGGCCGGGGGGCAGGAGGATTTTGTTAGGCAGTTTAGACAGGACACAGCTTCTGCAACTGTTCCACAAACACTGCCCAGTGAGCGCATTCATGAGTTCCCCTACAGTTCTCATTGCTCCCTTCTTGTACCTTGGTGTAGGTTCCAGCAGTGCTGGTTTGCAGCAGTGCCTTTTCAGCCCTAGACCACAGAATGAGCACTTTCTTCTTTGCCATTCCAGGTCTGTTTCACTGACACTGTGAATATGTCAAAACCCTCTAAGCACTCAGCTGAACGCCCACAAAACCTCTGACTTGATGATATCATGTCTTTTCCTCCTTCAATCTTCCTTTGCAATTGCTTCTCAGAGAAACATCTCTTTTGGGTGGTTTTTTTTGGGTATTTTTTGGTTTTTTTTATTATTATTCTCTTAGAATCTGGCATGTACGTACTCAGTTATTTTAAGCTTCTTTAGGAACAAACCATTATCTTTAGTCAGCCTAAGACTGGAGTCTGTGTATCACCTGGTTTGTTAAAAGATGCTGAAAACTCTCCCCATCGTCATGGGTGAAATGTGCGTAGTACAACCTGCCTAGATATATAAATGACCTCAGGCACTGTAGTACATGATTCATCACATCCAAGAAAAGTGGGATGGGATCTTGTTCCCACAATGCAGGTGGGAGCAGCAGAGGAACTGAGACACAGGCAAGAAAAATGTCTTAGCCAGAATCACGCAAAGGAGTTGTCACAAAACTGATTCAGACATCGGTTACTCGTATCTCAAGCAAATACACAGAACTGAAATCAGTGTCTCTTTACTCTCAAGACTGTGTATTCCATGCTGCTGAAGAAAATGATGGTTGGCACAAAGCTTATGCTCTGTCTGTCCTTTCTCTGACACTCTGCAGTTCACTGAAGAAGACTGACATGCAGTTTACCCTGGCAAGAACCTTTGCTTGCAGTAAATGTTGACATTGAGTAGCAGTATGTGGGACTGGAAAATACCAATTCTGGCACAGCCCTGAGTCTTAGGGACTTGAAACAGCTGGAGCACAACTGCCATTACCTCACTGCCAGAAACAGAATGCCTTATGAGGAAATGAGAACTTGAACATGATTGCAAGTACCAAAACAACTCATGGAGATGCAGCAGTTTCTGGAAAAGGATGGTAAGTAAAGGCTGTCTAATTTGGAGAAATGCTGTTTTCCTCACAGGATAATGGAATCTGATGGCCTCTGTCATCTTGACAGTGTTTTGGACTGCCAGTCCAGGGTGGCTGTTTTCTTCCCCTGTAGAGTGGGAGGTAATACAGAATAACTTTTATCTCAAAAGCCCTTTGTGATTATTAATTTTTTTGAGGAAGGGGTAAGCATCTGGAAACAAGATGTATAAGATGAAACATGGCCACTCAACTAAACTGGCAGTGGCCACCCAGGTCAGGGTGCTAAGTGAACGGTTCCATGCTGGTACTTCACATTCACAGACTGTCTGAAAAGGTTAATGCTCGAAGTACCAGCTGAGGAAAGGGCCCACAGTCCTTCTGTTACAGGCATTTGGATGTAATGAGGCAGTAAATTTGGCTATGCTTGGCAGTCATATGTGCTGTCAAGGCTTTCTTTATTCATGTGGTCAATAGAGACATGGGAGAAATTGTCAACAACGTTGAAGGTTTCTCTGGAGAGCTCACCAGCAACAGCCAACTCTGCTATAAGACACATTTTCAGGGTGCCGTTGTGAATAGGATAGTAACAATTGTGTAAGTTTTGAATTTTCACAAAACAGTTACATTTGCATTCTTAGCAATCAGGAACATATATGGTTCTTAGGCAAGCCAGTGTGAAAGTGACCAGTCAGAATTCCAGAGGGGTATTTGATGCAAGTTACACATTTCTGTACTTTCTTTTTTGTAATTTTTGACCAGTATGATATTTTTTTTCCAACAGAATCAGTGAGTTTTCTCCTTGCTGTGTTATCAACAGTGCAGTGCAGTTTTAAACCGTGGGGAGCAAAATATCACTTAACAGAAACTGAGACATCAGTGAGTACCAAACCACTGTGGATGACATTGAGGGGTGGTCTACAATTTTTTGCTCAGTAGAAAGCTCTGTGGACCAAACAAGAGGGAAAGGTGACTCCCCATGGGCCCTCAGTGTAAGAATGCTCATTAACTCAGAGAGATTCCCTACTCCTGGTTGTCCTCATTTGCATATCATCTTGATTTTGAAGTATTCTACACATATGATTTGCTTTAAAATACCAAATAAAATACAGTCATCACTGAGTTCTTGGAGACTCTGCTCGTGCTGCATTTTTGCAGGATGGAAAATTGTAGCCGCTGCACAATGCTTAGTGGTGGAATTGGTCAGAACATTACAGAGTAATTTTGTGGAACTCTGGAATTTCTGAAAGAAGATATTTTTGCTGAGTCATGTTTCTTTGTATACCTTTCTGTTGATTTCATCTTTCTTACTCACATATTTTAATCTGAGATTTTCGCCTTTTAGCCCCTTCCCCACTGAATATGTTGTTGATCTGGGAGCCAAATCTTGCATACTTAACATGTTACTATTTATTAAAAATACCCATTTTAGGCAGTGATCTGAAGAGCCATAAAGACTCCAGACATCTGAGGAGCCTCATTAGAAAGGAAAATTAGTGAACAAAAGATACTGTCTACTCAAAAAACAACAAAAAAACAAACAAAAACAAAACCTGACATAGAAAGGGCTGCCTGGAACTGCAAGCCTGGAGACAAGCCCTGTGAACTAGTGAAAAACATCCTTGAAAAGGGCAGCTGGCCTCTTTGAAGTGCAGCCGAGGTACCAAGAAACCAGAAACAACCACAGATACCACTGATAAGCGCCAAACACGGAGACTGACTATAACAACAATTTGTCATGTGAAGGTAGAAAACAGTCTGGGAAAAAAAAGCTCTGAAGAAACAGAAAACAGCTTCCCCAACTGTCTGTAAAAAATAGAAATTAAACAGGATCTATTGGCTGTTCAATGCCCCACTCCCTCTTATGACTGACTATGTGCTATAAAAACACTTTATGTTTATCCAAAAATGAGCCTGAGAACTTTTGATTGAATCCCACACAAATTTTCTATGAGCATTTGGGCTCTCCCCAGGGACACCTGGCTAAAAAAAAAAAAAAGAGTCTGATATGGATCATTTTGGAAATAATAATTTGGGATTCTACCAGCTCTCTTACTGTCTAGGTCTGTCCTCCTCTCTTTCAGGAAGGGTTGGTCCCCCAGGTTCTCCCACTTTTTTTTAGATGGTTTTTCTGCTTTTGAGATCTGGCTAATTCACTTAATATCCATAGCATAAATACTGACATAAGTAATCATAAAAATATCTTCTGTTGTATCATTGATAAATGTGCTTCATTCATGATAAAGAGTGATCTTAAATAGTATATAACTACTTGGCTGCTGCTGTCATTGATTGCACCATAGTACTGATTCATGTTATTATTAACTGACACCATCCTGTTGTTTGATAATACATATTATTGATGGCAGATATTAATTAGTAATAACTTGATATATATTAATTCATATTAATTTTATTAACCATAGATATGTTTTCTAGTGGCAATTTTTGTGGTAATCTGTAATAAAGGAAAGAAATTTAGCAGGCAATGCTTTCATGCCCTCATGTATTACAGAATCCCACAAACCCACAGTCTCCACACCTTTTTAAATTATCTCTCCACACCTTTTAAAATAATCACTTTACCAATACTGCTTCCATAATAAAACCACGTTAAAAAGGATGCTCAATCCTTAATGATATTCAGGAGAAAGTGTCAAATGTTCTTGCTTGGTGTTGAGAACTACTTTACTCTGGTGTCAGGAATTAATTTTGCATGCCGATTGTAAATGTTACTTGCATTTTGTGACATCTCATCATAAAAAGAAAAGCATCTGTATGTTTATGGCATCACCATGGTTCCAGTTATTTAATTTATTTTGTTTTCTAGTTTATGTGAAAGTTACTGGTCAACATGATCAGAGTCTAAAGGTACTAGGCCCTATTAGAAGAGAACATGTTTTAGCTAGCATCCAAACTAAAATGGTCTTAGAGCTCAGAGAAGGTTTCAGACAGAAGCTGTGTCACTGGAAGTGTTGCTTTCTGCCCAGAGAAGTCCTTCCCTCCCAACATACCCTCTCTTCCAGTGTCTGCTCTTGAGCAGAGATGCAAACCAGCCCCTCTTCCGGGGAAGCTCTTCAGCTTGTCTTTGCCCTCTCTGGCATCACAGCTGGCAGTGGGGACTGATGTCTACAGCCATAGGAAGCTGTGTACTCAAAAAAAGTGCTTTCATCTGCAGGTCTTTGTTTAGAGTTTGGACAAGAAGCTGCTTTTCTTTAAGTCGGGATAATTGGGAGTTTGTTTTAGGCTTTTTAATAGCTGGGGGTTTTTTTTCACAAAAACAACTCCTTACTGAAAACTACAAACTCGGTAATTTAATTGCCAGTGCTACCATTGTCTGCTAGTAAACACTTGGCCTCCATGTGTTGATCTGTTTGCTAAAGTGATCACTCATTTTGGGGGAATCAGTATTATTATCTAAAAGATTCTGTTTTAAAATTACTTGGTATTTCCTTTTCTGAGAGCAGGAGTTATAAGAATAGGGGTGCTTCTCTGTTTTAATTTGACAGCTGAAATAGTGTGACTTGGCTTTCCTGTTTAATTTTTTACTCATTCTTGGAAAGAGTTTTAAAAGAAGCTTATTGAAAAGGGCTTATTATCAACTACTCACAGCCATGAAATTAGGCAAACACACATTTGGCAGTGCAACACAAGCTGATGAGGGAGGGGGGTGTGAAAGTTTAGAATATCTGCTGTTTCAATTCTCTGCTTGCTTCAGAAAAATGGGAAAATATTGACAGCCATTCCTCAACTGACTAGCACTACTTAATATTTTTTCATCATACTGTTTTATCGTGCTATGGGTTTGGTTTTTTTCAATTTATTTTATATGTCACACTTGAAGCAGGTTGCCAAGCATTTGCTATTCTGCATGGAATACAGATATATTACTGGTGTGCTACCAGGAGAGGAAGCTTGTGGTAAGTCATCTTCCCTTCAGAGCTGGAACTTTGGTACCCTCCATTTTCCTAATCCTGGATTTGTCTTGCCAGTTTTGATGGGAGTAACTCTGCCAGGGACACAGCATCATCCTGTGAGACTGACAGGCTGGAGGAACAACGGCAATGATGAAATCTGGAGTGTGAGGAGAATATTCCTGTTCAGTGTAATTTGATATTCATTCTTGTTCCCCTACAGAAATAGTCCCAAATGGTCTGCTTGGGAAAAGAGAAAGGTGGGAGCTTAAATAGATCTGTATCTGATGAAAACAGTTACTTTGCATCTCTTAGAGAATGGGAAGAGGACAGTGTGAGATGAAACCTGTTGGCATCTTCTTGTGCGTCTCAGGAGGGCAGTGTCAAATACCAGGTTTGTGCCACATTGGTGCTGTTTTGCCATGTAACTCTTTGCATTGAGTTAGCAAGGAGCTCGTGCTGATCTCTGCTTCTTCCAAGGATTTATCTGCTTTGCAGTTCTCTTGCAATAAAAAGGCTAAGGAGAAAAAGGAATGGCTTATTTGGCCAAATTGATCTATTTTATTAAAATGCCAGGTTTTGGGAAAAATAAAGAAGTTATCTCCAATCCTTCAGTTTTCCCAAATAACATTCTTTGATGCATTATTTAACAAAATAGTACACTGTTGACTAAAACACAGCCTGACTTGTAATCAATCTTATCTGATTCAGAACAGAAAACAAAGTATGGATATCTGACTTATTCAGGATCATATTCTTGGCTTGGCTACTGAGATCAGCAGTTAAAACAGGTTTGAATGTTCATGGCAATAAGATTTCAAATAGTATGTGAAGTGGGAAATGCTAACAGATTACAATCAATTCTCAATCAATGATAATCAATGACAATCTCAGTGCTTGCTCCTGAACACTTAGAAGTTTTGCTGGGCTGACTGAAAATGTATCATTGCAGGTCCATTTGGGGAGGTAAAAAAGTGGGCTTAATACCATTTCAGTGATTTTCCCAGTTAGGCAGAGTGGTTTTGAATGAAGATACATCCATGGAACTATCATAGAAATGGGAATTTCTTTGTAGGTATATTGTGTGTAACAGTGAGTTTGCATGGGTACAGCTGTTGTTGGTTTATGCAAGGGGCCTATGCATACAGGGATTCTCAGGGGAGTGCTATGAATTAACCAAAAGTACAATAATTAAGAGTGTTAAGTACATTAAATCTGTGCTCGGATAGCTACACTGAGAAGCACAGTATGCTTAACCTGTGGCAACTTCATGGACAAGGATTGAGGATAACTTCTTCAGAGTCAACATGAACCTCAACATTTGATAAACGCTGGTTTAATCTAGAAATTCTGGTTGCTATCACTTTGAGGGATACTCTGGAACTGTCAGTAGCAGAGGGTCCCTGGCTTCCTTCATTAACAGCATCCATATTGCCAGAGAGAGGTTCATGTACTTGACTTTCTGTCTCAGTTTATTGGTGTCAAGTTAATACAGCTGGTATTTTTCTTTCAGAAAATATACACCTTGGTATAGCTAGAAATACTGTTGCCAAGTTATGGGATGTTCATACCTGGATTAGAAAAAACTATAATTTGTTACATTTAGCTGGGTTGAGGAGTTTGGTTCACCTGTATGTTACTGATATATCTGATCTCATTTTCTGATGGTTTCTTCTAGTTGCTTGTGAGGAAGAAATTAAAAGCTTATTCTATTTGCATGTAAATGAATATTATTCTAGATGGAGTATGGTGGAGTTATTTGGAGACATGTAATTAATCCATCTGACTCTGTTTGTAGTTGCACACATAAGCCTTGAGAGAAGGCTGGAAAATGTACAGTAAATGCTTGAATTGAGTGTTACACTTCTGTGTTTTATGCTTTGAAAGGACAAACTGGGCCTGGTCTAACCCTTGCAGGTCTGTGATATGGGCAGTGATGACTTTGCTTCTCTATCTCTCCCAGACACTCCCCCCTTCCACTACTGCATAATGCTGCATTGCAGGAAAACAGGAGTGGTGTGGGAAAGCTGAGGGCTGATCACAAGTGAAGATAAACGTGTTTCCGCTGACTTATAAAACGCCATCGCTGTTTTATTTTCAGAGTAAGATGAAGCTTACTCACAAGGGAGGAGAAGTAACAAGGAAGTTCTTTCTGTAAGACATGATGCTGAAATTGTAAAATCTAGTTTATGGATTCCGGTTTATGGCCCAAATAATCATTCAGAATTGATCTATTTCATGTTCCAAGTATGCATATATGTTCAAAGTAAAAGTGGGTATTTATCTACAGGATGATATTTACAGATTGAAATCTATACAAGAAATGATTGGCCAGACAAATGAACTGTGAATATTACTTTTTGCTACTATACTATGTTATTTTCTATTTAAAAGCATTAGATGAAATATCTCTTATATGAATTTATTGACAAATATTGAATAATTATATCAACAAATGTTGATATATTTCAATGAACAGCAGTATTGGATATGACCAAAGTAGATGTATTACTAAAAATTTTATCCTGTATTTCTGTGCCAGAAATTTGAGTGTGCAGGGGAACCCCACTACCAGGATTGTCTTCTAGAAGATTTAAAATGGCTTTTATATCCAGGGAGGTTTCCAGAGTAAAGCCTGTTAATAATTTTTAACGGATATTTGGCCAAAAAATAAGCTGGAAAAGAAGTTATTAAAACCAAAATATTTGAGTGAAAATGAAAAAGTAGATGGAAGTCACTCATTTTTGTTTTAAAATATTACTCTGTTCACTGCTGTGGGTCAGATTCTTTGCCCCATATGTTCACTGACACACCACAGGTGCTGACCTACTCTGGGTGCTGCAGTGCAGCACAAAGCTTTCATGGGATGCCATAAATCATGGAATGCTGAACCAGGAACTCTGTCAATACAGAATGGTAAGGACATGAAGAGCCTGCAGAGGAATTATGATGTAATTTTCAGATGATTCATTTTTTAGAAAGAAAATTTCTCCCTTGTGTGGGAGATAAATGCTGCTTCAAAAACTCATTTTATTTAAACTACAGCACTTTTTTTTTTCAAGAAACTTTTCTGCTGAAAATTTCAGGCAACCATGTCTACGTTTTTAGAGTGCTTTACTTAAGTTTGTTCTGCCAAAGATATACTCATTCCCACAGAAGACTGCTCTACTTCCTACAGGTCCTGATCTGCTTAGTTAATGAACCTAGTCTGGATACTGACATAGTCATTGTAACTCTGCGTAAGTATAGCCAAAAGTACAATACAGATAGAATAGCAATTCCAAGTTTTCATTTCCTTTCTATTTCCTGAATTTCTGCTACTTCATAAAATTTTGCAGTTTGACAGGAAAAATAACTCTCTAGAAACCTTCACTGTATTTGATTCTTATTTTTCTTATCCCAGATGCTGAATGCAAAGCAAAAATGGGAAATAAAGGAAGCAATAGAGTGGGACACTGAACAAGCTGAGTTTAAACCTTCTTTTAAGGAGCCAGCTTTTCCAGATGAGGATATGCATATCCAGATGGGATATGCAACTGTTTCAAACCTTGAAGGTTTCATATTTTCTTTCAGTTAAACTACAGCGACTCCAGTCAGTACTGATGGGATGTTGATACTGTTCCCTCACATATTTAGAGTTCAGTTTGAACTAGTGATTCAGAATACTATTTAATGTATTTGCTACAGGATCTTGATACATATTCTGCACCTGTATTCCTGTAAGTTTAAATAAATAATTTCTTTCTTAAAAAAAATGTAAAAGAACTGCAATGCATGCATAAGGAAGGCAGCCAGCATTTAGTATGAAATGGGAATGGACTGTTTTTTAAAGTGTGCTTTTCAGTGAAATTGGAAGTTTGGTTCAGAACTTGCATTCCCACCATGCTATAGTTAGCAGCACTGTTAAAACCCCAGATGTACTGTATGTGCAATTCTTTACTGCTCCACACACCCTGTTATATAATTACTTACATTGCTTGTGGACAAGAGAAAGCAGAAAAAAAACAATAAAGAATTTTATAACATATGTTACATTCTCTATAAAACACACAGAAAACAGTGTGCTGTTATTCCATCCTTTGTGCTACTGAGTAACTCCAATGGGAATTTAGAAAACCAGAAGCAAGTCTTGAATGTTATTTCCTTGCAGGCCTTAACAGTGCTAGGAATTGGTGCAGCAACCAGAGAACATGTGAGTATATGTATAAGTGCTTTGGGCCTTTTCCTAATTACTGTTTGTCTAATGAATCTGCTGCATAACCTTTGGAGCATGTGCCAAAACTCCTTTGTGTGAAGTTAAACACTAAAGCTGAAAATTACTTGGTCTCTATTTCAGCTATTCCCTACCAAGGCTGCCTCCCTTCACCTTATCTCCCTGGTTCATTTCACCTTCTTCCCTGTTCACCGCATGCAAATCTCTGTGAACAACCTAGAAATATCTGATTTTCTTTTTTTCACTGTTATTATGAAAGCAATTGTTAAAATTTCATATTCCTCCATCAGTGAGAAATATGAACAAATGTGTCCTGGCATTGTGATTACCCATATGAAGGGTAGAGTAGCAAGGCAAAGATGAAGTCCACACTGCTCTGTAGAGCACAATGCAGGTCCATGAGGCAGCCTGGATAACACCTGTGCAGAGCAGTGCAGGTTGGACAATGTGGTCCGTAGAGCACTGAAGGGCTGATGAGGCTGATATTCCCTGTAGTACAAGGATGATTATCCAGCTCCCATTTTCATTTTGCTCTGTCGGTTTGGCGCTTCAGCCAGTGTTTTGCTCAGCACAGCAGTGCATGTGTAGACATGACCCTGCAGTGGCTATATGAAGGAGTGGGGGTTTAGAGGGAAGAGATTCCAGGCTCCTCTAATTGCAGCAACACTGATATTTACAGCTGACTTAGGGCAGCACAAATAAAGTTCCAGGAAATCATGCCGTTAGCAAGCTGCAAGCCATCCTCTCAGTGGCACCAGTTGCACTGCCAGGAGTGCAGGAAGGCTGGGGAGCCAGGAGTATGCCTGGCAGGACGGGTCTGAGTGAACAGCTAGAACTGAGAAGGTTACCAGACCTTATGGTGCCAAAACAGCTCTGAGGGCAAGCTCCGTCCCAGTGACAGGGACCAGGGTCAGACAGAGCCCAGGGACTGCCAGCCCTGCCATGATGATGAAGTCAGGCCCAGGTCAAGCAGGGCTCAGCCTGTGGTTCAGGGTCAAGATCAGTGAGGGCCATGGCTCTGCACAGCTGCGATCACACCTGGGGCAGCTCTGGCAGGGACTGGGGCCATGTCCTGAGCTGAGATGGGTCCAAGGGCAGGGTTGATGGGGGATGGCTTCTCATGAGGCTGGGCAGGGCCAGCAGGGCTGCTCCTGCTCTCAGTGCCCTGCCTGGAGCTCCCTCCAAGACAGAAGTGTCTTCTCACCCAACACGTAAGTAACTAGGCTCTGATGGGATTTGATGAAGAGGAATTTAGTTTCTGTGGGATGTAGGGGGCATTTCAGGGGACACAGAACCAGGTCAGGGACACAGAAATAGGAAAGATACAGGGATTGTTAGAGCCAGGTGGAGGGCTCAGGCAGACCCTAAGTAGCCCAAGAGGCCTGGCAGGCTTAAGTGGGGGCCAAAGTGGGGATTCTCAGATGGCCCCTGAAGAGCATCAAGTTCCCCTTGTGAGAGGTTCAGTCAGACTCAGTGTTTGAGCAAGGCCAGGGTGGGAGGGTGTGCAGGTTTTGGCTGGGGTGGAGCTCACTTTTTCACAGAGGCTAGGGAAGGGATGTGTTTTGGATTTGAGATGAACACAGGGTTGATAATATAGAAAATGTTTTTGTTCGTATGGCTGAGCAGCACTTACGCAAAGCCAAGGCAAAACCTTTCCTGCTTCTCATACTGCCACGCTGCCAAGGAAGCTGGGTGTGTCTGGGAGGAGACACAGCTGGGGCAGGTGTCCCAAACTGACCAAAGGCATATTCCAGACCATAGGACCCCATGCTCAGTGTATAAAGTGGGGGGAAGGAGGAAGCAGAATATTTGGAGTACTGGTGATTTTCTTCCCAATCGTTATGAATCCTGGGGCCCTGCTCTTGGAGAAATGGCTGAACACCTGCCTGCAGATGGGAAGCAGTGAATTCATTCCTTGTTTTGCTTTGTTTGTGTACACAGCTTTTGCTTTCCCCTTTAAACTGTCTGTATCTTGAACCGTGAATTTCCCAGCTTTTTCCCTTCTAATTCCGCCCCCAATTCTGATGGTGTGGGAATGAGTGATTGACTGCACGGGGCTGGGTTGCTGACTGGGTTAAAGCACGACAGAGGGTCAGAGCCCAGAGTCACACCAGGTTTGCAGCACGAGGTCTTGTGCAGACACAGGCCTGGCTCTGCACTGCTGGCTTAGGGCTTGAGGCGGCTGGAGATACCTGGCAGGCAGGACACCACGGGGGCAGCTGCTCCCAAGGGCTGGGAGCTGTTGGGGAGCCCCATGGGGACAGCAGGGCAGAGTCCTCCCAGCCAGGCTTGTCCCTCCTCCACTCAGGAGCAGTGAGGTGGCCCTAGCTTCAGACACTGGGCACCTCCCTGGGGATGGGGATGAGCAGAGGTCCGGAGTGAGGAGAACCACGGTCAGACATGGCCCAGGGTGTGTCCAGCCAAGATGGGGAGCTGTTCCATGGCCAGACACATCCACAGCTGTAGCACAGTTGGAGGCAGGTACACCTGCCATGTATGCACTCGGGGCCCTGTCTGGCCTTAAGAGGAATTTGTCTGGTACATTTGCAGCTATTTTTAAAGGGTGAAACCTGTCCTTTCCCCCAAGGAAACTCATTGCTAGCATTAGTATTAAGCCACTGCCATCAGCTATATTTAAATACTTTTTGCATGGAATATTTTTAATGAGTCCAAAGATTAGAACTAACTCCCAGATATATCATAAATAGAGAGGTGTCAGCAGACAGGCTGGTACTTTTTAGAATACCAGTGTCTAGATTAAAGTAAATTGGTTTTTATTGCACCCATCTTTTTGCCAAGTACTGACACCAAATCTACAGAGCCAAACAATCTGAATTAACAAATTCTCAATTCTCTGCAGCAACTGGAAACAACAGTGATGACATTAGCATAATTCCTCTGCTGCCAGTTTCCCATGCCAAGCCCTGCTTTAAATATATTTAATTGTACTTTTCACTGTCAGCTGTTGTCTACCAGTAGATAGGACACTTTATTTGCAGAGGGGGGTGGTTTATAAGGACTATAGAATATCATCCTAATATAGTAGGATGGGTTTGAATTAGCCATTAGTACAGCCTTGCTTTACAAATTAAAGGCCAGTCCTGAATTTTGGCTTTACTGGACGTTTTATATAACCTTTCTCTTCTTTTCTACATAGCATCTGAGAACCATATAACCATTTAATGTATTTATTCACATTCAGAGAATTCCCATGTGAATAAGAGGAATACAATTATCTCTACTAGAAACATGGGAAATTAATATGAGGCCTGAACTGACAGAACAACTTAGTCAAGCTCCAGACAGGAAATCTGTAGCACAGCTAGAAATTGAACCCTGACTCTTATGTAAGTGTAGCTCAGCTACAAGGCCATCTCTCATCTGGCTGGACTGGTCTCCAGGAGGAAGAATTATTTCCTACAGCAGAATCACCACTATTTTCACATTAGCTGCCTCAAAATGGAAATGGCTGCTCATTCACATAGGCAAGCACATCACAAAGCTGTGCAGTCCCAAGCATGCTGAATCCTGTTCCCAGAGTGCCCTTAGTCCCTGCCTGTGGACACAGTTAGGTGACCAGAGGGGTGTGAGTTGTCTCCCAAAGGAGCCTAAATGCTAAAAGATTTTGAGGGAGTGTGTGAGGCAATCATCTGGCAGAGCTGCCCAATCAGTTTGTGTGAGCATTACATAATAGTCTCACTACAAACCTGTGCACGTTAAGCCCATGTCTGTGGACTGCAATGGAGCAGCCATTTTCACTTGGCTTTTTCACTCCACTTTCACTTACAAGATTCCTGTTAAGTGGCAGTAATTTCCAAACTCAATCCAGTACAACTATGCCCTTTGGCACACAATGATTTTTATTCAGTGTACCTTAGTTCATTATGACAGGTCTACTGTTCTTGACATTACAAGCATAAGCTGACTTTTAATACTGACAACATTCTTGAAGTTTGTACAAATTCTCACGGGATCTCTCATTTCAATTTAAATAATTTGGATTTATAGAGATACACACACGAGGGACACTGCACAAATGCTTTTGTATGACTTGCCAGCAATTCTTATATGTTAATTTGGGAGTCTCCAGGTCTTAACTTTCCATTTTCTCCCTTACACCACCACAACAGAGTGATATTTAAACCTCTTCTACAAGCCAAGGCCTTGAGTTGTCTCCAGATTGACAGCTGCAGGCTGGGAAGTGTGGATGAAAGCTTGTCTGTGCTGCAAATGGCCAAAAAGTTCAGGAGAAAGGTTCTGCAAAATGCAGCAGCAATGAGAGTCTTTCTCTCCCCATCCTTCAAGGCAACATGAGGTTCTTTGGCTGTTATGATTGTGATTTCTGAGCATAAGCTTGCATGCACTGCTGTAATTTTTGTTGTGTCATGTCATGCACCGAAAGGCTTTGGATGTCTTAGTATGGCAGTCATCTCTAGTATGGATTTGGGGACCTCTGTCAAAATTAGTCCAGCACTTGATAATGTCTGATCATATTAAAGTATCTGAAAATCTTGAAAACAGGTTAGTTATAGGAAAAAATTCCAGTAACAACTATGGTGATTACTCTTTTCTTTCCTTAAAAAACATGTTTCTACATGGTGGTCACAGCGTGGATTTGAGTTGTAACCCCACAAGCTCACCTTCCTGTGGACTGCAAAGGGAAGTTAGAAGGGTGGTTTTAACTTCAAGCAGGTGAATGTGAACCGTTTGTGGTTTTAATAAAGGCACTTGAAACCTAGGCTGCATTCCATATTTAGACACTTCACAGGTGCCAGTTACTGTGGTGAAAAACTCACCAAGTCAGGCTCATTAGAAGACTTCATTTTGATTGCTGATAAAATGGATGTTTGTCTCAAAAAATCAGCAGTTCTTTATTTTCTGACCCTTCCTCTAACATCATCTACTTCATCTACCGTAATATTCTTTGTGGCACTGCAGTAAGGCAAATTTTGCAACATACCGTAACAGGTCAGAAATACTATGGGTTACAAAATTTGTCTAAGACGGTGGAATGTACAAGTTAATATTTGACCAAAGTGATAAAAAAAATTTCATTGCTATCTCCAAGTTGCTGAATGGCCCTTGGACAGTAGAGAAATGATACAAGCATGCATCATCAAGCCATGTCCTATATTTTGTCTAAAATACTGCTCTGAATATGGCCTGCAGTCATAGTAGTCATCTTTGGAGCATGAACAGTATTCATATTTTGCAAATCAAAATTCCTTGAGTGCCGCCTGCTTAGCTGTATACATTAAAATTCTTCCAATATTCACATTTTTGCACGAAAGCTCCTAGAAGTCTCATACCTAAGTTTGAAAATGTATTTTTACTTTTACTCACATTAAAGTGTGCTGTTGAAATGCTTTTTACATCTTGCTGATCTTTTTGAGCACCATAAACCTTCTTGGTCTTCAAGGTGCAAGTTTCACTTCAACTGCTATTTGTAGTAAATTGTGCTGATGATAAAGGGAAACAGTGAAGTTAATCAATTTCTATACTAAAAACTAGGAACTCTTCCAGAGTTCTAAGTCTGATTATGTATGCTATGTATGTCCATACATCTAAATCCTCTGTAATTTCTAAGAAGTAAATTATTCCCATTCTGAATTATTCTCTTGGCTAAGTATTTGTGCCTGGATAACCACTGAGACTGCTAATTCCCACTAGTAAGGCCCTGAGGCCAGCTTTATTTCACATCCTCCCTGGCTACACGTTCTAAAATGTCCTGCAGAATCCACCTTATCTGCAGTGTTACATAAAGTGGTTTCCAGCAGAAGGAACTTTACTTGCTAAGTGTAGGCAGAACTGTTAAGTGAATGTGCAGCTCTATCTGTTTCCTTGTACTTTAGGGGGCTGTAGGAACACTCAAGAACCTTTAACTTATGGAAGTATGCACACAGTAAGAAGCAGCTGCCAACCTACAGCTGGGACATACCATCAATGAAAAGGTAACACCTGGACCATCTGAACTAGGTAACTGCAGAATATCAGTAGAGCTGAGATGAATTTTATTAGGAGGAGCATGTGACAGAGCTCTCAGGTGTGGTAACAATAACGCTGCTACTACCCGGGAGTTCAGTAATTCGAGAGAAGACAAGTGTGTTTAACTACAGGTTGGCTACTGAGCATCCATTTAATACAGCCGCAGAAAAGGATGAGGTTTGACCATTCCATGCTTCTCACAGCTCTTTCTGTGCCACAAAAAAATTAGTCTGAATATCAGCGATCAGTATAAGAAAAATCAGCCTAATGACCTATACAAATAATTTTTATACAAAGCATGCTTTTCAAAGTTGCAATCAGTTTGGTTTAAGAAAGATCCAGTGGTCCTCTTATGCAGGACCCTGAATAAAAGCACACTGAGTACTAAATTCTTAGAATTATCTACAATTGTACACTTTTCCAATATTTACCAGTTAATTGACTTTAAAATTTAATTTTAAAAATTACTGTGCCTTTTTCCACACGTTCCAACATGTCTTGCATATCCTATGTCTGAATATTAACCAGGCATCTATTCACAAAATTCCTGAAGAGGACTTTTATAAGTTACTGCAGAAGTTACAAGGATAAGGACACTTGAAAGCTAAATTCTGCTACAATTTAATTAACGAACTCCATTCCTAAAAAAACTATGATCTCTAGGTTTTACTGCTCCAGGCTGCAAAATTAGCCCATATGTTTGTGGTATCTGGTTTTAAATGGTGACAGACAGCTGGTTACTAATATTATCTGGTAACCTCTGCTTAACTGCAACTCTCATTTATTTACATCAAATTAGTAACTTGAGTAGGGTTGAGGAATTAAAAAAATTTGCTGCTACAGAGACATTATGCAGAGACTGCATTTCCAGCAAGGTTCCATTAAAATCTTCTGCATTCCTGATGGTTCATCTGTGAAGACCATGGGAAGTTTGTTTTTCCTTGCCAGATGTTACCCTCCAAGACACTTTTGCTTTGCAACCCTTTTTTACTACTATTAAAAACCACACCAGAATTAAATATACATCATGCCTTCCAGAAGATTTTTTTTTAAAAAAAGCTTTATTAAACATACACTCTTTAGAATATATTTAACAATTTCTCCCACCTTGAAGGAATCCTCTATCACACATAAAAGTTCTTATTTTAAGTAGAAATTCAAGCACTTAAAGCCTGTGCTACTCACACACAGAAACTGAATGGTAACAGAAATGGCTACTGGTAACTGAAACAACACATAGAAAAGTAGCTCTCTGACAACTTAAAACTGGGTTAACATCTGCACAGCACATCAGGAATAATCATTTGTCCTGTACATCTACAGGATAGCACTGAAGGCAAATCTGGTCTGTGGCTATTTAACAATAAAGCAAATACCCTTTTGAAGTATATAAAAGCTCTACCACTTCAGAGAAACTAAGTAGCTTAGGTACATTGCCACATTAATATTTAATGCTGGTTTGTAGCATTAGACAGCCATCTCCATTTTAATAGGTGGATGAGGATTATAATCTTCAATCTGAAAGTCCTCTGCCTTGAAGTTGCTGATGTCTTTAATCTCACGAAGAATTCTGAGTTTGGGGAAAGGTCTTGGCTCCCTCTGAAGCTGAAATAAAAACAAGCATACTGTATAAAGCTAATATTTGAAAGCAGAGACTTTGTGCTCTCAATCTCAAATCAGATTACAATATGTAGGCTTTCCCTTCCCACCAAGAAGACTCATGCTAAAAAAAAGAAATTGAAGAAAATTCCAATACAGTTAGGTAGAATTCACCTTAGTATTTTCACAGGGAGCAGTAGTATAATTTTCAGGTGAATTCCCTGATCATCCGAATGCACTGCAAGCACTTTCAGTTAGCAAATCACTTCTGGTGGTTATAGATTATGTTCCTTCCAGGGGAAAATTAAATTGGAAAATCTGACCCAAACATGCGTCAAATATTCTACAGCCTCTCATTTCTCATCGTTCGGGTCTGAATCAATAACTACTTCTCTGGGTGGTTTTGAACCATACTAATAATGAGGACATTCAGTCCAAGCTTAATCTAATCAAATCAAACACTGATTTTATCCTACTGCAACGAGTTACTTCCTGAAAAAAATGTAGCCTTTCTCAGCCAAACAGTATTACTGATTAACTCTTTCAATTTTGAGTTATCCTTTTCTGATATATTAGAAAGCCATTTTATTTTGTGTTATTTGTATTAGGTGGAATTATTTTCAAAATTAAAAGTACAGATTCTGGATTTCTAACTTGGTTCTAGAGTAGTACACAGATATATATTTCAGTCATGCTTATGTTGTATTTCTGTTTGCAACCTGAATTGAACAGATGATGTTAAGATACTAGAGTTATTGCGATAGAAATGAGAAAAAAAGGCACAAAATTAATAGCTGCAAAAGGATATTTAAAATATCAAGGTAATTTTGCAATGAATAAGCGTTGTGGAAGATAAAAGGATAGAGTACAGAATAAATACTTACTTGGACTTTTAGAGGTTCCACATGGTTCAGATATACGTGAGCATCCCCTAAGGTGTGTATGAACTCTGCAGGCTGAAAAGAATGAAGAATACATGTGGTTTTCAAACTGTAAAGTTCCAAGAAAGCAAATCATTACAATTCTTCCAGCAGTGATTCCCAAAATCTGGCTAGTATAGAATTGCAGCTTCTGTACAATTGGACTGTATCCCTGAAAGCTGTGAAGGGCACAAGCTTCTCTGACTAATGCATAATTAATGGGAAATATAATGAAATTTCCACTAGCTTACCAAAAAATTTATCTTTCAAATCCTACTACAACAGTAGCTTTGTTAAATGAATGGAGCAATACTGATCTGCTCACTGAGACAGTGCAGCGGTGACATCCAGCTTTTCCACTCCACTTCTAGTAGGTACAACTCGCCAAAGCTGGCTTCAGAGCAGGTGCCTCAGCCACTACTAAACGGCAGTGGAGGTGTCAGGCACAGGCAAGCACCCAGACAGGGTTTTGCAAGCTTGCAAATTCTGTGACTTAGCAGTCCCTCAGCAATTAGGTTTAACGTGGGGAAGTTTCATCAGCTCTTTTACTGGCCTCTGACCTCAATCAGCCCTCAGGTATGCTACAATGAAAACCACCAAAGCCATGAGATAACGTAGCTGAGAGGCAACAGCTGGACATAACGTTAAACTTCTTTTTTTTTAGTACCTTGGACTAATTTCTGCAGTTGCTGTGAAGTCTTGATTCTTCCCTATTGCCCTGTTTTAAGAAGTTCCCCTTAATGTTGCTGGTGGCAGCACAATTAGGCGTAGAAGGCCTTTCCAGTATAATTTTTTACATGCCCTAAAGAAAAGGGGTTTTCCCTTGTACAAGAATATCATGCATTTAAATTTCTCTGCCAAATTACAACATACAGCTCCGAAGTCAGGACAGGAGCTATTTGAGCAGAAACTACCACTTAACATAATCATCTACAGTAGGAAATCAAAGCTGAAATTATATCTGGAAGTTAGGTGGGAAGAATATCCAATTTAGAACCTTGACAGCAACTGCTGAGCTACCATTCACTTCCTATAAACACATGCTACAAAATCTAATCACTTGTATATTACTATCTCATGAAGACATGCACTCAAGCAGACATGTTCTGATTTCTGAGGCTAGTGAACAGGTCAGTCTTGACACAGTCAAGACATGAAAGAATCTTCTGCTTAACCTGAAGTTTAAAATTCTTACACTGCTGACTCTAACTGCCCATACAAACTGGAAAAAAATTCACATCAAATTCAGAGGGCCCTTTTTTACACATATTTCAACAAGATTACAGACAGTATGTTCAATCTGTTTTTTTCTTGGATGTGACATGAAAAGCCTTATCTTTTAGTCCCTCATTTCTCAGACAAGAAGAAATAAAATTATTATACAGCTTACCTTCAGCCCTGTGACATGGGCAATCATGTACGTGAGCAGCGAATAGCTGGCAATATTAAAAGGCACTCCTAGTCCCATGTCTCCAGACCTCTGATAGAGTTGGCAAGACAATTCACCATTTAGGACATAGAACTGGCAAAGGGCATGGCACGGAGGCAAAGCCATCAGGGAAATATCTAAGAATTGAGGTACAGAAGGGGAGGGGGTGGGGGAGAAAACAGTAACAGCATTGGTGTGTTATGAATGTAGAAGATGCAAAACCCAAATAAGCATGAAATGAAATACAGTAGAGAGCCAACTGCACTGTCATTCTGTTGCTTTTTCTCTTGCTTATAAGCACCTGCTGCCCAAGCAATTAAGCCCAGGTCATGACAAACTGTCTCCTGGGTTGTATGACCAGAAAGTCATAAACAGATATTCCACAGAACAGATTTATGCCATAATGTTGCACAGCAGTTTATTTCTACTCACCTTGGTGAGAGTTGAATTCCCTAAAGGAAGATATTAAGAGTAAAATTAAGCATATACCCTAAAGCGAGTTCCAACTGCTTCATCATGCTCTCTTCTCACTGCAATGTACTTGTGGAGGTATAAAAGTAATGATCAATTTTTAAAAAACAGAAACCAGAATATCTTTTGAGTGGTTTTCAATGCTTAAAAAGTGCCGAAAATAAAATTACAGCTTGGCAAGGAAAACTTTCACCAGATATCTTCTGAGAATGCTTAACCTTGAAAATAACAGCAATAGCATGTGACATACCCTTTTTTGAGCACAGTTCTATCACTAGTGAAAATTAAACATTCTCTTGCAGTAGCTCTTGTTTAGAAGTTGCCCTACAGAGTGAATGGATATCTATGTATAAATAAACCCTATCACTCATATGATTCAGGTTCATCATATGAACCCAAGCTCAAGGAGAAGACAACAAAACAAATAATACTTTTGTTCTCTGGTTTTAAGGGTTAAGTTTACATTACATCACATGGCTAAAAGCCAGACATATTGTTTTAATATAGTTTTTATGGTTTGGGTTCTTTACCTTTTTAAAATAAGAGTTACTGTCTTTGAATAGACTGTGTGTCAAAGAGGGTGTTTCCCTCACTTTAACCTGGAGAGAAAATCTCTGAAAAAACTGTTCATTATTTTTGAAGTCTGAATATGAGGATTAAGTAGAAAGAGAACCAAGATTATAAAACCCCTGGCCATTTTTACTGCAGTCCTGGTAGTTTTATAAAGAATGAACAAGGACCAAGGAATGGAAGTGACTGTTGACACAGGAACAGAACATAATTTAGCACACAGCAATATAACGTGCAACCGCATTTGACTTTACGCCAGCTGCTCAATACCTTTGGGATTCCAAGCACACATAATGATTCTTCTGTCATCTGGATTGGTTCTGATCGTTTCAATCACTTTTTGCAACTGATCAACTCCTTGGTTGGAGTAATCTGAAGAATAAGAGAAGAATAAGATCTAAACCGGACAAATTCAAGTCATGGTATTATTTTAACAGCCAGCCCATGTCCCACTGAAAACTGATACCCAAATGACAACCTCTGAAGATTTTATTTCAACTTTGAAACTGATAAAAAAGATCAGCTATTCACCCAAATAAAGTTGTTCTTGTTCTTTCTTAGGATGTTTGTAAAATTCTCATGATGGTATTTCTGTATGACCTCCCAATTCTTTTGTGTGCTTTAAGTACCTTTAGCACCCACTGAAATAGGACCATTTCTATTTATTTAATTTTCAACAACTTGACGTTTTTAAAGACTAACTAAAAGGTTGAAGCAAACAGAAGCTGCAAGAAACAGAAGTTACCCAAGAAACANTTTTGACAGATGAATAAAGGCCATCCAGCACTCTCAAGGTCATGTATGAAAACTAAATTTCCACAGCCTTTAGCTCCAGAAAGGAACTCTAATCATGTGTAGCACAGGATATCACATTTCGCCCAATGACACTCACAGGCTGAATTTTAGGCTCAATACCAGTAAATAATTGCAATTGTATGTAAGAAATTTTCTGAAATTAACTGACCATTAGAACGGATTTCAGAATAAAAAAGTTATTTGTTGTTGATCACTGTTCTGACTCATGCCAGCCAATCAGCATGGCTGGTAACTACTTTTTCCTAATAACTCTTATTGCAGCAACACCAAATTATGGTTACAGGGAGACCCAAGCTGGCAAACAAGGTAGTAACACACAGTTAGCATCTCAGAGAACTCTTCTGTCAGCAATGCTGTGCCAGAAGCCTNACCTCCCAATTCTTTTGTGTGCTTTAAGTACCTTTAGCACCCACTGAAATAGGACCATTTCTATTTATTTAATTTTCAACAACTTGACGTTTTCAAAGACTAACTAAAAGGTTGCATAATCACTAAACCCCAAGAAACAGAAGTTGCAATACAAAAAAAACCAAAAAACTAACTAGCTGGACAAAGCATGATATTTTATCACTCATGATGAGTTGTTACCTAAATAGGACAAGAGCTGTACTGGAATGGAAAAGATATTACCACCTAGTCAGTCACAGTATTTAGATTGATTTGCTTATTGCATCTCTGTATTAAAATGCCTTTCTAGAAATTCAATTTGCATGCTACAATGCTTCTTCTTTTAGATATANATTTGTTGTTGATCACTGTTCTGACTCATGCCAGCCAATCAGCATGGCTGGTAACTACTTTTTCCTAATAACTCTTATTGCAGCAACACCAAATTATGGTTACAGGGAGACCCAAGCTGGCAAACAAGGTAGTAACACACAGTTAGCATCTCAGAGAACTCTTCTGTCAGCAATGCTGTGCCAGAAGCCTTGTCAAATGGTTGTTAGGTTCCTGAAGCTAATTACCTATCCACTAGTAATGCAACTTAAGGAAATCGATTTGTAAGGAAAACTATGGGAATTTATCTTGTTCTTTTCTTCCATGCTTAGACATGTTGTGCCTTAGACATTTTAAGAAGAGAAACTCTGTAAGTTTTCAGATGTGCCAGTTCACAATTTGCATCATTTGTGTCACCAAAAAACCATATTCTGCTAGTGGTCAGCATGCCAACAACTAAGTCTAATACAATTAATGTGAGCTGCAATTTGAGGCTGTACTGATCACAAACAAAAAAACCAAACAAAAAAATCCCACTATTAACTAAACATGTTGTTAATCCAAGTTAAAAAAAAAAATTTAAAAAAATCACACACTCATTTTTGACCCCTTTTTCTTAATGGCAGTCATCTAAGCATTTTCAACATCCTCTCCTTCAGTGATTTGGAAAGGAGGAATCAATACATTTGTGAGTCAGTTTAATAAACCAGTTCCACTGAAAATGCCAACAAGTACTGCATCACATCATAACTTGCCACAGCTGTTCTGTCCACAGCATTATCAGCTATGGAAACATCCTACTTTGTTCCAGATGCAGCATGGAAAAATCTTCCTCTTCCACTGCCCTCAGTGCATGCAGTGCACCGATGCCAGTTCTTTCCAGAACAACAATTTCATGGACCCTGCACCGGTATATAGAGATAGCAGCCTGTGTTCCACTGTTATCAAAGGGAGCTAGCTCAGGTTTCTGGACTGCAGCACACACATCTTTCCAGCTATCAGCAACCACATCTGCTCTAGGTAAAAGAGTAACAGCACGTGCCTCGTGACTCAACCCTCACCAACTCTAAACACCAAACTACAGTACACAAAGCTACATCTTTCAGGACAATTAAAACTGAGTAAGGAAAAAAGTTAAACTAGCCCTCTCAAACACTCTTTGCTCAGTTTGCTGTGAATGGCTCTTTAAGAATAGTCCATTCCATGCAGACTTCTGGAAGCGATGTGTCACAGCTGTCCCACTGAGCAATCGGGACTGTCTTTGGAATGCAGTTACCTGTGTGCATATCTTTGTATTCAGCTCCAAAATGCCTCCACTGGAAACCATACACTGGTCCCAAATCACCCTCTTCTCTGGTGCTGAAACCCTGCTTATCCAGGAACTCACGTGACCCATTAGCGTCCCAAATCTTCACGCCTTTTGCAGAGAGCTCTTTGGCATTTGTAGAACCCTACAAAACACAGTGAGAAGTCTGCATCCTAATTCCAACCCAGAGGACATGATTTAGAACAGTTGTATTAAGCTTTGCTAGTCCACAGTATTTCTCCACTCTTAAAGAATGAACAGCATAATTAATGTAGTAGATGAGGTTCTTGCACACGGACAGCACAACACTTGTGAGCAACATCCTGGGATGGAGTTTGAAGTGCCATGCTGTTCTTGTTTAACTCAGGTTTCTCACATTTTGTGAAAGCACAAACAGCCTCCAGGTCAACTGCAGAATGTCATTTCATATTTGCAGAAAACAAGAGGTTACTTTACAGATTGATGAAAATAGACCAACAAAATATGTATGGCCTAGGAACAGTCTTTGCCAAGCCACCTATAATAAGCTTAAGATCTTAAAAACCCTTTTGTTAAAATGACAAAAAAGAGAAAATAACCCAGAAAAATGTCACTGAATCCCGCAAGCGGTCCAAATCAGGACACTCAAAAATCCAACAGTGAAATTATGTTGCTTTAGGGAGTGTCTAGTCTTTTACATTTGAAAAAAAAAAAAAACACAAAAAAACCAAAACCTTTTCAAAAATCAATGTGTATTTGAGTCCTGCTATCTAGTAAATGGTTAAATAGATTCTCCTATACCTGCACAATATCACAACATATTAAGGAACACTTAAATTGTAATGAATTACTTATAGTTGAATTGTATTACACTAGCTACAGCTATTAGCTCTGTTAATTCTCATTTTTCTGCTACTAAAAAGCCTAGCATTTACATCAGTCTTACTTCACCTGTGGTTCCACACTGCTTGTTTCTGTTCAAATCAAGCTATCTCAATATTAAAAAGCAGATCATTAAATTGCCTACCATCTATCTCATATTATTAGTTCTGATTAAAACACCGAGAAAAGAGACTGCATTAGGCTTTATAGCTGTGGAGTATATTCAAATCAGACAAAGCCTTCGCTATTTCAGATCATCTCTCTTAAAAAGAAATAGAAGAGAAACTGTTCTGACTGCACTAGTAGCAAGAGTCTGCACTAAAATGCAGCATGTCTTGAAAATAATACGTCCTTCCACGTATGGTCAAAGTATTTAGGGTGTTTCACTTCTTCTATCATAGGAACAGAAGCCTCTGCAGTTACCCAAATGCCTAAACCCACTGCCCACCAGTTCGCTCTGTTTATGCCACTCTCGGGCCCACCGCCCACAGAGACACCCAAATACCGAACCTTGATGAACCACAGCAGCTCCTCCAGCACTCCCTTCCAGAACACCCTCTTCGTTGTGAGCAGCGGAAACTGATCTGGAAAAGAGTTCCCGAGTGTCAGCGGGGACCAGCCATTTGCCAGGGTGAACAGACTCCGACTTTTCCCCGCACAGAGGGCAGTGCCGCCACCCGACATCGTGAGGTTGGGACATGAAGTAAGGAGCTGCCAGAGGATGTGTAACTCCCGCGCTCGGACCCCTCGGGTGGGAAGGAACGGGACAGCCCCGGCTGCGTGTGAGACCCCCACGCTCGGCCCGGCGCAGGGCGGTGCCGCTGGAGCCGCGGCGGGCAGGGGCAGGAGCAGGGCAGGGAGCAAGCGGAGGGGCCCGGGGGTCCCGGCCCTGCTCACCTCTCAGGCTGTACCGTGCCTGCATGCCGAACACGGAGATGGTGCCGGTGCCGGTGCGATCCTCCCGCCGGTGGCCGTGCTGCAGGATGTGCCGCACCTGCTGCAGGTACTGCTGCTCGCCGGGCTCCGGGCTCCGGGCGGCGCTCAGCAGCTCTCCGTCGGCGGGCATGGCGGGCGAGCAGGGAGCTCCTCCGGCTGCGCGGCTCTGCCGAGCCCGCCCAAGCCCGGCTCTCCCGCCAGAGCTCGGCTTTCCCGCCAAACGGCGCCGAGAG
>VWZN01009436.1:127619-169355 GCA_013396955.1 Regulus satrapa | reverse complement strand
TTTAGGTTGGATATTAGGAATGAGTTCCTTCACAGAAAGGTTGATCACATATTGGAATGGGCTGCCCAGGGCCGCCTGTTTTGGCGGAGCCACCGTCCCTGGGGGTGTTTAAGGAGAGACAAGGTGGCAATGTAGTGCCGTGGTCTAGTTGACAGGGTGGTGTTCCAGAGGTTGGACCCAGTGAACTCAGAGGTTTTCTCGTACTTGGTTGATTGTGTGATTCTGTGACTTTGTTCTGCTCTAGCGGCACCATAAGTGCCCTCCAGGCTCATCCCGTGCTGGAAGTACTCTTGGCATTTTTCATCCTTCTCCCTCTCTGCAGCCTCGGGCATCCCATTTCAGAGCTGAGCAGGACCAAAGCCTTCAGATGGGCCTGGCAGGCCATGCGCCTTTGGCACTAGATCCCCGAATGGCCAAAATCCCTGTGCCAGCCTCCCTTATGTCCCCTGGTGTGGTGCCCCTGCAGTGCCATGCTCAGCTCCCCTTCCACATCCTGCAGTGTCATCCTGACTGCGCTTCTAAAGTCAGGCTCCTTTCATGCCGTGCCATGTTGCCAGATTCCTGCTTCAGATTTTATTGGCACATTTACTGCTCACTATGGGTAGTATCATCACTTGGGTTCATTCGGTCTCGTCGTGTTGACATCACCTTCTCCCATGTCCCAGTGTCACTTTGCATCCTGACCCATGGCTGATTGCAACTGCTCCCAACATGATGTCCTCTGAAAATTTTCTAGGTATAATCCCTGCTAGTCAGAAAAAACCTGATTCTTCTTCTCTGAATATTTCTTTGTTAGTATCTCTTGGGAGTCAAGGATTTTGTAAGAGTCACTTATCTCCGAGATAGAGCCCAGCTTTCTGACAAGTGATGTGCTCACAGGAGTTGTGACTGATTATCTCTCATGATTAGGAGCCTGAAATACACGTATATATGATGGAAATTAGGGAGCACAGAGGACCGTGGTTTAGAAAATACTAACTACCCTTCTTTGTAGCAGGCAGAAAATAATCTTTAACACTAATTAAAACTGAAATGGCTTTTTTCTTGTAGAAATTTGTATATTTAACACATATATATAGAATAAAGGAAAACAAAGTGTAAGTAGGGTGTGGATATTTTTTTCTGCTCATACCTAATATAGATGTTTTTGTACACTTTGAAATTAGCATGATTTTTTAAGCAGAGCTATAGTTGGAAATGGTGTGTCTACCTGTGTGCAAATAATACTTAGCAAAGCTGTGCACGACAATGATACCAAATCACCTAGAGCTCTGCTTCTAGCTGAGAGATATATCAGTTCTTAACCTTTATTGTAATTTACAAATACCATTGAAAGCTGCTGTATATAATTTAGGGAGAAACAAGCTTCTTTACTGATAAAGACTGTTTATTAATTAAGAAATAAACTCCATAGGCAAACTACTGTTTGTAAGAAATGCCAAAGGCAGAAGACTTACTCATTAGTGCATATTCAGATAAGTAATTTAATGTATACAATAAGCATCAAAAGCAACTGTAAGAAGAAATAGAATATTTTCATTGCAAAATAATATGCTACATGCAGTTGGAAATTGGGTTGATTCAGACTTAGCTGAATGTGCAACATCTGGAGGAATCAGTCTCGAAAAGGCTTAAGAACTTGCTTGAATGTAAGAATGCAAATAGAAATTACTTTTATGCTTACAGCTGATTATGTCCTTAAATCTCTGCATAACCAGAGCCATAGCTTGTTAGCAAAGATTAGCATACTGACAACATAAATAACATTTTAATTAAATAAATTAATATTGAAACAGATTTGATTTGGGGTTTGAGTATAAAGATTTCTACAGTCTTTGGTTGATAGCTTGTATGTCACAGTATTTACTAAGCAACATTTTATTTATATGCAACTATTTTAACCATAGTAATTTAACAGTTAGCTATGTTGAGCATAGGGGTAGTTCAACTAAGGAGCATATACTTTATTTCAGGAAGAAAAAATTCACACTTCTTCTTTCCTAGGAGGAATAAAAAAAGAAAGATTATGCATTTGGGTTTTGAAGGGAGAAAAATATGTTAGAAAAATAAGTATATGTGGAATGTACCAGTGCCCCGCTATAGAAACATGCATAACATAAAAACCAGACAGAAACTTATTTCTCTCTCCCTTCCTGTTCTTACAGATCTGTCCAGTTTTCTTGTAGAGTTTTAAATCTTTTTTATCCATTACATTTTCATATACTCTTGAGCAAACTGAATGTAAAACGGTGGTGTGTTTTTGAAATCAACACTGCTTACATTTCTCAGGTATGAAATGACTACACAAGTTATGTCCACAGGAAAATTAGACTAAGAATCAGGCTAATAATCATCATCAAACTACAGAAATAATTATTGCCATAATTAGGCCCTGAAGATTAGTGTTCCATGATATGAAAGAGTAGCTATCATTTTTACTTGAAACTGCATATAAATTACAGAGAATTTTGAAGAAAGAATGTAGAGAAAGTGTTGGGACATTTTATTTCATATGTGTATAAATATTAAAATTTAATTTCACCAACATTTACCTAAGCAAAGTATATGGTGAGGTTTATTCTATTGTGCCTAAATTCTGCAGCCCACCTCAGCTTCTCTGATGGGAAGGATTTCTTTCATCGGCTCAAAAATTGTGCCTCTGACTTCAAAAGAATAAGCAGATTCAATACAAAATGCTGAAGTCTTCTTCATCTACTTTGTAAATGTTGAATGCTCTTTCCCTGCCTCCCGAGACTTCTCTTTTTGTGCAGGTCATGTTTCTGTTGCTCAGTTGAGGAAATCAGCTATGTCCTAAAGAGAAGCTGTGTCCAAATCTGGTCCCTCTCAAAAGATTTGGGGACACTGCAGTGATTTGCCTGAGAGTCTCATGTCTCTTGTGGCTCTATTCCCCTGGAAGAGACAACTCTGAGAGTCAGAGGCCACTGAAGCTGTGCATCCCAGAGTTCCCTGGGAAGGGAAACACAGGGAAAGGGGGTTTATAAATTCCACAGCAGTGTGATGCCACCTAAAACCATTCCATCTTTCCCAGAAATTCCCTGTGGGATTAGTGAATATGAAGCATTTTTCACCCCTGCCTCTCTGCCTGGTTCTTCCTTCCTCTTCCTGAAATGTCTTAAACAAAGAGAGTGGCTTCTTCTGCGTCCTTTCTACAAAAATGGTTGAAGCCCATGAGCAGGATCTTGCTGTGATTGATCCTGCAAGTGGAACTGCAGCCTCTATTAATAAACACTGTTAATCTGAGCAGCGTGCTGCTAATGCAGAAATGTTATGGCAAGACAGCTCTTCCAAGTCCTGGTGGTGATTCTCACTTTGCACTCCTTTATCATCAAAAATATATGAGCATGGTCTCAAACACTACTGAAAATATAAAAAAAAAAACCCATAATCCCAGTTCATTCATGATTAATGAACACAAAGACATGGTTTTCAATGCCAAGACACTGGACTGTGGTTGTGAGGCCATTATTTTCTGAAGAAATATTTATCATCACATTACCTCATCCCAGCTGTTACTTAAAGATTGAGGGTTTCACAGTTAAATAAGTCACATCATTTAATATCATCGTGTCTGTGTTTTGCAGGCTAGAACATTGATTGTTTGTTTGTTTTCCATAATGCTTGTGTTTTTCTCAATGTGTCCTTTCTGAGAAGGCAGTCTTGTATATGACTGAATCTTGTTCCAACTGAAATTTATTGCAGTGCAAACACCTCTCATGAAGAAGTCTGTTATCTCTGAAAGCAGAAAGAATGAACTTACCACTTAAAAATTCTGCTTATACAATTGAAGTGCTTTCCCAGCTATGTATTCAATGAACTCGGGACTCTTGGGATCTAAGTTGGGAGGAACTTTAATGGTGAAAGTAGGTGAAGTCAGAATGTTCACATCTACCACAGTTTCGTCTTTACTGGAGGGATCCCCTGGTACCACCTAGAAGAAATCAGTACTTTAGACACTCCAAACCACTGTGTGCTTTCAGTTTTGTTTATTCCTACTGTGCCCACTCTCCTTAATAGGGGAAAATTAAATAGGGGAACATTTTAGACTTGCCTACTTTCTTTAAATTGCTTTCTTCTGAAAAGACAGTAGGTGTCTGAATTTATGTAGGTGGTGGAAAGAGCTGACATGGCACTGCCAAGACCATATTAAAGAACTGCATATTAATATTTATACCATGAGCTACATCTATAAAGAGCTTCTGTTCTCATAATGAAAACTTCTGAGCTGTCCCACTAAGTTCAATACAATATTTGTGTGATTGAATTTATTGATTCCTGTGTGTTTTGCTAAATCAGACTTAGTTCTGTAGCTTTATTTTCTTAGAACAGATATCTCAGACTCAGTTGGGAAATTGTGCCCATCTTCTGATTTTTTTTTTTTTTTTTTGTGGATTGTACCATCATTTTGTATAAAGTTCTGGTAGTAGTAGTAGCAATTCACTACATATGAGTGGATTTCTGAGTTAGAAGAGAGAATAAGATTTGCCCTTTGCCCAGGAAAATTGAATTTACCTTGGATGTATCCTTGTGTGTGAGACACAATCATATATTTTTATTTACTGAAATTTATATGTATTATGTATTTACTGAAATATTGATTGATGCTGTCAAGCGTGTGCAGCTTCCTCTGCAAAAATCTATATAACATTTGCTTTCTTTGAACTTTGGAATATAAAATACAGACATAGATAGCTAGACATTATTCTATCCAATATGGATGTGTTAGTGACTGGTGCAGTGCAATTTATCTCTGAAGGTAATCTGAGGCTGGTCAAAGCTGCTAGTGTCAATTTACTCTTATCAGACAGTGATTCAGGTTATCCTGTCAGCCATCCATCAGACTAAAAGGATTTAGAGGAAAATAGTTTCTAATCTCAGGAGTTTCAGCTCACTGAGAGATTACCAAGCATACACAGATTCAAGATGAGTAGGAACATTGTGTTGTTAACCCAAACATTAACATGTATAAACGTCCACACCCCAGAGGAGCGTAAGCTTTAGCAAAATACAGGTTAAAGGCAGCAGCAGCTCCCTTCAGAAGACAGCCCTTACCTTAACTATGTTGAAAATGTTTTCTGGTCCGATGGTCATGTTGGATAACTCAGACACCCACCCAAATCTTTCTTTCATTTTGTTCAACAAGTAGGAAGTGTCCTCTGTGTGATGCCGAACCACCTGGAGAATCTGGTCATACTGCTCCCCTGAGAGATTAACCAGCTTAAAGGCTTCATCAAACTTTATGTGCAGCTCAGGAACGTTTGGGCAATCTGTTAGAAAAGGCAGTGTTATGTCTTTTACTGCATAATTTCTGTCTGGAGAAATGAAAACTAAAAAATATCTATCAAGAGGGCATGGCTTGGATGAGCCTTTAAATAATGCTGAAAAAAAGAGAATAACTTTTGCTGGCTTATTACAGTAGATTTAGTTTAGACTCAATGACTAAATTAATGCATTGTCCCATTTGTTGTATTAAAGTGATTTACCAAGGTTTATATCATATTTCATGGCAATAGATTGTCTGTTAATGCTACATAAGATCTGGTAAATTTTACATGTAGCAACTTCATAGTCTTCTTATGCATTATGTGGTTTTTTATTGGCTCATATTCCATTATTAATCTATCCCAGGTATACTGACTCCAAGGCAGGGGCTGTGGGAGCAAAGTTCCTTCCACTGTAAGAGATTAGTTTTGAGTCCATGTGAAGAAACATAACATATCTCAGTCTGTGGGACCTGATGAGTCCAGAGGGAATTGACTGATGCAGCCACTCTCTATGATATTTGAGAAGTCATGAAAGAGAAGTGAAGTCTCTGGTGACTGGGAAAATGAAAATATTTCACAGATTTTTTTAAATGAGTTGTGAGAAGGACCCTGAAAACTACCACCCTGTCGGCCTCAGCTCTGTGCCTGGAAAGATCATGGAACAGATGCTCCAAGAAGCTCTTTTTAGGTGAATGGAAGATAGGGAGGCAATTCGGGACAGCCAGCAGAGCTTCACCAAGGACAAGTCCTGCCTGGCCTCCTATGATGGAGTGATTCCATCACTGGAGAATTCATTTATCTGTACTCCTGTAAGGACATTGACACAGTCCGGTACAACATCCTCCCTCAGTTGGAGAGAGATGGATTTGATGGGTGCAGTGTTTGGTGGATGAGGAATTGTGTGGATGGTCATATCCAGAGGGTAATGGTCAATGGTTTCACGCCCAGATAGACATCATGGATAAGAGATGTCCCTTAGAAGTCCGTATTGGGACCAGCAGTGTTTAATGTCTTAATCAATGACATGGACAGGGGGATCGAGTGCACCCTTGGCAGGTTCACGGATGACACCAAGCTGAGGGGTGTGGTTGACACACCCAGGGGATGAGATGCCATGCAGAGGGACTGGGACAAGCTCATGAAGTGGCCCAGGTGAACCTCATGAGGTGCAGCAAGGACAATTGCAAAGTGCTGCACCTGTCTTGTGGCAACTCCTGCTATCAACACAGGCCTGGAAAATGAACAGATTGAGAGCAGCCCTGCCAAGAAGGACTTGGGGGTGCTGGTGGATGAAAAAGTGGACATGAACTGGCCATTTGTGCTCACACCCCAGAAAGCCAAACACATCCTGGGCTGCATCAAAAGAATCATGGCCAGCAGATTGAGGGAGGTGATTTTGTCCTCTACTCTTCTCTCATAAGACCCCTGAACTACTTCAGCCAAGTCTGAACTCCTGTATTGGTTTGGCATGGCCTGGTTTTAGGTAGCAGGGGGACTACAAAGATGGCTCCTGTGAGAAGCTGCTGGAAGCTTCCACTGTGTCTGACAGACCCAATCCCTGATGGCTCTGAAGATGGATGTGCTGCTGGCTAAAACTGGGACAATGAGAGAGGCTGGTAATGCCTCTGGGATCACATATGTAGGAAGAAAATCAAAACAAAGTCATGGGGTTTTGTTCCTAGTCTGAGATGAGGAGGTGAGAACATGTGAGGGAAGCAACATGGAGACATCAAGGTCAGTGCAGAAGGGGAAGAGGTGCTCCAGGTGTTGGAGCTGAGATTCCTCTGCAGGCTGTGGTGAGACCAGGGTGAAGCAGTTGTGCCCCTGCAGCCTGTGGGGATCCACAGGGGATGCAGAGATCCATCCACAGCCCATGGGGATCCACAGAGGATGCAGAGATCCATCCACAGCCCATGGGGATCCACAGAGGATGCAGAGATCCACCCACAGCCCATGGGGAGGTGCCCATGCCGGAGCAGGTGGATGCCTGGAAGAGGTTGTGATCCCATGGGAGACCTAGAGGAGAGAGAGGGCCCTGCTGCCAGGCTGGAGCAGCCTGTCCTTGGAGGACTGCAGCCTGTGGAAGAGTGACCCGTGTCACAGCAGTTTTGGGAGGACTGTCTGCCCATGGGGGGAGTTCACATTACAGCAGGTGCAATTTGGCTGCTGTTCATGGGAGTGGAACCATGGCAGCACAGTTCATGGGAAACTGTTCCTGTGGAAGGGACCCCATGGCCTTACAGTGGAAGGAATCTTCTCCTGGAACAGTGGGAGAACATCTCAGGTGATGAACTGACTGAAACCCCCCTGCCCTGTCTCCCAACTCTGTTGGTAGGAAGAAGGGAGAGGCTGAGGGAAGAAGATGTTTTAAGGGCTTATTTTACTTCTCATTATCCTCCTCTGATTCTGTTAGTAATAAATTTCACTTTGCAACTAAAGTTGAGGGGTTTTTGCCCTTTAAGTATTTCTCCCAGTCCTTATCTCACTCATGAAGCCTTCATTAGCTCTTTTTTTTTCCCTCCTTAGCCCAGCTGTCGCAGGGGGGTGGGAGTGTGACTTTCATGGGTGCCTGGCATTAGTCAGTGTCAAACCATGAGAATTCCTCAGCACAGAAAGGCATGGACCTGTTGGAGCAAGTCCAGAGGAGAGCCACCAAAACTGTTAGAAGGTGGGAGCACCTCTCATACTTATTAGGACAGGCTAAGAGGGCTAGGGTTATTCAGCCTGGAGAAAAGAAGAATATGGGGACAGTTATTACTATGGGGACAGCCTTTGAATATAATTTGTGACCACTGGCAATGGAAGGGTGACTGTAAGAAGGATGGAGACAAGCTTTTTTTCAGGCCCTGGGGACAAGATAATGAGGTAATGATTTTAACTGAAAGATGGTGGATTTAGAATATATGTAAGCAAGAAGTTTTTTACAATAAGGGCGGTGAAACGCTGAAACAAGTTGCCCAGAGAGCAGATAGATGTCCCATCCCTGGAAACACTCAAGGTCAGGTTCTGTGGGGTTCTGAGCAACATGGTCTAGATGTCCCTGCTGATTTCTGGGGGAGATTGGTCTAGATGACTTCTAAAGGTCCCTTTAACCCCAAATTATTCTATCAGTCTGTGATAGAGGCTGTTACAAGAAAGCCTGTATTCCTGTTGAGTGTTAAGACCTAATATTTATCTTACAATAGCTAGAGTAGTAGTATGAGACTAGTACCATCTGCCACAAATACAGAACTGAAGATTGCTGGGTTTTTCTTTACTAAAATATGGATTTTAAACAAGAAAAATTTCTGTACAATAATTGCTTGATAAAAATTCAATTTCTTTCCTGTCAAATTGGATTATCAAGGGGAACCTTCAAGACGATGGTGCAGTAACAAAACTGGTATCTGTAATACATGGGTGTATATGAAGAGTGGTTTAAAAGTGTTTCATTTTTCATTAATGTTTGCCACACTGGAAATATTCTGAAGACATTTACGTTTAAGCATAGTCCTTAGATTTTAAGATCTAAATAATTCTGGAAAGACAGATATGTAATACTGCAGTGGGAATCCTGACAGCAGTTGGAGGTGATCAGTCTGAAGGTTTTTCAGGGGCCCATGGATGGTGCCGATAGAGCTCTGCCATTACTTTATATACAGACATTAAGTCCTCTTTTTGTCCTTCATGTCAGTTCTATTTGCAGACAGGGTTCAACAAAAAGTAATTGCAGGCTCTTCAGCACTTGCTTTCCTTGCGAGGAGCTGAAGGATACCTGAGGTTACACCTGGCTGTCAGCAGGAGAAGTGACTGCCAGGAGTTTGAGCTTCTCCTCGCTTTGTGCTCAGCAGTGCTGCACGCAGGCAGGATCGACTGCTGCCTGACATCTTGCTCCTCTGCAGGACGGCAACTCTAACAAAATACCTGTATATTTTCTTATAGGCTGTGGGATGTCTCTTTGGAGAACCAGTGGTGTGTTAACAACTGAGCTATACTGACACTCTGTGGAGACAGTGGGGAAAGCTAATTGAAATCTGGAATGAGGAACGGTTATTGCAGCCGTAGTTGCAGCAAAGACTCAATGACTAAATGTTAATTCCAGTAGAAAATTAAAATCTCAAAGTCTATAAACCAGTGACCAATGTGTTACAGAAAAAAAAAATAATAAAAAATGAAAATAGTTATTTACCATGTAATAGATTGTCTTGACATTTTTGGCATCTCTCATGAAACTGTGGGCATCCAGAGGAGTTCTCCCGGAGTTCCCTGCATTGAAGTCTCTGGCGCCCTGACACAATTTTTGAAAACATGCCACTTCTGTCAGGATCTAGAATGAAGTCATAGTATTTTTAGACTGCTGTTAAACTTAGAGTCTTTATAAGTATGCATTCATTACTGAGTCTGAGTGCTAGAATATAATTTCTTGCCCTTAATACAAAGTATTTTGCATAAATCCCCTTCCTTAGCCCTTCCCTTCCTCTCCCCTCCCCCCACAAAAAAATAAAAGGAATAAATTATTAAAAAGTCGAAGTCAGGAGAAGATTCAAATCATTATTTCTTTCAAGGATTTCATACGGCTGTAGTGTATTCCCTTATTAAGACTTAGGAGCATATTCCCCAGATATAACCAAACAATTGCAAATATTATTACACATTATTTCTACAACATGTGAATTCTGGTAAGATTTTTTGATCCTTAGAAGTCAAGATGATTCATAATCCCATGCAGTTAGATGAGAACACAGTACCAAAGCTTATTTATGAGTTAACATGGCTTATGATATTAAAAAAAATAAAATTAAAACACTGTTTTAGAGTAATTTAATTTTGTATTTCCTAACGATCACGTAATGTTAATGTCACCTGTCACTCAGAGTTATGGCATATTCTCACTGTGATTTCCTTGTAAACAAGGACCAGCATGTATTTTTCCTATTTGTAATAGTCAAATATGAGGCTTATTTGTATTCTAAAAGTTGGCCATGGTCCTTTTCTCTCACCAGTCACCACCAATATTATGCCCAGAATTTTCTGATCACTGGAAAACCTGATGGCTTGTATTGGATTGGTCGGTATTTCATTGTCAAATTACATTGCTGCTGTAGCCTGGAACAGGACTTGCAGCTGTCAAGCTGAACTCTAGCATCATTTGGTAAGGGCAGGGATATTCCTTGACATCTCACAGAATTACCCTAATTTTTTTTAATTGGTGGTCCTGTCAATAAGAGATTATACAAATCATATCCTGAAAAATGCTGAGATTAAATCTGTCAGTCAGCCTTATGAAAACCTGCATCCACCCTGAATTTAAGTGCTCCTGAGTAGCTCCTGCAAATGCTTTGAGAATTGCCATGAAAATCAGGCTGTGTAGGACCCCTAAGTCCTCCTGCGTTTTCTGAGATTTCTAGGTGACTTCTATTTGTCCATTTAAGTGATAGTTATCCTTGACCCATAGCCTCCAAAGCTTCCTTACTTATCTCACACTCACATACTGGAAATAGAGTAATTCACTGAAGTTTAGCCATCCCAAGGGGGTTGAAGTTATTGACAGTGCAGTCAGTTTTCATCTTCTAACACTTGCCTTTGGTTTGTTCTGGCACATCTCTTCTGTAATCTCTATATTCATCAAACACGTCGGTGATCACCTCGCTGACACCTTCGAACACCGTCCTGCTGAAATCAAAAACTATCTGTAAGAAGCCGGGCATGCCCCAGCCTCTCTGGGGGCCGTCCGTTCTGGCGGTGACCTCAGGTAAAGCTGGCATACTGGGGGACTCACTCAAGTCCAGGTCAGACATGAAATACGTCTGAAAAGACTGGTCAAATTCTTTTTGCATGTGCTTGAAAAAAATGAAACTTCTGTCAAATATTGAGCCCACATCTGATAATAGCTGGCTAAATAAGTCTTCCATCTTTACTAGCTGGGTATCCTCTTTCTCAGGCTTTTCATTAGACTGGATGTCTTTTCCTTGATCCTCATGAAAAGTAAATATGAGTGGAGGTATTTTCCTCAAAAAATCTTCAACCTGTGTATAAGAAGGAGACAGATCAGGAGGCAGAAAGTTATCAGTTTCTCATCTCCCAGGTAAGTGTCTATAATTTTTCTCTTTCAAATACTCATAGAAACAATGCCCTCTTAATAACTGCCAACACAGCATACTCTCTGAAGTTAACTGAGACACTGGACCCCAAAGAGGGGAAGCACATTCAATCTAAATCATTAGTTCCAAATCAGATCTGGAGTAAAAAGTCTGCCAGTTGCCCTTTAATCTGCAGGGGCTCAAAGTTATTATCAGCATTTGGATTTCTTCCAACAGACAGCTTAGACTTCATGTTGTAAAGATGTGAGATGCATTTCTATCTGCTTATGTGCAGTGTAGCGAGCAGAGGTGATTATTCTCACCTTGATTTGTAAAAAGCCTGCCCTCTCTNGAGAGAGAGAGAAATTACCAAAAAAACCCCAAACCAAATAATCAGCTTGATCTGATCACTAGTGCAGCTTAGAGGGAAAGTGAAGTGTGATATAACACTGCAGAGCAGTCTAAGCCAGTATTGCTCCTGCTGCGTGTCCTCAGCCACAGCTATAATCTTTCCTTTCCTTTCCTTTCCTTTCCTTTCCTTTCCTTTCCTTTCCTTTCCTTTCCTTTCCTTTCCTTTCCTTTCCTTTCCTTTCCTTTCCTTCACNTCTGGTAAGATTTTTTGATCCTTAGAAGTCAAGATGATTCATAATCCCATGCAGTTAGATGAGAACACAGTACCAAAGCTTATTTATGAGTTAACATGGCTTATGATATTAAAAAAAATAAAATTAAAACACTGTTTTAGAGTAATTTAATTTTGTATTTCCTAATGATCACGTAATGTTAATGTCACCTGTCACTCAGAGTTATGGCATGTTCTCACTGTGATTTCCTTGTAAACAAGGACCAGCATGTATTTTTCCTATTTGCAATAGTCAAATATGAGGCTTATTTGTATTCTAAAAGTTGGCCATGGTCCTTTTCTCTCACCAGTCACCACCAATATTATGCCCAGAATTTTCTGATCACTGGAAAACCTGATGGCTTGTATTGGATTGGTCGGTATTTCATTGTCAAATTACATTGCTGCTGTAGCCTGGAACAGGACTTGCAGCTGTCAAGCTGAACTCTAGCATCATTTGGTAAGGGCAGGGATATTCCTTGACATCTCACAGAATTACCCTAATTTTTTAAAATTTGTGGTCCTGTCAATAAGAGATTATACAAATCATATCCTGAAAAATGCTGAGATTAAATCTGTCAGTCAGCCTTATGAAAACCTGCATCCACCCTGAATTTAAGTGCTCCTGAGTAGCTCCTGCAAATGCTTTGAGAATTGCCATGAAAATCAGGCTGTGTAGGACCCCTAAGTCCTCCTGCGTTTTCTGAGATTTCTAGGTGACTTCTATTTGTCCATTTAAGTGATAGTTATCCTTGACCCATAGCCTCCAAAGCTTCCTTACGTATCTTACACTCACATACTGGAAATAGAGTAATTCACTGAAGTTTAGCCGTCCCAAGGGGGTTGAAGTTATTGACAGTGCAGTCAGTTTTCATCTTCTAACACTTGCCTTTGGTTTGTTCTGGCACATCTCTTCTGTAATCTCTATATTCATCAAACACGTCGGTGATCACCTCGCTGACACCTTCGAACACCGTCCTGCTGAAATCAAAAACTATCTGTAAGAAGCCGGGCATGCCCCAGCCTCTCTGGGGGCCGTCCGTTCTGGCGGTGACCTCAGGTAAAGCTGGCATACTGGGGGACTCACTCAAGTCCAGGTCAGACATGAAATACGTCTGAAAAGACTGGTCAAATTCTTTTTGCATGTGCTTGAAAAAAATGAAACTTCTGTCAAATATTGAGCCCACATCTGATAATAGCTGGCTAAATAAGTCTTCCATCTTTACTAGCTGGGTATCCTCTTTCTCAGGCTTTTCATTAGACTGGATGTCTTTTCCTTGATCCTCATGAAAAGTAAATATGAGTGGAGGTATTTTCCTCAAAAAATCTTCAACCTGTGTATAAGAAGGAGACAGATCAGGAGGCAGAAAGTTATCAGTTTCTCATCTCCCAGGTAAGTGTCTATAATTTTTCTCTTTCAAATACTCATAGAAACAATGCCCTCTTAATAACTGCCAACACAGCATACTCTCTGAAGTTAACTGAGACACTGGACCCCAAAGAGGGGAAGCACATTCAATCTAAATCATTAGTTCCAAATCAGATCTGGAGTAAAAAGTCTGCCAGTTGCCCTTTAATCTGCAGGGGCTCAAAGTTATTATCAGCATTTGGATTTCTTCCAACAGACAGCTTAGACTTCATGTTGTAAAGATGTGAGATGCATTTCTATCTGCTTATGTGCAGTGTAGCGAGCAGAGGTGATTATTCTCACCTTGATTTGTAAAAAGCCTGCCCTCTCTAGCCATAATGCTCATGTCCCTCTGCGAATGGAAACCAGCAAAATCAATAAAGCAGTGGCTCTGAGTCTATGGTTTTACCATGTAAGAGGCCAAGTGTCAATTCTGCTACTACAGAGTTCCAGTTCCTGGATCTTGGCCACTGATTCCCTGCTCCCTGCTCTAAGGCACTCCTTTGGCCTGAGCCAATGGAGTGCTTTTAGAGCTACACTCCATGGCTTTAGAAAATGGGTAAGGGTTAAGAAGCACCCTGCTAAAACATACTTATATAGATATAGATAGATACAGACAGATATACATACAGATAAAGACAATTATATATATATATATATATATATATANTTCCTTTCCTTTCCTTTCCTTTCCTTTCCTTTCCTTCCCTTCCCTTTCCTTTCCTTCCCTTTCCTTTCCTTTCCTTTCCTTTCCTTTCCTTTCCTTTCCTTTCCTTTCCTTTCCTTTCCTTTCCTTTGTCACAACACAATCCTTCACAGGTCTTCAACACAATTTGAATGTTTCAAAAAAACCAAATAACTCATGGAGGAAGTTACCAAGAGGATTAAAACCAGTGACAATGCAGTGTATAACTTTTACTGAAGTAATTGCAGCATCCACAGACTCTTGAAAATCCAAAATATATATATGAGCTACCCATGAGTAGTATCTAAAAACCTAAAAGTATGACAAATAAATTTAAATATCTCCCACATTTTAACCTGCACGATTTAAAAAATATGCATAGATATTAAACACCTTTGCTCTAAACTCCACCTGAAATACACCATGTGTAAGTTATGGTATTTTTCAGTACATGGAAGAGGTGAAAGCTAGGAAATCTGACTAACATTTTAGTTGCAGCAATTACAATTTTGCTTCAGAAGTTTGTTGTGCTTAAAGTATATGCCCAAGCAAAAAAATGTGGTTCTAGTTGTTAAATTTTATAGTAATAATGGGTCAGTCAGGAAACCATATTTTCTTTCTAGTAGAATTAGAGGAATCTCCTTTGCTGACAGATTCCTTTATTGTAAGAGGCTAAGCATCTTAAAACTTTGTTTGTTATTTAAAGAGTGTATTTAAGATAAATATAGGAAGGAATGATGTAATAAGTAGGTGATTTTTTTCTTCCCCCATGTAATTTTGCTAACTACATCTACACTTTTAACTTTGCTGATTTTCAGACAGACCATAAAGAATCTATGTGGTATTTTTCACAAACAGTTATCAAGCATCTTAATGCAAGTCCCACTGTGAGAGAAAACATTGTGTATCTGGAATTAGTCTGTTGGAGTTAGGGGAGTCATCAATTTCTATGGAATCTTGCCAGGGTGCAACTGAAGTAATTTTGGCTCAGCATTCCATAGCCCTAATCCCATGTAATCTCTGCCATATAACTTCATATTTCCAGATCCTCCAAATCAAATTAATTTTAGGAAGCTGATATACACTGGAAGACCTAGGTATTGAGAAAATAAAATGTGCTATCTCTAAAACTTTGGGTGAATTCTAGTATTCCACAGAGACAAAGTTTTTTCCTACCTTTCTCTTAAAGGTTGACACACCATGTTTGCAAGTTGTATAATATCTCATGCAGGTACTTTCTAAGCAAGATTCACATTCATCCCATAGATTTTTCAAGGATACTTGACATTGTCTTTCCTCTTCTTCCAGTCTTGCCTTTACTTCATCCATAAGTCGCAAGGCTTGCTAAATAAGGAAAAAGATTCAATTGAGGGCAATTTCCAGATTAGTATTCTAAGTACTTACCCCAGTGTTGATCACTCATTTGGGCTATTTATGGCTCCTTTTTTTGCTAATCCCTAACCAGTAGGGTAGGTTGCCTTCTCTCCCTCCACATATAGAAGGAACTGAAAACCTTTTCCTTATGGGATGTTTCTGATGCTGTTCTCTCAGGGGCACAACCTACAGAAACAAATGGATCTCTACGGTCTACCAGGAATTTTCACGTATAGAAAAAACCTCACACATCATTCTGTGTAAGAATTCAGCCTCCCACGTGGTCATGTGTTCAGCTTGTGTTATTTTTTCTCCATATCATCTGAACAGTATTCATCTGTCCCACAAATAGTCCTGTTCTGTTGCTTTTCTCTACCTTTAAGGGATTGATATTTCACCAGGGTAAGTCCTTGCCATAAAGTCTTTCTGGTGCAGAAATATTTAAAAGTATAGCATCTCTGTTGTTTGTGAGTGTACTAATCAAAAGGCTGTAGTAAGGGGATTTTTTCCTGCTCTTGTGGAAGTGTAGGCACTCCTTCCATACTGAAGTGCAACAAGATGTATTTTACAAGGCTGCTTCTATTTACTTCATCAGTTAGGGCACAAAGCTGTTCAGACCAAAAGAAGCATTTTTGGAATGCACTTGTCAATGGAAAGAGAAAATTTCTTCCTATTGAAGTAGATTGCACATTATCAGTTTCTCTCTCCAATTGCAACATATTTTAATAGTTTTGGCTTCCAAATAATGTCCCAAGTTATCTCTTAAGTATGACAGAAACTTTTTAATTGGTGTGGCTTATTCTTTTATCAGCATGCAGTAGGGAAGAGACTCACATAAAAGAAAACTTGTGTCAGAATGTGCTCAATAGAGACAGTAACTGCAGTTTTCATAATCTATGTTTAGTTATTTTCTGATCTTTCTAATACATTTATTCAGTGTTTTATGAACTCTCACTGTGGATGTAAGTCCTGTGTAAATGAAATCATGCAGTAAGATCTAGCAAGAGTGTTGATTGTGGGAGTGCACTTGTGTTCCTTAAGATGTTAGAAAGCTCCTGATAGCTATCAGGAGCTTTTTGGCTTGCTGATACCCACAGTTTAAACTAACTACCAGATGTTGGTCCAGGAGGGAATTTTTCTTCAACTTCATTGGAAGAAAGTTAGGATATTTGTAATTTTTTTTAATATACAGTAAACCTCTGTTTCTTCAGATCATCTGAGCACATGGCTCTGAGTCTAGGCATTGCGCTAAGACATTGGAAATTTCCCTGATTCACTGTACTTTTTTAAGAGCACATTATCATTCGTGGCTTTGATATTCTCCCGCATGTCTGGAGTTTGCAAAGCAAGCTAGAAAACATCCTGTGGGCCCAGGAGTATATGCACATGAAGGGCAGAAGTGCTGGACCTTCTGCACAAAACACTGATCTACAGTGACCTGCAGTTGCCTTGGTGTGAATTCAGTGAAGCAGGGGTTTTTAGAAACAAGCAGTATGTGGAATTTTCCTCTGCCAGTGAAACAAAGAGGCAGAATCAGATTTTCTCTCAATCCCATGACTGCATGAAAAGATGTACACTGATTGTTTTGTACATACAATTTGGTTTACATTCTTCCCAGAAGAAACATTAAAGCCCCACATAAGCATTTATGTTACCTGTTTTTCTTCACTGCTCTTCTTCAAGGTTTTCATCAGATCTATGTGCTTATCTTCATTTTTTTCCATCATAATTTTCATCTGCTTAATACCAATCAAAGCTTTCTTTACCTCTTCATCTACATACTTCTCTCCAACTTCAGATAATTCTAAAAAAAGCCAAATTATACAGTGACTTAATCAGATTTTAACACTATTGCAAATTGTCATACACTGATGATGAAGGAGAATGAAATAGCTCTATGTTTCCCTACAGAGGCAGAGCCAAATCTGAGATAGCAAATGCTGATTAACACTAAGCCAAAACAATTTCCATCAGATAAGAATCTGGCCCAGAGCTTTTGCAAGGATCAGCTGTATGTAACTCAAAATAGATATATTCAACTGTCCCGCTGCTAAATCCCAGAACAATTGGCACTTTTGGTACCTTTGGAGATCATTGAGACTGCCCTCCCACCCCACTCAAAGCAGGGTCAACTACATCAGGTTGCACAGGACATCATCCTAGGTTTTGGATATCTCCAAGGATCACTCATCAGTTTTGTAATGGCATAACCTTTACACTTATCTTTGATCTGGTAGAAACCCATGACAGCTTCCCTCTACATTTTGAAAGCGGAGATAGCAGCAAATATCTTCAATCTGTTTTCATAAAAATTCAATTTCTAGACTTCCTGTGAAGTAATAACCATAGAGTTTTGGTGAAAACCTGAGGTTGCCCATGTATTACACCTTGAAGCTCTGCATGTTTGCTTACCCTTTATCTGTATTTGTTTCCTTTGTGAAAATACCCTGACTATCACTGGAACAATAGAAAACAAACCACTTTAAAACTGCCAAAAACACATCAATCACTTCTCTCTTTATATCTTTCTTCCTCACCCCTTACTTTTTGTTTGTTTATTACAGAAATCTTGTCAACACAGATTAAAGCACAGGATTGTTTAATGGCTGATTATTTTCCTATCCACAAAATAAAACCATGCTTAAATGGGTATATGTGTGCAGAATAGCTGCTATTTTCTAAATTAAGTAATTTTTTTTCAGTTGTTTGTAAAATCCACCTTTTTCAATGAAGTATATAAGTGTAGAGGAAATATTTTCAAAGATTATTTGAACAAACAAAACAGTTCAAAAATCTGTTGAATTGAATGTTGGGTTTGGTTTATATTCTGATTATCTGCAAGGAAACAAATAACCTATAAAAATCCTGTAAATAAAAACTTTTTTTTTTTTTTTTGGCTGGTAATGCTTATCTTTTAATCCCTTTACTCTCTCATCCTGCTTGTTCTTATCTTCCTATTCTGTGTGTGTGTGTGTGTGCACGCAGGTGTGTGGGTGTGTGTGTGTGTGTGTGTGCGCGGGTGTGTGTAGGCCTGCAATCAGCTTTATTATGGTTTCTAAGCTCCACACATACAAGTGGAACTTTGTTTTGGCAGTGAGTGTGGAAGTCAAAATGCACTACCCAGCTGGAGACATGGGCCCAGGGGTTTCCAACACACACTGGCAGGAAAAGCATACGTACGCTTGAGGTTGTCCCGGAGATTCATTTCCTCCTGCTTCGTCGGTGCGCACTGATGGCCCTTCAGACACAGCACGTGTATTATAAATATCCAAGAGTACCTCATGTTCTTTCTGTTAAAGAAAAGCAGCTCAGTGCAGGTACAAACATTGTCAGGAAGCTCAGATGTCTAGGTATACTAAGTAAATATAAATACTAACTATAATACTAAGAATGTTACAAGATCCTGTTAGTTTTGTCTTTAACTATGGTTTCTGAGATGTAGAGCATGCACCTAAATCCTGCTCTTGGTGAAAATACATTTGACCTCGTTTGTAATTATCTATTTAGACTAATTAGATGAATTCCACTGAGTTTGCACATTGGATAACAGAATCAGGACATGTGTATATAAAATCAAAAGCTTATGCTGCTCAGTCTGTCCCTTTTCCACCTTGTGAAACACACTAATTACTGATCTCATATTGTGTCCGTAGTTCATATTATAAATACATCCATGCTAAACACTATTGCCAGTTTTAAAGAGGGAAGTTTCTGGAATCTTGTTCTCTTTCTTCTGTCCAAACATGCAATTCTTTCTGTGTCCTTCAGAACAACACTTAATATAACACACGCAACAATAGTTGTGCCAAGTAATCAGCAATTTGATCAATTTGGTAAACAAACAGATCAGCAAATGAGAGAAATTCCTACAAAATAAGGGAAAGAAATGCCATGTATTTTATATCCCTCCTAAGAGCAGAAGCGAAAGCTTTATTTTTTAGAAATCATGCAACTGCACTTTATGTTTCTCATCTGATTAAGTGAACACAGTGTTCAGGTGCCCTGTAGTTAGCCAATATAGCCTTCTTGGAGATGCAATTATCAGCCACAAGAACATAGGTAAATTAAAAGCCTGGATTTGCTTATAGCCTGGATTTAGTTCTATAGTTACTTGCATATTGTACTTTTATGTTAACAGCAAAAGACCCATTAACATTGCAAAGAAATACAAACACACAACCAAAGAAAAGTAAAAAAAAACCAAGTATATTTACCATTAATATTTTGCACCTCTTCTGCAAAATTGCTCCCTGCTTCAGGAAGGGGCTGGGCTGTGTTCTGATCTAATTTCTGGGAGTGTCAGGGATTTTGCCATGTTCTACTTATCTGATGAGAAGGTACTTAATCCTATTAAGGGGACGTTTAATCATTAGGCTGGAGGATTTTGCATGTATGCGAGTTCATGCTCGTCTCTGTGGGCAAAACCACCAGGGGGAGTGTTGGGCAGAATTGCCTGATTTAATGTAATTTGGAACTACTAATTTTTTGGAGACAGTAGCCTTTGGTCGTGTTAGGTCTTCCATCGTCTTACTCTTTATTTTAGGAGACACCTGCAGCTTATGTTATTAATGAAATTGATAACATTAGTTTGGCTAAAAATAGCTTTCAATGTTTAATCTCTTCAGCATAGTCTTAGCTTGCTATAAAAACCACCGCATTATGTAAGGGGCTTCTTTGTACACCTTCTGAAGGTACAGGAGTTGAAAAAAATCAGGAACCCAGATGCAGGCTGGCCTAAGAGCCCATTCTGGAATGAGAGAAGCAATTTTTGTCATTTTGTACATTACTGTACTTGCCCCCTTGTTTTGGATGTTTGCCTACTTAATATTATTTCCCTCAGTTACTCCATGTCTATGAAATATGTCTGAGAGCTGACTTGTACAAAGTTTTTGGTACTTTGAAATGAGATATTTAAATACTAACAGGTAATTGATATAAAATATGGACAGGTACTGTTACCAAATCCCACCTTGTGATATTCAACAATGTTAGTCAAAAGATTGTATATTAGTCAATAACAATATTAGTCAAACAATTGTAGTCAAAGAGGAGATGGGGAGAGTGTGTGAGAAATGGATTTGTGGAAAGTGATAATAGATATAAAATTTTGGTAATGGAATAAAACCTTCTAAAACAACTCTCAGTTGCCCATCTCTGTATAGCGAAGTTCATCCAAGAAGAGTGGGTGTCTGTAGCCCACAGTCTGTAACGGGAACTTTAAGGCATTCTATTCAATTTTGTTTACCTAATCATTCCTAAAAGCCAATCGATGATTGATGGCTAAGATCTAGCATGATTAATGCTGCTTAGGAAACAGATTTGAAGGATTTACTTTTAAACACATTATCAGAAAGAGTGTAGAATCTATTAGCTCTAATGGGAACTGCAAGTCCCCAGTTTGCATTAAAAATTAAGATAACTCCACAGTTTTACTTCTGAAAATGATGAATGAAATGGAATATGAATATTTTTGTAATCTATATGAATTGCCATCTCTCACTGAGTTGCTGCTTACTTCTTGACCAAGACTCATCACTGCCGAAAACATTTAACGTTCTCTTCTATGGAAATACCAAGCAGACACCCTTGCAGACCTTGCAATCCCCTGGCCAGACTGTTTATTAAGGATCCCTGGGTCCTGGGCTGAAGCAGAAGGGGCAGTCTCTCTCTCCCCCTCTGAACCTCACGCTTGGCTCAGGAGAGAGTGAAAATGGAAAATACATTTGCACAAAGGAGTGCAATCTATTACAGATGCTTGTGAAACGTGCTCTTAGCCTACGAGTGTAATGAATCCTAAGACTTGAATCTTTCATGCAAGGGTTTGTCCATTTTTGACATTTCTCTTTGCTAATATTCATTTACTAACAGCATTCATTTTCTGGTCTTTCTGAACCTGACTCTGTGTAGAGAAAGCTTTACTCCATCTAGAGTAAAAAGGGTGGTTTCAAAACATCGCTCATAGTTCACAGGGGAAGAGGCTGGAGAATGCATCTGGCACAGATCCCACCCCTTACTTTCCAAAATGTCTGCTTTCTGAAGATGTCCTTGTGAGTCTCTGGTCAAACACACACTTGCACCTTGCAAAGCCAATCCTCAAGCTGATGCTGAGACACAGAGTTCTGGTGTGTGTTGAGCTCCTGTTCTAAATTCAGTTGATGTTGAACATTGCAGTGTCTTTCATCACCTTAGACTTACTCCTCATACTTTATTAGAGCCATTATGTAACCACATGAAAACAGGTATGTATGTATCTATACTGTATATAATAGGTACTGTATGTATCTATTTCTTTTTAACAAAACCACAAAATCCTAGTTCTTTGTTCTCATGTTATTTCATATATATATATATATATAATGGCTGAAAGAAGTAGTGTAAGGAACCCAAAGACAAAATGGATAGAGCTAGTATGTCTGTTAAATTTAATCCTGGGCTTAAACTTGTCCTTAGAAGTGCACTTAAGAACCAAAAACCCTGTTCCTGAAAGGCAGCTGTTAATCGTGCTTACTCTGAAAATCTTTTCCTCACTCATTTCTGTTTTGAATTTAATTAAACTAAGATCTCATCAATAAGACCTTCAGATTTCATGTGAAATATCCACTCTCTTTTCTTTTAACATTCCGAATCTGATTTGCAGAGACCTCTTGAGATCTCCATTTTTCTTCTCAGTTGACATGTTCAAGAGTTTCTTATTATTTTATTTTTCTCTGAATTTGAGTGCTTGGTCAGCTGTTGTATAGTATGTTATGTCATGACATTGTTTTGACATTATCAATTTTTTCCCACTCTTATACAAACAGATGATTCAGTGCTTATTGATGCTGTTGAAATTAATAAGGTACTCTTCTAATATTGAATCATACTAGAGACAGTCTGAAGAAGCTGTTGGGAGCTAATTGTAGAAAGTGTATTTTTCCCTACCCCAATTTCCTATCCCTGTTATTCCACTACTACTCTATTTTAATTGACATGATATTTATCTATTGAAAAAATAATAGGAAAATAGCTTGAAAATTAATTTAAGTTAAAATAGATTTTTTGCAAGATACTGATACATTGAAAAGTAAATAATTGTAACAAGATATATAGACTTGAACTATTGAGTCTTGAACCAAGAGCTTGAACCAAGCTGAACTTGAGCAATGAGTTTTGTAGCTGCTTTGCGGATTTTTCTTAGGTCCCGTTGGATGACCTCCACAAATGTGTAACATTTTTTCACCATGTACTATGACTTCTGCTTTTTTGTTGATCCATTCCACCTGGCAGGATTAAGCATCAAGAAATATGTTGAAATGGAATTTCCTGTGTTGTACATCAGCTATAGGATTTTGTTCCAGTTAGATATTTACACAATTATTTTCTGTTTGTAAGAGTTGTTTCCTACTATACTACACATTTTCTATGCATTTCTTTCTGAGCTAGGCCAGGCATAAATACCTGTACATATTTATAGACTCTATGAGTCATGGAAAGTGCTGTATACTGACATTAAGCCTCTTGGTATTTGTATGAAATAGTCCCTAGTTCTACAAAATCTTAATTAGCTTTATTTGTAAGCACACTATTAGTTCTACTGCTTTCAATTGAAATTAAATTCTTGTGGGGGGTTGTGGTGTAATTACAAGGCTAATCTAAAGCATGCACAAAGCTTTGCTATAAGTTAGTATGGGGTTTAAGGGTATGGAATTGAAATTTTGTGCTGTAAAATTTTGGTTTGGTTTTTGTTTGTTTTGCTTTAATCCTTTCCAGTGCTTCAGGAGCCCCTAAGTGGCTTCTACTTTCTCCTGTATTTCAAAGGCACTCGAAGGCTCCCTGAAGTTCTGTATTCAGTCTTTGAGCTCTACCTGGTTACCTGAAGTTAGGAAGCAAGGCTCCTTCTTTAGCCCAGAGAGAGAGGCATGCTCCTGAGGTGCTCTCAGTCGTGCTGAAAGGTCTCAGACAGAGGAGCTGAGGCTGCATTAAGCTGAATAGCTACAGTCAGTCTTAGCTACACGTAGTGTTGCAGAAATATCAGCTCAGATCCCCAGTGTAGCACAGCTGTTAGCATGACAGGATCTCAAAGTTCACAAGCCCTGAAGCTCAGAGTCAGGCTGACACAATTACCCTGTCTGGAGGAGGGTCAGGCAATGCCAGGGCAGGACTCTGCGTCATGCTCAGCACAAACATGAAACCAGCAGAAGGCAGAAATCAGCCAGTGAAACTTGGAGCATCACATACTGAGAGTTAATGTGGCTTTAGCTGTAATTATTAAGATTTTGGGGTCAGCAAGGCCAACTTCACAAGACTTAGCATGCTTTAAAATGCATGAGCCTTTTCTGATTTCCTTTTGCCCGTCTGCACATGGATGATAAGGATGACAATTCAGTGTGCAAAACAACTCTTCTACTTCATTGCTGAAATTTTTTTGTTTTCCAAGCCCTTCAGGGCTTTGACATTAAGTTCTAAATATCAGTCCCAGCAGTAACATGACAAGTGTTGTTCACAGGGCCATGCAAAGTTTTTTCCCACCCTATCCAGAGGCATTGCAGAAAGGGACCTATGGTGATACTGAAGATTATGCTAAGGAAGACAAAACTGTAGCAAAAATGTAATTCACATTAGGGAGCAAAATGCTAAAACCTGAGAGTTGAAGGAAAGACAATATGAAGATGAAACCTAAAAATTATTCAGTTGTCTACAGGATCTCTGCTTAGGATATCAGCTAACTATTAAACTTGGAGAAGCACTATTACTGACATTATGTTATCAGCAGGAGATATCAAAGTCAGTGCAAGGATAACAAAATGAGCTAGGAATAATTTATTAGAAAGCTATGAAGCAAACCTGCATGGTACAGTTGCACAAACAGATTTCAGGAAGCATTTAATATTAAAATGCTGAAGTTTTGAACCAGATGTTTTGCAAGGGTTTAGTTTCAAGCTTCCCTAGGAACATTAAAACAAAAAAGTTTTATTGCATGCAGACATGTAATATATCGGCTTTCAGCCTGCAACTGAAAGGAACAGGGTTCCTTCTGTGTATTCATCTGGCTTGCTTAAGCATATCTTTGTCATTCAGCTTGTATCACCTGGTTGAAAGAGGGAGTGATTATTGAAAACAACTCCAGAGTTTATTGAAATTGGGAGGACTGAGTTACCAGTTTGTGAGGTGCAGAACAACTCCTGAAGATGGTAGCTGCCCTAACCTGTTGGAAAGGGATTGAATGCACTCAGGATAGGGCCTTGATAATACTCAGTGAAGAAACTAGAAATTACTTTGTTGGGAAATAATCCTCTGCCTGGTAGCTTGGCCTCTTGCTGCTTCTGCATTTAAAGTTTACTGTGCTGCAGTGCCTATGGCACAGCAAGCCCAAAGAAGGATGTCTGAATATAAAGCTTCCTCAATGTAATTGATAATCACACACACAGTCCCCTTGCTTGCAGTAGCACGGAAGTGGAGGAAGCAAAGCTGGAATGCTGCCTGAAGCTGACATTTTCTCCATTTCAAATATTAAGGACAATTTCTAAGAAGACCCTTATTGCAATTATGACTAATGACCTCATGCTTCTAAGAGTTCTTGCTTAATTGCCATTGCACATGTTTTTACAGCTGTTCTTTTATATAACTGCTACCCTGCCCCGTGCATCTGCCTCAATACTCAAAGCTTTTTAAAGCACTGTGAAAAAACAACAGTAGTTACAGAGACCTGACAAATGGGAGGAGAATTAAAAAAAAAAAAAAAAAGTTCAGAGCAAATGAGAATAAAAGAAAAAAGGCAGAAAGGACAAGGAAGGTGAAATAGGAAAGACTACAAAGCACAAAATTAGAGACAGGGACAAGTGTTTCCAATTGGAAGTATATGAATTCATATCTAAATCCTCTTCCAACAGCCAAATCATTATTGCAAGTAAAAAATAATGTAGGAAGCTCATGAAGACATGCATGTGGCAAAACAGGACAACTATCTAACTCTTGAAATCTTTTATTGTTCCTCGTATTTCCTTTGGCTCTGGTATGAAGCCATTCTGGGAAAGATGGGGGGATTTGCCCACACTTCAATACATTTTCAGATATTCTGCAATGCTAAACACTGAATAAAGAATTGTGGAATTCAGCAGTCCGGATCTGAGTGTGCACAGTGAATGTGTGCACCTCAGCTAGCAGGAAGCAACCTGATCCATAGGAAGATGTGGTGTTCCCCACCTGTGACAGGGCATTCAATTAGATTATTTTTTAGAGTCCCTTCCAACCCAAACCATTCAGTGATTCTATGATTCTTTGACATGTATGATACAGGGCAAAATGGGAGACTTGGATATCCTGCTGTTTATGGATTTGTGCAACATCTATCATGCATGGAAGCTGGCAGGGTCTGATCATTCGTACTAACAGCACAATAAATACAGAAATTATTTCAAGTTGTAAAAAATCCAGTGTGCCATTTTCTAGCACAACTTGCAGTCAGCTGAGATGGCAGCTACAACATTTAAATCATCATCATTTTGAAAGCTTAAATCAAAGTGTAAAACACATAAAAGATGAAGGCAAACTCCTGCAGAGCACAATAATATACTTAGCATTGGGCTCTTAACCCTTCAAAGTCATGCTAGATTCTAGATTTTTACTTAGGTTTTGGGTCAGCTACATTATAATGTCCAGAGCAGTATCACACATCCTACTTTGTGGACAGTGGTTTGTAGGGATTCCTTATTCCTTTTGCTTTTATTTTGTTCCTGCAGACAAAGTATGTTCTAAAAAACCCTATAAGATAGGCTCATTGTGAATATTTTGCACAGTGGACAAAATCTTCCCTCCAAATGAAGAAATCCATGAAATTTCACCTGCTGGAAGGATATTTGGGGTATGCAAATCTGGGGTATTTGAGGAGTACTGTATTTTAAGAAGTAGTCTCACTGTTTATTCTCAGCACCTTATAGAACGTGTTTGATTCTGCATCTGGTCAACAGACCAGATCTAGAAATCTTCAGAAAATAATGGAAACCATGAACTGGGTAATACTTAACTTCCAAGCCTGACTGTTCTGAAATGCCTGCTTCACATTGCAAAAGCAGCCAGAACCCCTGGTCATGTAAGACACAAGAATGGTCAATGACTATTACTAAAAAATCATCAATAATGCAGAGGCATTTTAAACACCTTAGGTGCTAGAAAACTTTCAAATGCCCATGGTATCAGTATAATTATGTTGCAAATATTATTAACAAGTATTTTGCTATTGGTACTGGGGGTCAATACCATATTATGCATTTCCATACCTGACCTCAGGAAGAAATTAACTTTCATTTCAGCCTTTTCTTTTGTGCCTCCAATATTATATCTCATCTCCCAAGAGCAGATGGTTGAAGGCCTGTTCCTCTGCCCGAGTCTTACATACATCTAACAGCACACATAGACACATTCATCTATTAAAACCGTAGACAGCAGGTCAGATTGTTAGCTGATGTAAATAAGCAAAGCTCCCTTGTCTCTGCAGACAGCTCTGATTCATACCAGCTGAAGACCAGTACATTTTCACTAGGTCTGGATTCAGTAAACCACACACACACAGAGTGCAAAGCAGCCTATTGTTTGAAGGAAACCTTTCTTGTTTAGGGCACTGCTGAACAAATAAACTAGGCAGCAGAGGGAATTAGCAGGAATGAAGAGCATTAGATCCTCAGAGAAAATAACATTAAAAAAGCCCTTGGTATCCATCAGTCAGAATTCCTTCAGTGCTAGACAAAAGCTGCAATGGAAATTTCTGTGTTGTAACCTATGTGATCCCATACTGAACAATTTACTTGAAACACTGTGCTTCCAACACTGTGCAGATCAAGTATCATGCACAAGGAAAGAAAGTAAAGGAGAAATTAGAAATAACTTAAATACGATTCAAGCAAAGCACTTAACTGTGCATTTAACTTTTAACCTTAGAGCAGTCCCATGGAAGTCAATGGGATTACTTACGTACTTAAGTAAATCATGTGATTAAATGGTCCAGTGGATCAGGATTTTAAAAACCTGCATGACTTTTACTTAAAAATGGATGCAGTACAACAGAGGAAGGAAAGGAGAAAAATCTTTTTTCCATCCTCAGTTTCAAGAGTACTGACAAGGCATGATAAGATCAAGCACTAGGAAGTTAGAGTTGGAAAAATCCAGCCTTGAAATAAGACATTTCCTTATAGCTGTGAGGAAAATATTGAGACAGCTTATGAGAAGGGAGTGGATTTACCCTCACACAGAGCTTGTATGATGGCGTTAAGCATATTAAACAAAAAAGGGGATTAACCAGATTCAGAGAGTAAACTCAAAGAGTTAAAAAAAAAAATAAAAATTTAGTAGTTCCTGGAGTAGAGACACCTCCACCAGTTTATTGCAGCATACTGGTCCACATCCAACCTCCAGCTCAAAAGATTCCTAAGCCACTGATTTTGAGACAGATTATGTTATATTGCCCTGCTTTTTGTATTTCTTGTAAGCATCTGCTGCTTTTGGAAGTACTACTTGGCTGGACATATTTCTGATTTAACCTAGTACAACCATATTTCTTTTCAATACTGTACTATATATACACACACATCATGAGAGGATTAAGCTGGCTGGTATTTGCAGATTTTTCTGGCCCTAAAGTATGTCAGCCTGACTTGTGCTTACCCCCTTTGTTCATGAGTTTGATAGGAAACAGCATTGATTGAATTTCCTGGCAGTGTTTGACAATCCTGAGCTTCCTTCAGGATTTGGGAAGGAAGTGAGCACTGTGCTGCACAGTCGTCTGTGACTCAGTGGCTGTCAATGGAGCTGGAATCATGTGGGAGCTTCTCTCCTGAGCAAATCCCAGCAGCCAGAGTGCTGCACTGGGACGGAGGGACCTCCATTTCTCCTCCCCATGGCACACATTTACTAATCTCCTAAGGAAAAAAAAAAAAAAATTATTTCAATACTGTCATATCTGGATAAACCTTGCATATCCTGTGGTTAACTAGAGACTGGACCAGATGACCTCACTCAGTTTTTTCTGGCTCCAAATGCTGTAAACTCTTGTCCTGGGCTAAGGCCCATCAAAGCCCATCTGAGCCCCTGGAAATACTTGTATTGACTTCACTCTGCATGAACAAGACTTTAATTTAATGTACAGACTATGACCGAGTCAACGGGGGTCCAAAAAGAATGTGCTCAGCTTGCAGTAAATACCTGCACCTAAATGACCACAAGCAGAGCTATTCAGAAAGGACTAGTAACAGCATCCTCACAGAAATTTAATGCGTGAAAGCTCAATTAGCTATAGATATCAGCAGGAGATATTCTTCTCAGTTTTCTGTATGAAAGTTCTACTGAAGATAAAAGTATTTAGAGTTACTTATGGGGGAAAAAATTAGGGCTATAGGACCCTACAGGATTCAGGCACTGGAGAAAAGCTGTTTCACCACAGTTTGTCCATTTCCCAAAATGAAACTGACATAATCCCACATAATTTAAAGGGTTCTAAATGACAAAAGACTCATGCTTTAGGCTAGAAGCACATCTGGTATAGCCTGAAGGATCTAGTTCATAGCAGTAATAATTTTCTGCACTTTTAAGCCAGAGCTTCTGCAAGTCTTAGTATGAAAGCTCTTAGCTTTAGGCCTAAGACATGGCAGAGTTCTGGGAGCAATTAACTGTGCACTTTTACCCTAAATACTGAAGTTAAATATGCCTATGTGTCTCATGGCAGAGAGGTGATCCCAGTTTAAATGTTGGACTTTTTGTTAAATACTGAGTTGGGATTTTCCTGTTCTTCTTTATGCAGTGGTATAGAACCATTGAGAGATAGGAAGCATCTTTGCACATAAATGGAAGTGATCATTGTCTTAAGAGAGGTGTTTATAAAGCAGTTATGTGTGTGCCATTAAATTAACCCCATTTATGTAATGAGATATTTAGGAATGTTAGTTGGGAAATGAGGAATATTTCACTTTGTACAAGTTACAATAACACACCTCTTCAGCTTGGCATTATTATTATCTTTATGTATAGTCACAGTAAGGGAGATTTGCATATGGTGGGTTTGTTTCTCTGTGGGTAAATTTGCCTTCTACACCTTCCATCTGTGGAATATAAAAGCTCAGGACTTTATGAGGCAAAGGTAACTTGAGACATAACCCTGTTCTACTTGGCAATTCAAAATTCCCACATGAGACCAAAAATTTTAAAGTGTATAAAGATTAGCGTCTGTTTTCTCAAAGTGGGTATATTAAATTAGGGAGGTAGATGATTAGCCAGTCATGATAACAAAGACCTCTTGCAGAGCAGAAGCAAGAGCCCAAGGTCTGGCTCAGCCTAAAGCACTGTCAAGCAGAAGAGACTACATTCCTGGACGCTGGGTGTGATAGAGAAGCATTAGAAAACCTGAAGCACTAATTATGTACATGTGAGCAAAAAATGTGGTAGCTGGTAAGATAGCAGGATGGTGTGTGTTTGAGAGAGATGACTAACCCAGAAAATTTACTTGTGGCTGATAAAATAACCTGTTTTCATAAGACAGGGATTTTTTTTTTTCCTCTGCTTGTTTGTGAGTTGTGCTTTGTTTGCATTTGTTTTCAATTATGTTATTTTTAATTGTTGCATTTTCCCAAAAAGTTATAACTTTGGCACATACAGTTGAAAACCAGTTTTCATCTATGCAAGAAGCATGCACTCAAGACAATTAAAAGTTATGTGTTTGCTTTTTAATAATAAATTAGCTGTCACAGAAAAATATCTCAGCCAAAAAAAAGTGAAGGCTGCCTTTGCTATATGATACATTTTAGAAATGTCTTAGAATTCTCTAAACTGCAAAAATTCTGCCTGTCATTTCACAGTACTCTAGGGAAAGACAGCTGAATCCCACTTTTAATTGTGAAATGATAGACACAGTTTCATGCATTTGGAGGAATGTAAAATATTTCCATTATCATTTCTTGTTTCTCTGTGTATCCCTGCCCCTCTGTCTCTCCTTTCCCCCTCACCAATCAAAGTAATATTTGTGAGGGGAGAGACATTTATCAGGAACATACAAGCTTTCCCATGGAGTTTCATTGAACACAGATACTGATTAGAGGACTGGGGGAACAGGCTTTTTCAAGAACAGGCTTAGCAGGGGAAATTGAGCATTTGATACAGGAGTGTGGAGGGAAATGCTGGGGCTGGCAGACAAGGAGAGAGCAAAACAGTGTGGGGCAACACAAAGAGGTCAAAATAGCAAAAAAAAAAATAGCTTAAATATAATATCCTGGCACTGTTAGGACTGGTCCAAATGGCAAGTTTGATGTTTGAAGACAGAGACTGGACATAGGATCTGAAATGCTTCTTGGGTAAGAACACTGCATTGACAGAGAGATGGATGCATGCGCGTCAGCTCAAATGCCATAACCAAGGACCCAGGCTTGGTCGTGAGCTACTAGCTTCCACGTGGTGGTCCCACGAGGCTACAGCACTCACACTGCCTGTTAGAAATCCCCTGTGAAGAAGCAGGGTGCCCAAGAAAGATGTTTAGCACATGGGAAGAGAGATTGGAAACCTAACTTCCATGTATCTCAATACCACATCCTTCCTAGTTGTCTTTCTTGCTCAGATGCTGAGTTTCCTCTGGAGACAGTTAGTTCCAGGGAGGCATCTCAGTTATGTAGATCAGCAAATCACAGCTGTTTCTCAATCCAGATGTTAGAAACTGCCTCCAGCAAGCTTATCCCAGAAGCTGAATTGCCTGTGGGTGATTGCACGGACATCTCCTCCTCTGCCCTCCCCCCTGTACCACTGGACCTGAAAGCCACCCCCCGCTCCTCTGTGCCATGCCACAGGGCCGGTTGTTATTGTTATTACAGGACAGGACAGGTAAGATTCAGTCTGACAGTTCAGAGCTGTAGCTGAAAGAGAGCTAGATCATTAAGGAGCTGCGTGTCTCTCAGAGTCACAAATAATGATTTCATTGCATATGAGGATGCTTAGGCAATGCGTAAGTTATCAGAGCTGTCTTCACTTCCAGTTTCTGGGTTCAGGCTGTGCTCTGTTTCCAGACTGATGTTAGGCACTGATGTGCATCCCCTGTCCACCCAACCCTGACATACCTGCACAACTGCACAGCCAAGTACTGGCTCTGAGGATCCATGCATAGGTACAACCTCCAGCACACGTGGGGAAGCATGGCCTGGTATATCTTTCACTAATTGGGTGATGAGACCAAGAGAGATGAAGAACAGCTGTAGGTTGTTCTTCATCTGCAGCTTTTTAAGAGCTATAGCTCCAGGGCAACTGTTGTTCTGCCAGCCACTGTTATGCATTACCAAATAAAAGGGCTCCTGTCCTCTCCTGCCTCAGTGACATTCCTCCATTAAAGGCTTAATTGTCTCCTTAGCTGTCACTGTCTGAAGGAGGGGGATATAGCAGAGGAAGAGTCATAGGAAAGCTGGTGGAAAACAAATTGTCTAGTCAGTACATTTAATTCAGTAGGTAAATTCAGTAGGGTTGGATTTCTTAAATGTCTTCTGTGCATCTGACCTGGGCCAATATTTAGTCTTTATGTTTCTTCAAGGCAAATTTAATTGAATTTACTATCTAGAATTTAATTGTGTTTCCTATATAGAGTTGCAACTCATAGTTTCCTGGGAGTAATGCAGCTCCTTCAATTAACTTGCATTTTTAAGACTAAATCACACCCATTCTTTTACCTCTGAATGTATAAAGTAGTATTTCTTGCTCACTTGCAACAAAGGAATTTGATGCTGGTTTGTCTCCTGCTATTAAATGGGTTGAATATTTTCACTACATCTGAGGAAACAAATCAGACAGGGGTCACCTGCTTTGCAAAGTGCAGTTTAAAATGTTTATTTTACACCTTTGAACTATTTATTTATTATCACTGCCATTACAGAAAAATATAGGTTTATACTTACTAAACAACAGTGAGAAGCTTTCTATGCTTGTTTAAACAGAAGTAAAGTTGAAGACCTTGTCAAAACAAGTAGGTTAAGCTTGAATAATCAGCTGAACTCATTCTATTAATAGCCAAGGTGGCATCATTATTCCATTAAGCTTTGTCCGGAATATTGGGGGCCGGTTACATAGATCCATACAGAAGACATTAAATCAGATTAATCTTTCCAAAATAAAAGTATAGTAACTCTCATTTACTCTCTATTTCTTCAGTCTGGGAAGGAGTATTCTGCCTGGCTAAAAAAAATAAGGACCAGTGAAACGGAGTTTTTTTCAGAAAAATCGTTATAGATTGGTTAGGTGGAGTTTGAAGTGATGTTGATATTCTCATAGAATATGGCCTTAACTGTAGTTGAACTATGTGCCAGTGGAGACATTAAATGCAATCTGATGCAATTATTGGGAAACACAGATGCCCTTTTTATTTCTGTCAGTACTATAATAGAAGGATATAAATTTGCAAGAGAGGTAAAATCAGGTGTTACATTTTCAAGTTAACTAACTGCAAATTTATCAGCCTCATCCAAACCACGACTGATGGGAGCTCACGCTTTGTCATTATTCACCATTTCCTTCAGCCATAACATGAATCACCTAATCCAACTGTGTTTTCTGCAAAGAAGCTAAGTCCACTTGAGGCATCCACTGACAGCATTTGCATATAATTTTCTTTTTTTGATGGATTCCTCTCCAGCTGTAATGGATAAGTGTTTTTCTATGGCTCCAAGAGGGAGTCAAAGTTTAGATATTTCTGCACATCATTTCTCTAGGTGAACATCAGCAGTACTGTAAAATCCAGGTACTTATTCATGAAAACTTCCCCAGCAGAAGTTTCTACCTCTGAGCTCTCCTAGGAATATGTTCCCATCTCTGAATCTTTAGCCCAACAAACAAAAATGCAACAAAATCTTTAGCTAAGAGAAAAGGCCTGACACTAATTTTACACATTGCTTTAAGCCACCAGTCAAGGCAACAAACTGCAACTGTAAGCTGCTATCTATGTCATACTGGAACCATATAGATAAGCAAGCAGGAGAAGCATCCCCAAGGTCCCAAGTATCTGGGGTTTAGATAAGAGCTGTGTGAGCCACCCAAAGTACAAGGGTCTAAGAGAAAACCCCGTATTTTAGCTTTAGCTAAAATATTAACAGTATCATTGAAATATTTTCTCATATTAGGAAGGTGGAAACATCAAATGGACAAATGATTCCTCTTTTTTCAACAACTGTCATTGTTGAAAATCCTGTTTTTTCAACAACTGTCATTACTGTGGAGGTTTAGTGCACTCATGTCACTGTTTCAATAAAATCATTCAACAGAGTTGCCACAGTCCTTTGTTGCCATCTCATCTCATCTATACTTTCCCATTGGTAGTATAATTATTTATTGAAATGGTTTCTTGCAGGTTTAAATAGCCATGTCTTGAGGCCTGGAGGAAATCAAATCTGTGCCATTTTTTTATGGGGGCATTAATGAGAAAAAAATGCACTACAATTCCTCATCTGCCAGAAATGTATTTGTTAAAAGAGCTGCATGTGAAGGGGCACAGTGGATTAATAAGATGCTCTCATGTAAATGAGTAGCAGGGGCTCCCTAATTTTCTTACTGGTCATTGTGTTAACAAAGGGCTTACACGACTGAAATCACAGCTAACCTCTGTTCTTGCTACACATGACAAGATTGTGGTGTCTACATCAGGCTTCAGTTCTCACATGTGCAGATTTAGGACCTTTTGTCACTTGAGAAGTGCACACACTCCCATGTAATTAAAATGGAACAGCTTCCAAAGAAATGATGATAAAAAGTCCTGTTTTGTGACACAGCAGCATTAGAAAATAGTGGTTGTTTTAATTGTCAGATTGTGTTCAAAACCCACTTCCAGTTTTCTTGAAGAACGGAAGTGGGTTTGGAAAAGAATATATGTGCTTAATTTTGCTGATAGCTACTGTCTTTATTCTCTCCTTCTTGTAATTTTATATGGGGAAGTTCTTTTTTCCATCCCTTTCAGCTCAAGGAAGAGTTTCCTTCCTGTTCTAGCTTCAGAACTAATACATAATATTTCTTTTTTTGTTTAGAGACATGAGTATAGATACATTTCAACTGAAACTTCTTTGATGAAATGCTTTCACTTCTGCTGTAAGGAACCAGTATGAGTGGTTGCCAGAATAATCTCCACATGTGTAACCTCATCAGAAGCATCCTCTTCTGGCAATCCAGCAAATATTATCAAGAATGAAATAGCCAAGGAAAGTGCTCCCTTATCCCTCATATATCTTGACTTATACCTGATGTCAGAGCAGGAAGCAGTTTAGAGGATAAAATCTTATGATCTACTTATTTTCACACTAGTCAATATTAAAGAAAAGTGTGGGACTTCTTCCTGTAGAACTAGGAACAGTGTTCCAAGTTGGAGCAACCAAGCAGTTGTATTCACTCTGCTATGCGCACATAAGGCAGTTGCTTTTTGCACAAAAAAACCCCAAACAAGCAAAGCAGTATACTTTATTCAATGTTTGTGTTGTTTGCTTGTGGTTAAAGAGCATTTGCTGTCTTTGGTGTTTGGACTTACTGCAGAAGTAGAAAAGGGATTTTTAATGTCGTGGATAACACAGAAAAAAATTTATTTTGCCAACAACTCGCAACATTTATTCTCATCATGTGAAAAGTCCACTTAAATGCAGACATTTGCCAGAAATACCAAGTCTATATCCTTAGCGCATAATTTTTCTATTCCTCACTTTGTAATTGGGTCCTCCAAGGTCTTGCTCTTCCATTTTTTATTCATTGTATTCCAAGTAGCCAAGAAATTGGCGATAAAATGAAAGAGATTTATTGCCAGACAGCTCCCATTTTGTGATTATATGAAAACCCCCTTTGCATATGCAGCCAGGGGCATTTTTATTAGGAACCCAGTTATGTGGCTGCTTTTCTCACTCCGTATTTTCCAAGATATCCCCAGAGTTTCTCCAATCAAAAGCTTTTTACAATTGTTTTCTATAAATCATCTTGCAGTTTCACTGGCACAGTTATTCACCCCAAGAGTAGCAGTTAACCCCTCCATGCCGAAGGAAGCTGTGCTGGCCCTGTCTGTATGGCAAAGATAGGACTGCCAGGATACAAGACTTCCCTGAGGAAATCCTTGGGCTGGGAGAAGTGTTTGTGGGATCTCCTACCTTTTCTATCCCTTATAGAATGCTTTGGGTCAAGGTGGCAGAGTGGTGTTGGAAGGCATTGGGCTGCAACAGCGACATCACTACTAATGAGAGACTGTGCTATGCTCCCACCCATGAAGGAGCACTCTGTCTTGACATAGGGTGAAGAGTTTTGGCCATTATACAGGTGAATCTGTCACTCTTGCCTAGCTCTTTTTGTTTCTTTCATGAAACAGTGTGTTTTGTTCACCATCCTGTCTTGAAATGCTTTTGTGTTGATGATACCAAACTGCAGTCAGTGTCCGCATATTGCCAATGTGATGACAATAAGGCAGATGTTTTTTATTCCTTGAGAGCGCTACGGAGCATTATTTCACATTTTAATTTTTTTTTTTTTAAATCCTACACCATCAAAACACCAAACACAACAAATCTCAGAAAAGACTAGAGGAATTTACCCCACCAGCAAGTGCCTATTCTAAGTAAATGCCTCCTCCTATCTGACGATGTACCAAGCCTAAACTCGAGAAGAACAGAGACATTCAGTGTATTCTCTAGTTTCTTCTTCAAGTAACCCAGAATATTTGCAGAGATGAGGCCTGCTCTGCTTTCCCTGGAGTATTGGCTCTAATACAGCAAAAACTGCTTAGTATACCCAGCTCACACTTAATTTAGGTTTCTTCGCAGTTAGTCAGGACAGGAAAATTGACATTGCCTAACATGCCAGAAATGAAGGTATTTCTGCTCATTGTCACATTTTCCATAACTCCAAGTCTAAGACCACCTGCTTCACTGCTTTCCTCATCATATTTTCTCAATGGGCTTTCTGTCTATCTATTTAGATCAGGGAGGTAATATATGCTTTCTGAAAGCTTTTGGGCTGCTTTTCCAAAAACTAGGATCTGCTATTCCACTTTTTCAGTGTACGTCTCATTAACTAGAGCAACCTCTTAGGAAAGTCTCAGACACTTTAATCCTAGTGCCTCTGTAACCAGTTGTACAAAATGGAGTATTTAGAGATAGAAAGTACCCATTCTCCAGGCTCAGGCTTGGATTTCGATATACTGAGCAAAGAACATTAGTAGTTCAGAGTCTGGGGACTCTCCTGATGGAGATTTCTGTGGGAATCATCTGAAACCATAAAGTTGCACAAAAGTATCCCTGCTGTAAAAGGACAGGTGTTTGCAGAGTGGTGGCTTGCTTACTGACAGATAACCTGCTTTGCTAGGGGAGATAGTCCTTCTGCCCACTAAAGGATCCTAGGAAAAATGAGACGTGGTAAGTTCACTCTGGTTTTAGATGATTTGGTTGTATTTCCACTGAGTAAAGCAAACAGTCCCACTGAAAAGCCTTGGGGGCAATACTTGGCTTGCAGAATACATCCTGTAGGAGCACCTGATCCAAAGCAGTGGCCTCCCAAAGAAACCTAAGATTGCTGCTCTTTGGTTTGGTCACAAACTAACTGGTGTTTTTCCTGGATAACTTTGCCTTTTTTGTTGTTGTTGTTTGTTTGTTTGTTTTTCGTTTTGAGTTTTTTTGGAGTTTTTCTTCCTGAATCCCTTATGGAAGGTTTTATATGATTTTGCTACTTCGTTGTTATTCACCAAATATTTGTCAAAACTACTTGGTGTCACTCAGCTTTTTGTTCTGTATGTGTGGATGGAAGATGGAAGTGAGCAGGATTGCTTTGTGGCTATCCCAAGCAGTCCTTGCAAAAACAGCCACTGTGATGTCAAAAGAAACAGTAAATCTCTGGCATAACAAAAGAGAATCAAAGTGACTTGCAAAGAAATGTTAAAGCAGCGGTTTTTTTCTCAACACACACGCCCCACAGTATTGTAGAAAATTCCTTAAGCAACAGAAGTGGAAAGAGAAACAAAGTTTAACATTTCAGTGTCTTACTCAGCAAAGTTTTCTGAGGAAAACAGATCAGTTGAAATAGTAACCTTTGTTAGTTTTTCCATATACTTTATTCAAATAAAGATATGTGAGCTACATGTGTTCCTGTTTAATCTGAAGACTTTATTCTAAATGCCTTGGACATACATTAGATTGGTATTTTTTTATTATTTATTGAAAAGAATGGCACGCAGTGGATAATGTTGAATATACTGTAAATTCAGTGTAGTATTTAGCTTGTAGAGATTTAATCAGAAAAGTTAGATTTGTAGAGGGAGGAAATATCCTTTATTAGCCTATCTGCCAGAGTGTGAAAAAAAGGACAGAAATATAAAAGCTGCACCCATTTTTCTAATTAGATCCTTCAGTCTAATAAAAAAAAAGTACCCTTAAACCACAAGAGTTACAGCAACACCATTATGCTGATATGAATGATGAATCATTTGTGCAGACATGGCCACAGACCTCTGTAACCTCATTGTCCACATCCTCCCTTCGGCCCAAATATAAAATATGGTTATCACACTCAGAGCTAATCATTTTGTTAGAAAAGGGGAGGCTGTATTTGATGCATTTCATGAAGGAAATTATTTTAGGCAGATAAGAATAGCCTGTCTCAGCCCACAGAGCAGGCAAGAGGATGGTGTGTGCAGCTGCGGTGTAACACAGACCTACAACCAGGAGCAAACTCCATTTCAAACCCTGAGCACTTGCAACAACACAAAAATAAAGCCCAGCTCTGTGATCCTTGTTTGACTATTGCTCAGGCTCATCAAAAGATGAAGGATTGAGTTTGACTGACAAGTTTAACCTCCTCTTAGGGCAAAGGTTCGAAATTCCTTTACCTAATGAGTAATTGTATCATATAACACCTGCTGAGCTGCTAATGGCAAATGAGAGACATTTTGGGACACAAGGAATCTAGGAGTCCTTTCTAATTAAGTGTGCCCTTTTCTGAGTCTCTAGATAAATTCCACAATAGTTTTCAGTCCATGCTTGCATGCTACACCTTTTTCTTCTTTCCCTGTTTTTTTCTGCATGCTCTGACCACTGCTGTGCAGGCAGAAAATTTCTCTTGAATTCCTTTTGTGTCTGGTCATTCCATAGATTAAATCAGAACCCCTTGGTTTATTATAAGGAACGCAATCCTCACTTCTGTCAATGTGTCTCTGGACCATTCCTATTACTATTTTCAATTTGAAGATTCCTTTGGGTCCTTTCTTTTATCAAAAATCCTGTTTCCTAAATCTTCCAGAACTGTGATCTGTGAATTTATGCATCATCCAGTTTATCCCTAGTGTACTGTCCAGTACATGAAACACACCAAACATCAAAAAATGTGCTCAGTTCTGTTCTGGAGGTATCACCACCTGTCTCACACTTGAGCTGGATGTGTTCCAGTTGTACTAAGCCCAGAAGCCATGGAGTGGCTGAGGTGTTCTGTAGGGGACTTCACCTCAGATTTGCACCCCATAGCCTCTGTGCCTCTTGGTGAATCACCCAATTCCTCTTTGTGTCTTCATGAACAGGCCATTCTGCCCCATGTTTTCCATTCCACTCCCCTGGATCCCCTGGATACTCCAGCATGTGGATATGGATAGTACTCCAGCATGTTGCAGTGTCCCTAAATCTTCTGGGCAGCCGAAGTTGTGGCCGGCTGGGACATGCCTGCATGCCAGCTGGCTAGCCCAATGTGCACGTGGGCATGGGTCGGATGGCCACTTCCAGACTGAACAAAGGCTGAGCTCTGTCTGCATTCCTATCAGGAACAGATGCTCCTCTGGCTCTTGTTTTCCTATGTGGACAAATGGTTCAATCAAATGTTTGGGAACTGCGTGACTTTGAGCCCTGTGTCTTTCTGCTAAATCTGATTGAAATGGGTGAATTGCAGGGCAAAGTTCTAAGAAAAGGTGACACGCTGGTCTTGAGAGTTGACACACAGATTCTTGTACAAACATGCTGCAAAAGTCACATAGGAATCATTTTCTTAAGAAATAAGGCTAACAGAGTAATAGCTGGGTGGAGAATGATATCGGGGAAGCTGGACTTGGCTTCCTGATTCTGAGACTCAGCCTGTGCATTCCCTTAAATAATGTTGCTGACAGGCAGTTTTAAGTTGCACAACAAATGGACCAGGGCAGGGCTACTCAATGGAGCAAAGCAAAACACATCCCTTGTTCTTTCCTGCTTTTTTGCTACTTGCTGGCTGCTGCCTCCTTCCTCCCCCTTCCCTTACAAAACCAAGTGTAAAGAAGAGATCTGCACTAGCAGACTTCTCCTTTCCTGAAGGGAAAATAATTCTGATGTTTTCTGTACCCCCAGATCTCTTCATGTGAAATAGAGCTGGTTTGTGTGAGTGGATCTCAAGCAGCAAGTGGACCTCAGACCCTCTCATCTACAGGCAGCTCTGGTGCTGATCTGGGTCTGGTTCTTGTGTGTGGCTTGGTTTTAGAGCATGCACCTGAAATTCCACATGCACAAGGTGGTAGACAATGTCTACTTGCAAATTCTGAAGAATAGAAAATAAAGTAGTGGAGGCACAAACCGCATAAATGGGGAAGGGTAGAAAGGGAAGGAGTATGCTTGTGAAGCAAAGTTCATTACACGTGGACTCTACAAAAAGCTTGACAGAAACTAGGAGGAATTTTCTTAGGCCTTTGTTAGAGTCCATCTTCCTGAAACCTCCTCTGTGATGAACTGAAGCTGTTTTGGCACTGGAATTTTGTCACTCTTCAGATATTCTAATTATCTGCCCTAACAGGAGCCTGGTTTCCTAGTTCACTGTTTCTTTTTCCTCCCTTGAGACTATTTCTGGCATGTGTTTCCACATCATTATGCGAACACTGAGTGCAAAAAATGTCTTTAATGTTTCAGCAAGACTGTACCTAGCTTATCAAGTGAATACAAATGTGTAAATCTGTAAGAAAATCTGCTGTCTTTTTCACTGACCCTTTTACCCTTTAGGATCAACTTGAAAAGTGCTTTGTAATATACATGAAAAAATTCTGATTTCCTCTCCCTTTTGTACTTGCTTACCTGACACCTGATGTGAAGCATTGCTGTCTGATACATTTATCTCTTTTCTTCCATTTGGAGCCAAGTCCTCACTGATTGTGATGGATATAGAAAGGGATGGAATGTGGTTCCTCACAGAATTCATCACTAAGAGGTAAATGAGAAATACCGAAGCTATCTTGAAGTTAGATTTTAAGTGTCCAGCAAATTTTGAAAAGACCAAGTAAGACTTATTGGGATATCATAATCAGACTTGGGGGATTTCAAGTCCTATTTTTAATTAAGCTGGAAAATAGTGACAACGCCCAGAATATTGCTTATATATGGAGCCTCTCATACAGCAAATACTGACTCCTGACTCTGCAGAGAAAATTAAAGGATGGTGGTATGGGTAGATAAGCAGAGGTCCTGAGGGATTTGGAAGGTGGCCACAAAAAAACAAACAAATAAACAAACAAACAAAAAAGGCCAGGGATGGTTCCAAAGAGGAGGCAGGAGAAGCAGGGCTGCTTTGGGGAGCAGAGTTACAGCAAAGCAGAGGTGGGCAGGGACAAAGGTCTCACCAGGGATACCTGGGAGGGTTGGCCCTGCCAAAACTGCTGCTCTGAAGTCTGTAGCAGAAGCAGCAGTGAGTCTGTGTGTCCTGAGCAGTGACCCAGGCAAGGGAGGCACCCACATCACTGTCATTTTCCCCTGCAGATGCTTTGCCCCAGTAACTCCCCATTTGCTGTCTGCTGCTCTGCCTGGCACTGAAAAAGAGCTCTCCACGTCTGCTTTGCCTTTGCTCTGTTGGGTTGTACTAAATCAAAAGCCAGCCCCTCGATGTGTGTGTAGAAGATGTCCAAACACCCATTTTTTAACTCCCATGTGGGCTTTGCAGCTTTTCTGCTGTCCCTGCCCTTCTTTACAAGTATGTGCTGAACTACACTCTGTCCACAAAGAACAACATGCCAGTTTATCAAAGAAGATAATTAAAATTTTATTGAAAACATACACCAGGAAGAATGTCTGCTTAAAAGCTGCCTCCCTGCACGTAACTATAGGCTTTACCTTTTGTTTTCAGCTCAGGAATGAACAAACCACGCAGCTAGGATTTACAAGGAATGCTTATTAAGAAAAAGCAGTTTCAAAGAAGACTCTTAAAAGCAAGATGCTAAATTACTCTTGGTGACATGAAGCAGGTTCAAGCTGCACACAGGCTGTCTTTTCGTGTTCATTAATTTCACTCCTGGCAGCTGCTACAGCTACAGCTGATTCCCTGTTCTGCCTTGCCCTGCCCAAGTGCTGTGTAGGTGGATACAGATATATACG
>VWZN01009436.1:106088-127579 GCA_013396955.1 Regulus satrapa | reverse complement strand
AAAAAAAAAAAAAGGATGGAAATTGCTTTGTTCATGATGGAAAAATATCCATCTCACAAGGTTTAAAATGGAGAGTTTTTTTCCTCACAAAATGGAAACCCTTTAAAATGTAGATATGTGTAAAAAAGCCTCTCCCAAAAAACCTTGAAGAACAAATTAGCTGGTTCTGTGGCATCTCACCAGGCTGTGGAATTTATGAGAACCACATTCTTTGGATTCTAAACCACTGGCCATCCCACTGCTCTTTCAAATAATGTTGATTTTGCTGACTAGTCTCTCTGAGAGCCAGCACAGTTGTCTAATTGTAAGTAAATAATCTCAGAACAAATCCATGTTTGACATACTGTCATACTAGCATTTACTGTTTTGCAAAAGGGATTTACTTCAAGGATATTGAAAAATTCCATTGGTGTTTAAGGGGAGTAGCAACTGTGACCCCCTATAAATTAAAATGCTTGACCCTGCTATACGATATAGAAGATCCAAAGTATTTCACAAGTTCAGGTCAGTGAAGGCAGAAAACAAGCCCTGCTTCTGAAGGTGCGGTATTATGTTCACACAAACATCCACGAGGACCATGGAGGTTTACAAGGGTGAGATATTTAAAGCTCAGGCTCTTAGGCTCATGTGTAGCCCCCCATACCTTCTTTGGGAATGCATAATGTTGATTATAAAAGTCTTCCCTTACAGGTCATGTTGCTAAGGAAGGACATGCTGGCCACATTCAGAGCTGCTGTAAAGTGCTTAAGAGGGACATTGGTGCCACTGTGATGTCAAAGTTCAAGAGCCTCATGAGTGCTCCGGACCACTTACAACCTGAGGCTGCCAAATCCTGGCATCTTCTATATCCAAGGGAAAATGAAGCTATGAAATCTAGTCTAAAAGCCTGGAATGGTCAGCCTGAGGGCGGCCCTCCAGTGCTCTTCTGAGAGCCTTTCAGGGCAAGCTGGGAAAACACAGGGACTCCATCACCAGCTGTCCCACTGCTCTTGAATGTCATTGCATAGCTGTAGTGGTGACACAATGACAAGCCCCTGTAAAGAAGGGTTTTCTTGGCTGAGATGCCATGACTCTTTCTCTGGCTGTGCAAGCAACCTAGCAACCTGGTATACAAATAAGCTCTGAAGAACTCATTATGGTCTCGAATGATGACACCACAGCAGCAACATGGGCACAGCAGACTGCATGGCCTGTGGTGCCTGGTAGCCCCAGCCCTGCAAACCTCTGAGCCTTGCCCAGGAGCTATGAACATCCAGGACAAGGCAAATAATGAGGAGAATCCGAAGTGCAGGATCACTCCCCAGGAATTACATACCCACACAGATACATTGAATGGTGTCGCCAGAAATGGGAAGGATGCTGGACTGAATTTCCATCTTTCAATCAATTCTTTGATTGAACATAAGAAGCTACATGGTGTGTTGGTGGTTTTTCCATCACTGTATCATGAAGATACAGATCTCTACCTCCCTTTGTAGAATTCTTTAAGAGCTGATGTTTATGATGTCACTGACGTTGCTGTTTTCACTTGTATCAGCACTGCTTACTGTAGCTCTTGTTTAATATAGCCATGGAAAGAATTAATGCTTTTGCAGCACAGCCACTGTAATATCACAGTCACTGTATAATCTGCTTGGAAAGGGGTGCAGAGCTCATTACAAGTTACCCCAACACAATACCTCATTAAACCTGTGAGCCTTATTGAGACCCAAACCAAATTCTGAGCATGATGCAGAATTCCCAAAGATGTGTGCTTTGGCTTGTTAGATGTAGGCTGATGTTTGAGGCTTCTTAAGAACACTTTCCAGGTTCTTCCAGTCTTTCACAGTGCTGAATTCAATGTGTCTTGTACCATTAAGTGTTATAAGACAAAAAGGTGACAGATCAAGAACAATCAGGTTTTCATATCATATTTTTACATGGCTGAATACTTTTTCTTTTTACTCTGCATTTGGTGTACATGGAGTGAAAAGCTTTAGCTGCTGACATATTTTAGTTCTAAACCCTATAATATTCCCACTATAATGAAGAGACAAAACTGGCTTATTGTGAACAAATTTAATAGAAATATTCATAAGAAAAAACAAAAATGTTCTGTGACTAATGAAAGCATTCCAATTAACTATCCAGATGTCTAAAAGGTCCTGCTAATAATAAGTTTGTATTTGTCTGAAAGTTAAACTGTTGAAGTACAGTCAGTGTGATGGAAGGGTATGAAGTTTTGTTTAAACTCTTGGCTCCTACAGGGAAAGCTGTCTCTATGGATTTGTGTGCATCTGTTTCTATCTGAAACTAAATCCAAAGAAACAAGAGCTGGAACAGTTTTTGGTGTTGATTCAAATGGTGCATGAGAATTCAGGTCAGTTTTCTCATTGGATCAGTACCAATTTCACTATTTCCAGTCAAAGAAGTTATGATGCTTGTTCTTAAAATATGCTTGAATGGGGCTGCTTAAAAAACTCTAGCATGTCAAGCCAGTTCTTCTGGACTTGTGTGCTGCTTATGGAGAGATCACTCATAAGTGCTGCTAACAAATTTGCCCTTTGTGACTTCATGCTGTGAAGTTACCTCAATAATTAAAAGTGTTCCTATATCAAATAACAAAGCCCCCTTTTTGACAGTGGAATGTGTAATGTTTGTAGATTTTCCTCTCCAGTAAGCTGTCAACATTTTCAAAGGAAAACAGGAAGATGTCTAGTGGGGAGATCACAAAGGTAGGGAGCCAGGAGGTCTAGGTTTATTCCCTGGCCCGGCCACCATCACGTTATATGATGCACAGCTCCTCTCTGCTTCGTTTTCATTATTTCCCACACAGCACCACTGTTCCTGATGGATTCTGGGCTGGGCTGTGGGTACTGGGAACCATTGGGAAAGCTCTGGTAGCAAAAGATGTTCACAGTCATTCAGAATCCTGGGCACATACAGACAGCAGTGTGAATTTTCAGAAAACATCAACTGCCTCTGAAAAAAAAAACAGTACATTTTTTTGCCTGTCTTAAAAGAAAAGAAACTGTCTTAAGAGTTCAGCTGTTTTGTAGGGATTATTAGCCACTTTCCCATGAATAAATGTACTGGCCATTATAATAGTTGTCATTTAATCCAATGTTTGTCTTAAGCAATAAATTTTCAGCAACAATCCAATAATATTTCCCTGGGATACCAAATGGCTTCTTTTTTTCTTCTTCTTCTTCTTTTTGAGGCTGAATTAACAGTTACGTAATATAAGAAGGGCTTTTTGGGGTTTTTTTGTTTGTTTTTTGGTTTTTTTTTTCTTTATAAATGATTTTTTTGTTAGGCACAGTGGAAAAAGAACACCATATAATAATTCAAAATGAAGCCATCTGGCTTTGTGTTCATCTAACAGTGTTAAATATCCCACATCTAAAAGAAACATGAAGCACTATTTCTGTGCCATGTTCATTTACTTCACTTCCAAGCAGCATAACACAAAGATGCATTTATTAAATGAAGCACCTACATCTTCCTTTTTCTTTCCCATAGCATTGCATTACTTCTTGCCTGTGTTTCAGTGAGCTTGCCCCCACTGTAGTGCAACCTAAAAAAAATCAGAAAAAAATTCTCAAAGCCATGATCTTGCTGTTACACCTGGTGTGGGCTCCTACCTCACAGCCCAGCACAAGGAGGTTGTCCAGATGTGACTACAGATAAACCACTCCACATGAAGGCAAAACAGAAGACAACTGCAGTTATCACCAGGATGCAGCCCTTAAGTCAATTCAGAGTAATTCATTGGCTTGTCCCATACCCTAATGGGTTTATGCTTCCAGCATGATGCAAGATAACTATGAAAAATAAAAATATTAAAAATGTCTCCCTGCCTATTGGCATTTTGATATTGTTGTGGGAAGGAAAAGAAAAGAGCAGAAGGGGTCTCAAGCTTATATTCGTACTACTAGAAAAGTTTTACAGTTATTCTACACTCAGTCTTCCTTAATGAGTGGTCTCCAAGACATCAGAAAGGAGACTGTGAAATGATTGCAAAAAAAAATTAAAACACACACACACACATATTCCCACAGATCTAAACAAGCAAGCAGGAGAAAATAAAACTAAAAATATAACACTAAATAAAAATCCTGTATGGAGTCTAGCTTTAGTATTTGATCATAGTAAAAAGTATTTTGGCAAGGTGATCCTTGGATTTCTTTTTTTCTTCCCCAACTCATGAGGTGATACTTCAGTAAGGAGGAGATTTAACACTGGCAAACACCTTTAGTGAAGATACAAATTTCACCAATGAATGGAGTTGATGCTCACATAGTAATAGGACTTCACAGAAAAACATCACAAATATACACAAAGTTCCTATGGACAAGCTTGTCAGTTTGATAGTGCTTATTTTAATGCTCCTTTCTGTAAAGCCATAGGCCAACACAACTACTCTGGCCCTTCCATCACAAGGAGCTAGAAGGAGATTTGATGGAATAGCTCTGCTTGGAAGTGAAGATGGGCATCTCTGTAGCTGAACCGTATTTTAGTTGTTAGGTAATTGCATCTCCCTTGGATTCTCCTTCAGGAGCTCGTACCTGTCTGGCATATTATACAATGAACTGTCCCTCTTGAGGGCACAGAAAGGACAGGCAATGGCCAAGGACTTGTGCTGTAGCAGATCCCGTCATCCCTCCTTTCCATCACTGAAGGAAACTGAAGGTGCCAGATAGAAGAAAATTCAAAAGAGCTCCTGCAGGGCAGCTGTCTTGATCTCTGCACCTCTTCATGCCCCAGACAAGTGCAGATGAGTAACAGATCCATAGGATGGCCAAGCTTTAAGTGAGATAAATAAACAAATAATTCAATCGTTGACATAATGAATTCCTAATTTTTATATAGCACCCACAAAATATCATTTGAGCCTCTCAAAAGATGAGAACAGTTTGGTACATTCATTAGAAATTGCATTATTTTGTTCCTGTTCCTAAAGAAAAGAAATCCAAGGAGCCTCTTGCCTTGCAAGAGAGGAGCCAGGGCAGGCAGCAGCAGTGGTGGGACTCCAGCAGATGTGAGTGGGCTCTGTACCAGGGTATGGGCTCTTTTCCTGGGAATCCTGATGTTTGCATGCACACGCTCCACTAATGCAACTTTGCTGATACTATCAACAGATTTTCTTCTTCTTTTTCATGACCATCTGTGGTTTTGACTCATTTATTCCAAAACTGTGCAACTAAATCTGCCCAGCTATCTAAAATTAAAGATCTTAGCTCACTTTCCCCTTGTTTTGGTTTTGTTTTTTCCTTTATTTTTATAATGTGTTTCATTACAATCTGTCCTCCTTTCTGCTGTTGTGACTGAAAAAAGCGAATTTAGGTGTCCTAAGAAGAGTTCAGAAATCCTGTGTGGTGTCATCTTCATGTAGGGGAACGTGTCTGAGAGAGCATTTAAATCTTCCATGTCCATGCTGAAGACTTTCTCTTTTTCCTGGTGACACAAATGTTTTCTTTGCCATTAGTTCACCATGTGGGAATCGGTGTCTTAACATGCATAACAGAGCAGCAAAAGTTTAGAATATGCTACAAAGCCTAATGACAAAAATATGTGTAGAATCAAATAAATCAAAATCTTGCTTTTGGACCGTGTTCTATGGGTGGAAGGTTGTTCTTATATTTAATTTTAAAGATTTTGTTCATTCCTGCAATAGAATGCTATCAGTTTTGGTTTTAATTTGGTCAATTTCACACAGTTTTTCACATGCAACTGTCTATGAAAAGCAAAAGCTGCACTTATCATTAGACAACAGATTTAAGATACCTCTTTACTGTCTTGTTTTTTTATCCAATATATTTTTTTAAAAATATGTGATGTTTACAGTTTGACTCATCTTAGAGGGCTTAGCACCAGGGGCCTCATCAAATGGGTGTCTCTCAATCACAAAGCCAAGCATTTAGGCTCAAAGAGATTATTCTTTTTAGCATAAACTCACAAAAATATGTCTTTTTGAGACTTCTCAATATGATGTAATATAAAAAATATATATAAACACAGGAATTATTCAGCGAGGTTTTGCAATCTTGACAAACGACCCATTAAAAGATTAATCCTTTCCCTGAGAGGGAAGGTTATTCTTAGAATCAGAACAGAGCCACTTTCAAAGTAATGTCAGTGAAAGAGGGTTGTATTTGTTCACAAGTAGTTCAATTATAAATAAACCTTGAAAAAAAAAATTGCTAACAAAAAGTCTGTTGAATTTTGCATCAACCTTTAGAGAACTGCAGTAAAAACCTTAGGAGTGTTATGAGTGGAGCAGGAGTGGAAAAGTCAGGGTGGGCAATCACCCAAAGAAGCAGCAGGGAAAGGTTTAAGAGTGCCATATCTGCTGACAATACCTGGATTGGTGGCACTTGAAGAACCCAGATGGTCTGTGTGCAGCTTCCCAGGACACCCAGACTGGGAGACACAGAGGTGGGCCAGGCTGAATGACTGGTGATGGTGACAGATGACATACTAGATGGTACAAAAGAGGCACATACAAACCCACTGTCACCAATCAATAAGAAACCGGGACATGTTGGGAGGACTTCATAGAGGGCATCCCATGTCTTAACTGCCAAGGAGTCCCAGATAGACTACCTGGACTCATATGTGGATGCCTGAATGCATTGATTTGGCTTGGTGCTTGTCAGCACAGTGTAGGAACAAAAGTGTGTGAGGGAAATTTACTCAATTTTACCAATAAAATCACCATTCTCTCTCTAAAGGTTTGCCTTGATCTTTGAGAGATCACTGGCAGTGTTGCAATATTATTTCTTACATATGTATGGGAAATTCCGGCTTTCAAAGAACTTTGTGTGTTGTTATGAATCAGCGATTGCTCTGCCTCCTGCTTGCAGTGAGCACAAGCAGGCTCCAGCACAATTTGCCTCTAATAGCATAAAATAGGAGTTACACATCCAAACCCATCAGATGTTTGTTTAACTGGATTGGATTTGCACAGCTTTCCTTTCTGCCAATGAAATAATAATAATAAAAAAAAGATAATCTTCTCAACATGCAGTGAAATCCTGACTCTACTGAAGCCAGTGGCACATATCCCATTGATTTCAGGAAGGCCAAGGTTTCAGCGATGGCTCCTGGTCTTCCAAGCTGTTGAATGTGAAAGCTGAAGGCAAAGGACCTCTGTAAAGGTACCTCCTTACCAGGCTCTAGTTAGCACTATCAGAAAGAGCAAAAGCACTAAGACTACTCTAAAAAGAGCATATTCAAAGATCATTTGAAGTTCAAGCAGATTTTTAATAGCTTTTAAAGAACTAAGCAATACCCACTCCTGTACGAGATGAAAAGTAAACAGCATCTTTCCCATTAAGGTTAATGGCAGCTCAGTCCATCCCTCAGGAAACAAGCAGCAATATTTACATCCATGTCTGCACATGTCCTTGAAATGTGTTCATTTCCTTCCTATGCAGGTTTAATAAACTGTCATCCTGTCTTAGAACAGTACCTAAAACTCAGGCTGACCTTTTCATCAAAATATTTGCCAAGGCAGTAGTGGTCTTTTCATCAAAATTTGAAGCATTTTAAAATATGTCGACATAAGTCAACTTCATCCCCAAAGTCTTTCAGCGCAAATGTTTCAAGAAAAGCACTATTTCAAGAAAATAGATTTCAGTATACAGTATGAAAATTATTTTTAGCATTCTGAAGTTATGTTTCTATTTGTCTTGCATTAATTTATATTAATTTTAAAATAAATTTTATAACTTATGGCAACTTATACAATACTGCAGTTAGCAGATGACAACATAGCACAATGCAATAAAAACTATCATCACAGCTGAAATATTTTATTTCCTTACTGGGTTTTACTACCATTTAAAATCATTAGTGTGTGCTGCTTTCTATCACTGAATGAAACCTCTTTCCTTGACCACAGTGTCTCCTGTTTTTCGCAAAGATCTGGTATGTCACTCCCATCCAAGTATTTCCTGTTTGTTTTGGAATTAAAGAGTCTGATAAATTCTTTCAACACAACAGAAATTGGAGACAGCTACATTGAGAAGATAAAGTGCTTTAATGTGTAATAAACAGAAGCCAGGCTTAACGATTATTTAAAGTAATATAATAAAATATAGCTGCTCTGAAGTAATAAATTTATTTTAAAGCAATGAAAGTTGCATAGAGTAATATCAAAATGTAAAAACATTTTAAAAAATACAGCAAACATTTAAAATTTTTTAATCCCAAATTTCAAACTCCAATCCATAATTGACAGTCTTCTAGGAAGATAGCTTTTGCTTTTTTTTTTTTTTTTTCCCTGAGGACTCTAGGAAAATTAGGTTCTAATGTAGTTTCTCCTTTAATTCAGAATAAAAGCAAATTTTCAACATCAAAATTTCCTGAACACATACAGCCCATGTTTTGATCAGGACTGATATTTAGACCAACATGTTAAAGGAAAATTTCTCCTTCCAAAAAGTGCCAAATGTTATAGAACAGCATGAGCATTTAATCAAAACTGTTTAAATTCAGAGTGGTATTCATCAACCATGAAGGAATTCAGTCATTGTTCCAATATCAAGTCATATATCATCACCATGTACAGTGTAAGATTATATATAGATTTCTTATTAGCCAAATGTGCTGCCCATCAGCATAATCAGGAAGCACAAATCCAAGTAAAGCTGTGTAATTATATACAAACCATTTCAGCTCACCCTTGCCAAGAAAAAACATCAACAAAAATGTTGTCTGCATGACCAATTAATTCCTGCAGAAGGCTGAGAGTATCAGACTGTGCACAAGGCTCTTCAGGTGTGATATTCAGTAATACAGGGGTCTGCAACTGAGTGAACATACCTGACTATATCGATTGTAGCAGTGTCTTGCCTGACCAGAATGAAACTAGCATAAAACTATCCATAAAACTAGCAACAGAGTCTTTAATATATAATTTAGAATTTACTTTTATAAAGAATCATTTAGGTTTGAAAAAACCTCCAAGATCATTGAGTGCAGCCATTAACCCAGCACTGCCAAGTCCACCACTAACCCGTGTTTTCAAAAGCCACATCTATACATCTTTTAAATGCCTTCAGGGATGGTGATTCTACCAATTCCCTGGGTTTAAAATGTCACAAAACAATCTGCTCAGTAGGGCTCAGCTGGACACATACAGGTTATGAACTTTCTGCTTTCTCACTCCATCTTTGCAATTATTAGTTGCAGGTCTTATTTCACGAGACTCTTCAAATTCAAAGTTTTGGTAAGAGTGATCCATTACAAGAACTCAAGAATTTCAGGCCACCACCCTGAAAAAAAGCTTCCAGTGGTATAAAATGTTGCAGCCTACTCAGCTAGCAGAGCAGATCATGTCCCAAGGTTTCATTCTTCACATTTCAACCCAACCATAAAATAAATCCATTTCAGGATTCCTTTTCTGGTGAACTGATGCACATATAGCTATGGCAGTGGCAATAGTGGCAATATGGTAATTTGTCTCCTTCCTTATCACCTTCTACAGAAATTGTTTTTCTGGGGCAACTACCAAAGTCAGAAAAGAAGCTCCAAAGTGCAGCAAATGAAGGGCTCACAGGAGCACACTGCTTCTAACTGGATGAAAAAAGCTTGATCAGGGCCATGCCATTTAACACAGGACTATGTATTGTACCTCCTATCAGTGTGGAGGACTTTCATATTTCATGGATTCAAAGTTGAATTGGGACTGGAATACATTTTGAGAAGACATAAATGAGGGTTATAGACTCAATATTTTCCCGAGGAACTTATGTCAAATTAATGTTTGTGGTCTAGCTTAGCCCCAGTATTTCATCACAGGCAGTAGAGGAGGGTGAAAAAGAAGACCACAGAACTGGAGCACCTTGCCTGTGAAGACAGGCTGAGTTGGGGTTGTTCAACTTGGAGAAGAGAAGGCTCTGGGAAGATTTAATAGCAGCCTTCCAGTGGCCAAACTGAGCTACAGGAGAGATGGAGAGGGACTTTTTACATGCACATGTAGTGATAGGACAAAGTGGAATGGTTTTAAACTGGCAGAGGATAGGTTTATATCAGATAATAGGAATAAATCCTTTACTGTGAGAATGGTGAGGCACTGGAACATATTGCTTAGAGAAGTTGTGGATACACCATCCATGGAAACATTCAAGGCCAGGTTGGATGGGGCTTTGAGTAGCCTGACCTAGAGGAAGGTGTCCCTGCTTCATGGCATGGGGGTTGGAACTGGATGATCTTTAATGTCCCTTCAACCCAGACCATTCTGTGGTTCTATGATTCTATGTTGAACACTTTTTTCTGAAAGTGGAGGCTGCACTTTCATGTCCCTTTTCTTCACCCCAAGGCTGCAAAAAGGTCATGAAGAGTTACCAGAAAACAGTCTTAGTCACAAGGAGCTCATTCCTTGTAGGAGGGGGAAGTGAGAGGTGGCTGCAGTTACAGCCAAGGCTCTGCTAGCTGAGTCTTTTTTCTGGCAGCAGCTCAGTCAGTCCCTCTCAGGCAAGGTAATGCTTGTTCCTATAGCCAGCAAATCCAGCCAGTTCTCACCCTCATCCCGCGAGGCCCAGAGCTGCTGCTGAATCAGGGTTACACGAAGACAAATGAGCCCAACGGGAAAGGGCAGGGAAATGGAGAGAGCTCACACTCATAAAATGAGAAACACAGAGTTAGAAGAATTACAGAGACTATAAAAATTCTCTGCGCTTTGGAAGGTCCTTCTACCAGCAAAGCCTGGGAAGTCCTTTCCCCACAGTAATTCCTCTTCTGTGTCATCCAAACCTCAAATTCCTCTTTGGAAATGAACGTGGATGGGACTGTATTTCCCTGTGGTTGTTGCTGAATGACTCAAAACTTTTCCCTCCTTTTTCCTGTGAGACCAAGGGGCCACATCAACCACCAGCAAAATTTTGCACTCTGCATTTTAGTTCTGTGAAAGAAGTAGCATCCAGGCCAACAGAACAGGAAAATTGGTTACAAGTTCCAGCTTTCTTTAATCGCAAATACAAATATTATCAATATGTAAAATAAAAGATAATAACATAAAGTTAGGCTGCTTGACTGGGTCGATGGCAGCTAGCAGGGGTGGACAGAAAGTGGCTCCATGGCAGATGTCTTGTCTTTAGGACAACATACACTACTGCTCCTATGAGCTGAGCCAAGGCAAACTGCCTCAAAGCATCCTTGTTTGCCACAAACACCCCACTCCTAATGTACATTTATCTGTCCCTATCTCCAGCAGGTTCTTCTTGGGACTTGTCTGGAAAGGTCAAGGAAGAGAAAACCACTGCCAGGGGCAGCTTGTACTGTCCAAGCTGGACCCACTGCTGATTGTAGCAGTGGCAGCAGCTGTGAGGCTGAGCAATGGCTTCTTTGCCTTGGTCTTCAACAATAGGGTGTCTCAGACCTTTATGCCTAGAGGGCATGGTCAGGGAGAGAGAAACTTTAAACAAAAAAAAAAAAAAAAATAAGGAGAAATAACTGAGTCAGAGTTTCCTTGGGAAACTTTGATATGTGGCAATGGAACTAGATAGAGTTTGTCCAAGAGTTCAAAAAGGTTCAAAGGATAGTGGTCAATGATTCCTGCCACCTTGTCTGGTGACTAGTTACAAGCAAGATCTGTCCTATCTTATATTTTTATTCCTCATCTGAAGGAGGGGATGGGGCATACTTTAACTGAGATTACAGATGAAACAAAACTGGGGAGTGCATTCACTAGGCTTGGAAGCAGTCCTGGATCTAGTCAGGCTGGAGGACTGGGCCAACAGAAATGTTTTGAAAGGGAAGAGCAAGGACAATTTTCTGCTCCTAGGATGGACTAACTTACTGGAATGGGACAGGCTGGGGACTGGGAGCATGGGGAGTAGGTCCACAGGAAAGGTTGTGGGAGCTGTGGAGGACAGCAGGCTCAACATGAACCAGAGGTGCACCCCAGCAGGTGACAGCAGCTTCCTGCTGGGAGGCTGGGGAGAAGGTGGAGCTTCACGATGGGAGGATGAGAGACAACAAGCATGAGTTGAAACAAGGGAGGTTCAGAGAACCTCCATTGTCACACCCAGGAAGGTTGCAGGTTGCCCAGAGAGGATGTGCAGTCTCTGCCTTTGGAGCTGTCAAGATCCAAATGGGAAAAACACTGAGCAACCTGGTCTGGTGTCACAACTGACCCTCTTGGAACAGGAGGCTGGACTAGAGACCTCTGCATGGTTCCCTCCAAAATAAATGACTCTGTGTTATAATTTTGCTATCCCAGTGAGCTTTGTTGTCTGATACCGCTGCATTATTTGGATATTTGTTACTTTGTACATACCTTGACTATGTTCATTTAATAAATTAAAATTTTAAAAAAAGAACTTTACTACACAGGCAAGTATCTCAAGGGGGAAAAAAAGGAATATTATGAGCAGACCAGCTGCATGTTACCAATTTTGAAGTATATTTAAAATACATGGTAACAGAAGAAGCTAACTCTTCTGTACTTAAACTTATAAACATCTCCCAGGAACAATGGTCAGGTGGTGCTTCTGGTGCGTTGTTTCATTTTCATTGCCTGTGAAAATGTTTTTTGCTTGTATTGCGTGCGACATATGGACTGAACACAGTGCTGCTGCATGCTTTACAGTTCTCCCTGCCCTTGAAGTTGTCCATTGCCCAAGAAACCCCAGAGATCTCCAGGTCATGAGGGAAAAGTTTGAGCAAACAGGTTCATGTATATATTTGTTCTGCAGTTTGTGCTGATTTTGACAGATTTTTACCAAAAATTGTTCTGTCAATAGGCATGCCTGGTCTCTGTCCATGAAGAAAATAGCATTAAAAATGACAGCATGAAAACTCTGCAATTCAAAGGGTTATTTTATAAGTGTGTGACAGAATTCTTCCCTCTCCATCCCCAGTGTCCCTGCAGGAACGACAGACCTGCTGAATAAAGTGAAGCTTTGCTCCTGATCTCTGTGCTGTTCCCTTTTGGGAGGCAGAGCTGGAGACCTCCCCAAGCTCTGTCAGCCACAGCAGATGTGCTTCTGATAGAGTAGGAGGGAAGGTTTTCTTCAATCTCAATACTCTGCTCTAGCACCTGCACTGGAATGGGCTAATAACAGCACTTATTTGCTGAACTTTAAACTGAAATGTTTGGAATACCCTGTACACAAGACTCTGGAAGCCAGCTGCATGCTGAGCAGTCATCTTCAAAGCAGAGAAAAGAGGTCTATACTCTGCCTGAGGATGTCTGAGTGTCTGATGCTGAGCCTGGAAGCTGAAGGCTGTAACTCGTTGCTCAGCTGGGCTTGTAGTTAGTTTTATCTGGATCTGAGAGAGGTATGGATGCATGTGTTCCATTCCTCACAAATATCTCAAATAGAGAAATTGATTTTTCTATTGTGGGAGCAAGTTTTGTAGAGCTTTCAAAAAAACCTGGCAGCCTGGAGTGACAGAAGAAAGATCAAAATCAGCTTGTTCCCCTGTGTCCTCTCCACAGATATCTCCAAGCACATTTTGGGTTATGTCTTCCCTTTATAGGGTTGCATGATAGATGAAAGATTAAAATCACTGGCCACCATGGTCATTCATTCTTCATTCCTGAACTGGTTTTGGCCTTTCCTTAAAGTTACCCAATACTTTCCATTATAAGGACCTTATAGCCTTGCCAAAATTCAGTCATTCTAGTTGTAATTTCTCCTGCTGGCTGGATGCCTCTGGCTGATTTTGTTTGGACTTCTTTTGATAATTCTTTTGGAAAATTTTCAGTCATTTCCAAGAAAGAACCTAGGGGAAAATGTATATATTGTTGTCTGTGTCAAAATCCTGTAGATGTTTTCCTTTAAAAACTCTAATTTCATAGGCTTTGCATCACAATCCTGAAATCTGATGGGTAGGTGATCTTTGTTCCTGGAATAACATTTCCTCTTTCCCAGTGGGAGTCTGCATAGCATAGAAGCAAGATGTCAACCCCAGATTTGTACACTGAAGAAAATTTTAAGTCTTTTATTAAGAGTTCTAGGTCACCTATTGTAAAGGTCAGAGAAGAGACAGGGAAAAAGAAATTTCTGATTTTCAAAGCTAAAGCTAGAGAACAAGACTTTGACTCTGGCAGGCAGTGCCCGTGTGATGAGAGCAACTACACTGGGTCTGGCTGGGGTGGAGGTGACTTTCTTCAAGCAGCCTGTAACAGTGCTGTGGTTTAGATTTGTGACCAAAACAGGGCAGCAAACACATCCATGATTTTGCTGTTGCTGAGCAGTGCTTTCACAGCACTAAGGCCTTCTCTGTTTCTAGCTCTGCTGCCCCACGAGTAGGCTGGGAGTTGGCAAGAGGCTGGGATAGGACAGCTGACCCAAACTGGCCAGGGATATTTCACACGATATACATCATGTTCATTAATCAAACAGGGAATTTTTGTGCTTAGCTGCTGCTTGAAGACTGATTGGGCACAGGACTGCTGGTGGGAGGTGATGAGTGATTGCCTTCGCATCAGCAGGGATCATTTTTTCCCCATTCACTTATTAAACTGCCTTCATCTTGACCCATGAGTTTTTCTCACTTTGGGCTTTCCAACTCTCTCCCCCATCTCTCTGAGGGAAAGTGAGTGAACAACAGGGTAGGGGCTGAGCTGCCACCAGCTGGACTCGACCCATCCCAGCAACTCACCAACATCCAGATCATCCTAGTCTGCCACTACTCCTGTTTTTCTCAACAATCCTGACAGGAACCCTATGGCTTCATTTGAAGAAGGGCTGAACACTGCCCCCTGACATGGAAGTCAGTGGGCTGTAGCCTTCAAACTTGTAAACACCATGCATGACTGTAGCTGGATTTCTGGTCTTCTGCAATCAGCAGCACCCCTCATGTCCTCATGTCCCAATCATCCACTCATGGGGCTTCGCTCAGAGCCTGCCAGGGTAGTTTTTTGCAGGTTTCAAATGCACAGAAGGATGGGACAGAAAGAAAGGTCACTGTGTGTGGCTGAGCCTTGTGGGGTTGTCATTAGGAGTTTTAGCCAGGCCTGGAAAGTGGAAGATGCCCTCAAGTGTATAGTGTAAACATTGACAACAACATTGGGTACCTCGAGAAATCATTGCACTTCAAGTGGCTCACTTCTTAGGAGAGAATAGCTTTAATCTTACTGTAGCTCAGTCCTATAAAATGGAGGTATTAATATACCCTGTTGCTTGCAAAGTTTAGTTAAAATTTGTGAAATGCTACCCTGATGACAGACATAGAGGAAATCAAATTTTTATCTTCAGAGAAGAGCATGAATGTTGCAGTGAATGGGACCCATAGGAACAATGAAGAAAAGATAAAATATTGAATGGGTGGTCCCTAAATGAGTTCAGTCTCTCCTCTGTACCAAACAAATTGAATTACTGGAGAAAAAAATTAATACACCATTATAAACTGTTATCCATATTGATACCCCTTGCCAGTAGGAATGTATATCTCATCAATAATTCCAAACATATGCAGGTAAACTGAAGTCCCATGGGAAATCTTTCTCCTGGCATTTCCTATCTTGCAAGTGCTCGATTTTACCACCTCAGTAATGTTTTTTGACCACAACTATTTGTGTATGCCTGACAAAATCAAAAAGCCATATTATCTCTTCATAGCCTTAATATTTCGATGCTCTGTAATCTGCCTGAAAGAAGACAGAAGCAGAACATCAGCTGCATCAGAAGCAACTGTTGACAATACGATCTCAGAAGCAATATATGAGGAACTACTTATCACTACCTATCTTTTGGTATGTTTGTTGCTTTTGAAGTCCATTTGCTGTAAAAAAAAATTTAAAAAAAAATCAAGGTAAACCTCTAAATGCTACTTAAAATACTAATCAGAGTGGCCATCTTTTATTTTCAGTATGTCCCAAAAAGCTAAACTTCAAAGGTTCAACATTGTCCATAAATATTAATTTACATAATTTACAGATGTGTTCTACATAGTGTGCAAAATACTTTACAATTGCAGTCATGATGTTCTCTGATTTTCAAAGGGGTTTTTTCTGTACTTTTTTGGCCAAAGTCAGAGCTGAAGAGTTGTAATTTAATATTCCCCTGGACCTACTTACACCCACTTGTTGAAGCGTCAGGGAGTCCTAATGGGTGGAACTCACAGGCTGAGGAGACAAAATGCATTGCAGTAATGTTAACTTAATGTAGGGAGGATTCACTGTATTTTTATTTGCTTTTCTTGCTATGAACCTCTCCTGTGACCAAGCAATATACAAGCCAAACTCAGTCCCTGTTTGACTCTGAGGTCTGCACTGCCAGGCAAATGGTCAGGAAGACCACATACGGTATTCCAGTACCTGAAGAGATCCCAGGAGAAAGAGAGGGGCTTTTAACAGGGGCACACAGTGACAGAACAAGGAGGAATGGGTTCAAATTGAAAGACAATAGGATTAGAGTAGATATTAGGAAATAATTCTTTACCCTGAGGGTGGTGAGACACTGCAACAGATTTCCCAGTGAAATTGTGGATGTCCCATCCCTGGAAGTTTAAGGCCATGTTGGATAGAACTCTGAGCAACCTAGTCCAGTGGAAGATGTCTTTGTCCATAGCAGGGGGATGGGAGTAGATAATCTTTCAAGTTCCTTTCAGCCCAGGCCGTTCTATGATTGTGTAAGTCCATGATTCTATCATGCATTTGGACTTACCATGTGAGTCTCTGTTGATATAACCAGCAAATCTGGGGATGGACACAGCTGAACCAGGCTGTGTTGGTGTCTGTAAGTAGTTTACACTGGTTTCCACTCCCTCCAGTGCCAGGTGCCTTTACAGAGACAGCTCTGTGCTTCTCTGGGAGAAGCTGCACTGCCCAACTGGAGCATGCAGGACACACCCAGCTGAACACCAGATGTGTGGCATGTAATGACAGCAGACTGATGCTTCTCTGGGCTGACACAGCCCAATTCTGGGTTCCTGCTGGCTCGTTCCCACTAAAGACAGCCATAAGCTGAATGTCATTGGCATTTGGACAGCCTCAAAACACGGAGAAATCTTTGCTGCTTTCTATCAACATAAATCAAACTCTGGCCAGTATCATTTTGATATACTCCAGCTGAAGAGCTGACCTGGTTAGACCTCAGGCAATAAGAATCTATTCCTGAGAATTATTTTTCTGTGTGTCGAGAGAAACACGTACTATGAGCAAACAAAATGCCGTAAGTAATGTATAAAAATCTGCTTCTGCAAGGATCCTAATAAAATTGGCACTAATTATTTGCTCTTGGTTTTACTGTCTTCAACGTTTAAGCACTTTAGCAGTAATGGAATTACTTTTCATTATGGAAATTTTGGAGTGCAAACGTCAAATATTTCATTGGTTTGGATATTCAGCAGATACAACAGCTACATTGTTCTAGGCAATTTTGACAAAAAACTGTGCAAGGAAATTGGTCTGTAAATTCCCAGAATAAAATTTCACAAACTTTCTGAACTGCAAACAATCGCTCTTCTTTCAAAATATGAAAAAACACCACAATGATTTGTTTTACCAAATATCAAAAAAAAAAAAGAAACAGTGGTTCCTCAATCTCATCTGCAGATGATTGTAATAGCTGTGCTTTTACTTGCATTTCAGCATTTTGCTTTTATTTAAATTTAGTTCAGTGTGACCGTCCAGCCTATTTTAGAGCTGTCTTCCTTTTTTCATTCCAAGATAAAAAGGTCACAGCAATTGAAAGACAAGAGAACTGGCACATGAGCCTTTGCAAGCTCAACATCCAAACCATGGCTAGAACAAGTCTGTATCTCTGAGTAATTCTGGCATACTGAAAAGACAACCAGGTGTTTTGCTGCTTTCAGAATCCCCCCTCAGTCTCACAGTTAATCAAAAAATAGGAAAGGAAAAACAAAAACCAACCTCACTTGCCAGGGACCAGTCTATGTAACAAAATACTTTCAAATTATGATGCTAATTACCCAGATTAAGAAAAGGCTCATCTGCAGATTTAACAAAATTATTAGCAGATAACTTCACCATTTGTTCAGGATCATTTACAAACTCATTACGCAGATCCAAGGATAATGTCTTCACTCTGGGCACAGCTCCAAAATGGTCATTAACAACAATATGAAATTGTTGTGCAGAAAAAGATTTATCATTAAAATATGTTATAATACTCAACTCTTACTTTTCAAATGCACATTTTGTATGGAACCCAAATGGTACTTACTTCAAACAAATGATCTTCCACATATGGTTCCTGTGTCACATGCAGTTCTCCTCAATGATGCATGCAATTTATTTTTTTTTCAGACATTTTAAAATTTGATTTCTGCCCTTTGTGTTGCATGTGGGTTCACATGCTATGAGAAAGCTGCCAATCAAAAGAGAACGCCACACATGCCTCCATGTGCAAGGACCAGGGATCTCCAAGGTTTGCCAAATAGCAAAATTTTGTAGGTTAGACTCTGAGAATGAGCCAGGTGAGGGTAATGGTTCGTTATGAAGTGGAATCAAAGTGAGCAAGAACTCAGCACATTACCTTGGGTTTCGATCACTTCAGCACAGCCTGCACTATTATTCTGAGGTGCATATAGGGAGATTAAACACTGACATCTTTCTCTTTTGGATTACTGCTGAATTTGAACACACTTTGCAGAGCAAAAGTGAGTGAGACCCACTATAAACAAACCTCCTTCATATTCAAGAGAAGACTGTAGCAAGAAAAAAAAATAAACAACACGCGTGGTTGGTAAGTGCTTAAAGTCACACTGTGCCACAGCAACTGCAAAGCACTCACTTGGGTACCTTATTTCAGCATTTGATTAATAAATATAGTTCCATATAAACAAGCCATATTAAGGCAATATATAAACATTTCTAAAGAAGGATGATTTGTTTAGATCCTTTAGACCTTCTCTGAGTCTGAATCTGGCTGCAACATGGGATTGCTTTGTGAAAAGGCAGCCCGTTGTGGTAGCAAGCTGCTGCTATATTATTATTGTTGGATGAAAAAGCAGGCCTCATAATTTATGTCCTGAACTAGGGTAACAAAGAAGCCCCTAAAATGAAGCATTTCTGTGAAATTAGTTTCCCTAGAATGTGGTTTAAAGTTTCCTAAAAATAAAAGAATAAGAAAATATACTTGAAACTTTTTCTGAGAAGATCAGTGGTTTTCTGCAGAAAGGCAAAGAAACTGTGTTTGCCAAATTTCACCATAGACTTAAATGAAACTTGAAAAATACAAAAGAGTGTATAAAAAGCTAAAGTTTGTGAAGGCCTGTGACTGGGCAACATAGCATTATGTTTCCTAGCATAATACAAACCTGTATTATGTGGTGTACTGCACCCTAAATATGTATGTATTCAGCTAAACATATACAATAATGTATATGCTCCATAATATCAATTATCCACTGATATTCATTAAGTGTGCTTGATCAATTACCCCATCTTCATGATCCATCAACAATCTATCTTCCTCTTTGTTAATCCCAGGCTTGCTAAGGGTAGTGATGGCATCTAACACCTACACTTTCCTCTGGTGGACAGAAAGGGATCAGTGGGAAGGAAAGAAGAATGCTCACTTCAGAAACTGAAACATAAAATACTTGGGTTAAAAGGAAAGATTTGACATATGAAACAGTTCATGAGTTTCCTGCATTTCTTTATAAACACTAGATATTTATAGCAGTATTAGCAGAAGTTCATCAGCCATGTAATGTATTTTTACATATACTTTCTTACACATTTCTAACATATGTATAAGGAAACCAGTGTGGAATACAACTTGCATGATTAAAAGTTAATATAGAAGCTTACTCTAGAAATACCAACTGTCCCACTGTGTTCATAAATTAATAAATATTTTCAAGTCATAAGAACGAAGGTTGACTCCAGGCCTACTGAATCAATCATAAGATCTATATGAATTCAAAATACTAATAATTTTTCTTTCAGTTAATAAGGAACATATTTTCCTTGGATGCAGCCATTCACACATCAGGCTCTGCAAATTTGGTTGCTACATGTCAGTTCATTAAGGTTACTACATAAAAGAATTAGAAAAGTATGTTAGAAAAGCGTTACTGCTTTTAAGGAATTTTCTAAATTACTGCACAGTCCTGCTCCTTGTACATCACTTGATGACACAGGTTTAAGGCAGTATTCGCCTTTCCTCATCTTTTTTTAAAGCCTCTTTCTGCATTGTGTTTTCAAGAAGAAGTACCCTCCTCTTTCTTTTTGGAAACATATTCATGGGCTTTGAATCAGAGTTTCAACGGCTTTCAGTTCTGAAAACAGAATTTTATTGATTCTTTAAAATAAAAATTGTCAATTAACTTAGGAGCCTCACACCACCAAGTAAGCATGAGTGTGCTTCACAAACACCATGGCCCTAATCCAACACAGCACTACAGGGACCCCATAATTACCTGATGACTGTATTCTGATTTAAGTGTTTTACTCATGATATTTCAGTCAACTGCTAGAGTGTAAACTAAAAGCTGAGTCAAGTCTCTTTGATATCTGAGCCCTGCTTTAAGGCAGCAAACAGCTACTGCACCTGGTATTCCAATATTTTCATCAGTCCCAAACTAAAGACCTCCAAGTCAGTGAAACCTGCTGAAGCAGATGTCAGCTCAAGAAATCAGACCAGCTGAAGGAATTCAGATTTCTGGATCTGTTCTTTCATTTTTGCTCTAGAAGGACTACTTTTGCTGGATTTAATCCTCCATTCCTTGCTGCTATGAGACCATACTTGACAGGTTTCCAATGCTTTTTTTGACCTGGTGTTAAATTAATGCTGTCACCCCGAGCCATGACCCTTCTGGTTCTCTGCAGACCTCAGTGGAGCTATAGACCTTCTGAAAAGACCATGGGGTATATAATTTCTTTGGGCATCCCTACATCCAACAGGCTGTGATACCTCTAACTGTAAAGGCAGAATTGTCTGCATCTTCTCACTGCATCAGGAGGGACTCTCTGGTGCCTCCACTGCTTCGTCCATCCCCAGAACGAACTGGTGCACACTGCGCGTGCCCTGCCCCATCAGCACTGATGTTACCACTCAAAGATGGACCATAAACATTTATCACCATCTTCAACTGCCTAAAAATTGCTAGCTTTGGAGAAAAACAAACCATGCCTTTCATGAAAACGGGAGCCTGGAAACGATCCCTTATTCCTGGCAACATCCAGAACTAGAAAAATAAAAGATGACTGGCCTGTGTATCCCTAATCCCACAAATATTTACACACACACATACACACACACACACACACACACACACACACACACACACCCCCACACACCAGTGCCTTTAGTGCACGCAGTCCCATTGACTCCAACAGGACTACTCGCGGCCCTTCGTTCAGCACCAGGGTGAACTTCGCCCATCCTGCAGCCTCCTCCCGACAGACAGCTCTGCGCCCCCGCTCCAGGATCCCTCCACCGGCGTGCCGCGGGTGAGGCGCGCCGCTGCGGGGAGCCTGGACGGGTCACACATCACCAGGAATCCCCCCCTGCGCCCGCACGGCCGTGGGGTGTGCCGAGCCAGGACCGCTCTCCTGCCGGGAACACCGCGTCCCGCTTGCT